>CAXAMN010025694.1:442370-501763 GCA_963970005.1 Durusdinium trenchii
ACAAGGAAAACATTAGCCCTTTCGGCCTGGGCTAAAAGTGAGCCAGATTGTCTAGTATATACGATGGCACTTAAGCCGGCGCCATGTGGCTTCCCTTGAAGATACTACGACTTTAGGGTGCTGGAAGTCAACCCCATCCATGATGCTAGCCGTCGTTGCTTTCACGGAGCTGCTGGCGTTCGGCGTGCCAAACATGGCTCAGGCAACATTCATCGAGAATTATGCGAAGGTGGTGCCTGACATTGCCGAGCTGGCCAAGTAGTTGGACCCAATAACGCACAATTATTTTGTATTTTTTTATTCAATTTATATATATATATAATTATATTATATAGTTACAGTATTTTGCAGGAGACTGTCGTTCATTGTTCTTTTTGCATGTTTTCATGACTGGCAGCTGCTTGATTCGGAGCTTTGAGTTGTTGTGGTGATACCCATTGTGTCTGAGTGTTTGGTTTGATGCCCATCTCATCCGGTGGATTCCAGCAACATTTGCAACTATGCCACCACAAAGGGTTTCTCATAAATTCTTAGATTCTAGACAATGCCCTCAAGCCAATTCAGCCTTTTCATTTCTTCCGATGTTGTTCCTAGCTCACCCAAACAAGAAAAAACACACTCCCGCATGCCTGTGCTTCGCCTCCTTCAAACTCTGTGTGCACTGTAGGCGTAAGTGGCACAGGAATTGTGCCTTTGATATCCTTTAATGAGATGGTTCCCCCAACACTTCCAATTCATGAAGGGCTTCTTGGAAGGGAACACGTCAAACATAGGACACATCAGACAAGAAAAACAGCGTGTTGTGATTCCTGGCAGTGCAAAGGGGTAAGATTGACAAGCTACTGACAAGCTGGCACGTTCGCTGGCGGTCCAAGGGACATTGTCCGACAGTCGAGAGCGAGCTGGTATGGGAGAGAAAATGCATTGTCCAAGGGAGTGTCCAAGGGATATTGTTTGTACATTGGATTGAGAGTAGATGGCACAATCCCCATCCAACAGACATTTTGGGCTTTGTGCCGTGTGCTCTGGACATCTCTGAGAGTAGATGGCATGTGTTTGTACCATGTGCGCCCCAACTTGGGGATACTGACAGGTATCAAATCAGCCTCGCAGAGGTGGAGGAGACTTTCAGGTGGCTCTCCACTCAGCAGCAGTTGGCCCTACCCGGTCAGATCACGCCAAGCTCAACAGCCACATTCGTCTCACAGTTGATGGTCATGTCCAGTGAGCAAGATAGGATGCCACGGATGCTGGGCAGCACATAGCCAGGTTGCTTTGTGCCCTGCATTGCTACACTCCCCTGCATCGAATCATGGACATGGATGGCATGGCCCCGAAAGAATTCGGTGAATCGGTTGAATCTATGCGGACTGGTGTTCCATTTCGCTGGGAACCGTCACTGGGAGGTTTCAGCACTGTGCAGGACCAAGGCTCAGAGCCAAAGACTTCAAAAGTCTGTCAAGAACTTTGAAGGACGCAGTTCTGAGCTGGCCCAACTCCATTCACAACACGGAGCCTTTTGTATATCTCTGTTCCTGAAGAAAAAACCCGTCGCAACATGTCCAACATCATTGGGCCAACTCCATGTCAGGCGAAAACAACCAAAGGCTCTCCACCATCCGAGACGCTCCTCTCCACTAAGGAAGGGGGTTTCCTTGTTTGGAGATGAGAGGGCCACCGACTTCCCTGTGCTAGTGGACCCGTTGGATGGAGAATGCATTGCCACAGCGATGGTCCTTTCTGTGTTGCAGCTTGACGAAGCGGAGCCCCAAAAGAGGAGATGGGCGGAGGCCATAAGGCACTGGGTTTTTACGATTGGTTGACAAAGGCCAATATAATGTCGATGGGCGGCAGAAGTCATTCAAAGGAAAAGGTGCAATAATTCTGTGTATAGAAATCGTGGGTTTGTTGCGGGTTGTTGCCCTGTGCGGGGCTGAATTTCTTTTGTTGCGAGGAGGCTGTTTCGTGAATGATAGAATTTCTACTGCTTGGCATGCGGACGCTCGAAGAAACGCGCTTGAACGCACTTTTGGGACGATTCGAGGCTGAAACCGCGGCTCCTGGGCACAGACCTCCCTCTCCCTTCCATTTTGCAATTGGGCACAGAGGCCCGCAGCCCGCAGCCGAGGGTGGACCGGCCAGCCCGCAGCGGGAGTACGTTCGGAATGTGGGTCCCGGTAGTAGGCTCCTCTCCATTGTTTACTTACGGGTTAACAAGAACCGGCAGTATGAACAAGGGCATTTCTACTAGTAGCAAGAAGCTACTAGGTGGAGGCCATCGCTAGTAGGTTGGAGGCCATGGCAACTAGGAACAAGCTACTAGTACTGTAACAAAGGGCATCGCTACTAGGAACAAGAAGCTACTATTTGCAGGTGCCCGAGCAGGCCACGCTCTCGTTGATCATTTGTGGCAATAACTGCTTCAAATCAGAGCACGTCCAGGAATGGTGCCTCAGCCCGTATTAGAGGGACAAAGCCGGAGTCGCAGCCGCAGTGCTGTCCAAAGTCAAAGGTTCTTGTGAGGAATCCACCCCAGCTTGTGCCTCCTGGAGGGCCAGCAGGGTTTGCATCGTGCTCCGTTTTCAGGGTTTCGCCATTGCTCACATGTGTTGCAGGTGGTGACGCAACAGAAGGACAACCCCTGCCCACTGCCCACCCGAATGTGAGACACATGTCCCAATGGCAGGAACGAAAGATGTACTGTACTGCAGAATGCTGCAGATGTATCAGCAAGAATGTAGGAGATCAAAGGCATATTTTATGAATAATATGTTGAACAAAGAAGGAAGCAAAATGAAGGAATATGAAGCGAGGAAAGGACGGAAAACAAACTTGTGTATTTCTACATTTGTTTTGTGTGATTTATATGTGAGATATTTGTCGTTTTGTGCAATCCTATTTGGATGAGGCTTTTGCAAGCGTCTCGCCGGGAAGCGTGTTGTGTGTGCCCTGGCGACAGGTAGACCAGATGGACCCATGCGGGGACTGGGGGGACAGGATGGGACATGCGGCCGCCTGTCGTAGGCTCTTCACAGGTGACGGTATTTGGTTGCAGCCCGCAGCTCCCGATCCTCAAGGATCCTGTGGCCAATGCGGTTTTCACGTTTTCACTGTGTGCCATGGTGGTGAAAAAGTCTTGTTTGAGCACGCCGCTTCACCTTTTTGCTGCTTGGGCTGTGCCGGATCCAACGTTGTTCAGTTGGCACCGGAGCCTTGCCTTGCTGTTTTCCCGTTCTTTCCTGGGTGACGATGATGACGGAGAGAGTTTGTGTACCCTGCAGGCGAGACGACTGGTGACCTTGGGGCTTTTGACATGACTATGAGCCCAACCACCCTTTTGGAAACCTGCCTGAGCAGGTGTTCGAGGATGATGAATGCTTCTCGCTTCACGCGGGCCTTGTTTGCAACGCAGCTCCGTTGCAGAAAAATTCGGCGGTGACCCGTCACCCGTTGCAGTGGAACGACAGCGGGCCACTGTCCCTCGTGAACTTTGCCTTTCATGCGCCACCACCAGTCCGGAAGTCACAAGTCCAGAAGGCCGAAGAAGAGACGAAGCTGCCATCCTAGAGGCCCTCCTCCTGATGCTGTTGAAGAGGCCTTTGAACGATCGGAGTTGGAGGTTGTGACACAAAAGTTGATGACGTTGGTCCAAAGCAGCTACCATCCCGATGGCATGGTTTACCCAAAGGGCAACTTTCTGCGCAACATGCGGCTGAGACACTAGCCAACCCTTTGGTCGAATCCGGGGATACCAAGATGTTGAGGGCCCTGACAAAGCTTTGGCCAAGACAGTGGCAGAGATGAGTGGAGTTCCATGTTTGGACAGACGGCATGAGCACTATCATGCCCGCCCGGCATGACTTGTGCCCGCCTGAAGTTCATTGGGTATAGGAGCGGAGGGCCCACAACAAAGGTGCAGAGTCCGACAGCAGGGCAGACTTATCAACCAATAAAACAACTCCAAAGAGGCAAGCAGGCAGCCAAGAGCAACCAGAGAGGAGCAAAAGCAGATCGACCGAGAGCTACATGGAGGAGAAACTATAAGGCCACCATGTCAAAACCATCCTTGGAGCAATCTATCAAGAAGCCTGGATGGGACGGCAATCCATCGAACCTCTCGATGACGGTCCAAAAATCATTGAGCTCGCAGGAGGTGCGCATTTTGATTTTCCATTTTGCAGCCACTTGCAGCCACTTGCAGCTACTTGCAAGTGGCTGCCAAGTGGCTGCAAGTGACTGCTACGTCTGTCCGGAGAATATCATGATTTCTCCGCATGCAGTTCTGAAGAAAACCAATATTTCTGCAATGCTGTTCTGCGAAGAAATAATCATAATCCAAGACTTTTCCGAGAATAGATTCTAATCTTCTGCAGAGCTAGCGACGAAGAAATCTTACAGTTTTTACATAAAGAACTCAAAGTACAGTGTTGAAACTTACTTGCTTGAGTGACAAGTGGCTGCAAGTGGCTGCCTGAGCAAGTGGCTGCAAATGACTGCAAAACCAAAAATCAAAATGTACGTCATTTGCTCGCTCTCTGCCAAAAATGATTCCGCTCGAGAGCACCATACCAGGAAGCCATTGTTTCAAGGGCTGGGACTTTGGTACGACCCAATGCTCCTCTTGAAGTCGACAACCAAAACTACTCCAGTGGGCCATCCGTGTCTACATTGACGTCTTCATCGGCGATTCATCGGGGTGGAAAGAGTTGAAGTCAATTCAGTCTGCAAATGGGGAAACAAAACAGGCCCAGGAAGACGCTCCTGTCACAATTCAAGGATAGAGCATGGTAAGAACTCACCGTGAGCATCTTTCAGTCAGGCACCTTTGCTCAAGGTCGCGGCCGCTGTCCTCCAATGGATTGCGGGGCTACAATCACCCTCCATAACTGCGGAGGCAAGACCATGGTCTCTGACCTTGGTCAATGTCCTGGATCGGTGCTGGTGAGGCGCGCGCAGGAGCACACTGGCCTCAGCGAGCCCGACTGCAGATGAAGGAACAGATCGGGCGGCCTATGCGAACATGATGCTTTGCGATCTTTTAGAACATTCCTGCACATAGAGCCGGTTGCAAGCTGAACTTCGTCCAGCGCACCGATGCAAAGCCGCCACTGCGTCATCAGCGAGGCACCCATCACCACAGACAAGAGATCTCTCATCAACGTCCGCGCAGTGCAGGACTAACCACTGGGTCAGTCTTACGAAGTTCGATGTAAAGCTCAGAGAGTTCGCTGCCGTAACCCTCCAGCCTGAAAGACCAAAAGCATAAATACCAGTGCCAATTTTATGGTGGGAAAAGCATTGGTCATGTTTTTTTTTAGTTGCGCACTTGGGCACCTCCCGCTGCAGGATCCTCGAGGATCATTTTGCCAATCCTGTTGTCACCGCTGTGTGCCATGGTGGTGAAAAAGTCTTGTTTGAGCACGCCGCTTCACCTTTTAGCTGCCTGGGTTGTGCCTGGCGCAACGTTGAGAGTGTCCTTTTAGCGCAATTAGTTCTATTATCCCTACCCCCTTAAGCTACTGCCGGGAGGGGACCTCACAAGTAAGTTACATTTTAGGGTACCCCCCTATAGGGGGTCAAAAAATGTAAGTTACCACCCCCCCAGGCACCATCGAAACGGGTAACGGGGGGGGGCAAAAAAATGTAACTTGTTGCCTGGGACGTGCTTACTTACATTTTACAACCCCCCCCCTTACTGCGGGTCGGCAGATCGAAGTGGGGTGCGTTGGCAGATCGAAGATACGCCAATCACTAAGAAACTATTTGGGGGTGGGAGTCATTTAATGAAACATTTTTCGAAAAAATGTAATTAACTAAAGATATAATTTGGCAACTGTTTGCTGATGCCTCAACACCAAGGAACACATAGCCTCCAAAAATGCAGGACCAGGACACAGGCAAAAGGTGCAAATTAGTCCACGCATCCAAACCCTCAGATTTTACAGGGAATACATGGGTTCTGTGAGAAAGTTAGACCTCACAAATTGTAACTTACATTTTGGCCACATGCCCAACTCCCCAGGATTTACAAGGAACTGGGGTGTCCCCCCGAGGTACTCACATTTTAGCATACTGAAAATCGCACACGTCCGACCGCACGAACCGCAAGCAGGGGCCAAGAAACCAGGGGATCAAACGGCGTTGAATATCCTTGTTCTCCTGCCCAATAGAACAGGCGGCCTCTCCTTTATTGTTCTCCATTATTGTTTATTGTGTATGGAGTGTGGTCCTTTGTTATGTTTCGGTTTCGCTTTGTTGCCCTCCTTTGGGGTTTTCAGTGGGAACATGTATGTTCCTGTTTCTTGGCAGTTTGCTTTGGGTGTGCTTCCTTTTCTTCTTTGTTGATGATGACTCAGACCCACTGCTGTTCCCTCATCTGCTTTGTTTTTGTGTGGCTTGTTGCTGCAGAAGGCAAACATGATGAATCATCACCAACCAAGAATAACAGCCACACACACAAAGCAAGACCCCAAAGGAAGGATGCCAAAACAAAACCCACGCACAACAGAGCAGAATCACTGCTATGTTTTTGCCCTGGCTGCTTGTTCCTTGCTAGAAAGAGCAGATGAGGGAACAGCAGTGGGTCTGAGTCATCATCAACAAAGAAGAACTGGAAACACACCCAGAGCAAACTGCCAAGAAGCAGGAACATGTGCCTCTGATGAGTGTGTATTGTGGGCACAGGAACTCCTAACATGGATGTACATTAAAAATGTCCACGAAGCGTATGTGGGGGGCATATGAGTAAGGAGTTGTGTATGGAAGACCCCCCCGGCCAAAAAGAATTGTTAAAAAAACATATATATATATATATTCAATATATTTGTTTTTCAGTCCAAAACATGCTAATGATGCAGCCGGCCGCGGGCAGCATCATTCAACTTGATGGCTGACGGCTGACATGTTTGGGCAGGCATTTCCTTGAAATGCCGCAGTTGATCATGCGGGACGTGGTCGTGAGCAGAAATTAGTGTGGGGATGGAGGGGGTCATGTAAGCGCGCCACCGTGCCTCAAAAATGTAACTTACATTTTTGAGGTCTTTCCCTGAAAAATCACCCATGAGGCCTAAAAAATGTAAGTTACCTTTTTTTAGGCCACCTCAAAGTTAATGTAATTACATTTTTTGAGGCCCTCCGCACAGGAAAATGTAACTTACAATTTTCGACGTCCCCCCTCAGGAAGGGGTAGGGATGTTCTATTTAAATTTGCTTTCCACTTGTTCAACCAGGGCCCCAATGTGTCTTCATGATGTTTCACGAGCAGCAAACAGGGAGTGGAATCGTCGACAGCCTCAAGGACATCATCTAGAAGGGATAAGACTTGCACGTTAGAATGAAAGCATTGCCAATGAATCAAGGTCTTTGCTGACAACTAAAGACTCCGAACTGACCTTTTTACAGCCTTTCGGCTTACTACTGTAGCTCCCTTTTTTCGAGATGATGTAAGGTGTGGTTGATACCTAGCCGGCATTCAGACATATTCAGACAGTTTTGTGGAACATTTGGCGGTTTCCCGGTTTCCCTGACACGCGCTGCTTGGCTGACTTGCCTGAGTTTGCACAGTGCTGTTTGCGAACCACCGCTTCTTGGACCCCTTGTGAGACTTGCGCAAGACCAGAGTCAATTAGGGCATCCAACGCACACAGGAATGGCAATGATATTGGCTGAAATTTTGGTAGCATCAGAGTGTCTGTCATTGCCGAGGATTCCTGTCATCGCAGAGGATGCCTTCATGATGCCTTCGGATGCCTTTTTCACTCAACTTCGCAGCAACTCACACCTGGATGAGCAGCAGTGGCCTGGAGCAACGATAGCAACATTGTTTTGCAATTGTTTGCGTGATGCTTCGTGTGCTTGGCGGATAAAACCTGAGTTGATTTGCAAAACAAACACCAGCTTTGGTAGTTTAAGTTTCTTCATTTTGGATCCCATGGTGGTTTGGAAACAACCTGCCAGCTGCTGCAGTGTTTTTCAATGTTTTTTTCTGCACTTCAATCAGGTCTTTGTCACATTTTGGTTGTAATTTACATTATGCAATACTGTATGCATATGTATATGTTATATACGTGTATATAAATATAGCGCTAAATATATATATATATATGTGTGTGTTGTTGGTTTTTTGTTTTGGGGGCGTACTTGTCGTTCAGCGGCCCAGGTTGCAGCGGTATGCGTGTGCCACCAAGCTGCATGTAGAACAGCCCATTTGCTCTGGCAGCACTTGTCACTGCCAAGTTGGCTTGCATTACCAGCTGTTTACGGTTTCGATCCGCAGAAGAATTGCAGTTGGGGCTAAGTTGAATGGTGGAAATGTGTGTAAAGAGCCTTGCGAAATTGGCCTAAACCCAAGGTCGCATCTCAGAGATTTTCAGAGTCCTTTCTAAGGTTGTCCGCGCTCTTTTCCAAGAGATTGCTGTGGTATTTGTGCCGCAAAGCTACTCCTCGACGCAGAATGATTTAGAGCTCCGTGCAAACCAGGCAGCCTCGAGGCTTACGGCAACTCTTCAACCTTTGAAAGACAAAGTGATACAGCTGGAGACGAGCATCAGGCCCGAGTGTCTCCGGAGGGGACGAGGCAAACATTGCAGACCGGAGGGTGTCCGTGGGAGGTGATCAGCATTGCAGACCGGCCCGCAGCCCGCATAGTTTTTTTCTAATAAAGGTTATGTAACTGGCCTTTTTTGTCTGCCTATAGTGCTTTGCGTACTTCTGGCCGGTGAAGATTCAAGTAACACCAAAACCTTGTGTTTCCACGTTTGTGTCTCACTCTGATGCTTTGATGGCGTCAAAGGTGCCATGAAGCGCGACTGCCCGCCAACACAAACAAAGACATATATATATACTTTTAGACATGCATGTTTATTAACATGTGTTCGCACGCTGTTTTAGCACGCGTCCTTGCAGTGCATGTTCGCGCAAACATGTGCCATCATGTGATATTTATGCGGGCTCACAGAATGCATTATCTGGCCTGTGTTTGTCCGCGCAAGGCTGTCACAAGAAGCAGAAACTGGCAAGGATGATATGGCCAACATCTTGAACACCCAGGATCGCGGCTTCTCCCGGAGGAATTGTCCCATAACTGAGGCCTTTCTAGTCCTTATTTCCTTCCAGTATTGTCCCATGCAAACATGTGACAGTATGTGGGACCACTGTGGGACGCCACTTGTTCCAATGTAACCGGATATGGGCTGTCCGTCCATGGTCCAACAGGGCCAAGGATTGGACGCGAACGTCAGGGCTACCCTGCAAAGGCTCTGTGCTCGTACCCTGCCTCGCTGTCCTTGTGGTTTGGTTCAGTATTTGCCCGTTTGGTTTGGTTTTGTGGTTTTGTGGTTGTGGTTTTTTGGATCTTAAGAGTTCAAACTGGACATCCGAACGATCCGATTCGCCCAAACTGGCTTTGCATATAAGAGAGCGCCTGTTTCACTGGCCGGAGGGACGCCACTGGCCCAGGACGATTCAACTGCATCTCCGGATGGCAACTCCTTAGCTGAACCCACTGACGGTGATGCGCCTCTTGTCCATGAGAAGTTCTGATCTGATCATTTTCCCACTGGGAGTGAAGCGTGGGGCACCCGCCCAAAGCCCTCGCCAACAATCCTAGTGTCTCCAAACGCATCGTGCATTGGTCAAAGACATTGCACATGATTGCATCATTGTTGCCTCTCGCAGTGCAGGCCTTGAGCCTGGCTGAAGACTGCTAAAGATAACATTGTAAGCCAGGGATGCTGCTGACGATGACGATGATAACATTTGCTGCTACTATATAGTTAAAAAATACAAATGCGACAAAGGTGGCCACGCCAGATCCAAAATTATCAAGCGGCCTGACTGAACACGAGACGACGAGACCAAAACCCACGAGACTTTTGTGGTCTCGTGCGGGTGCCCACCGGAGCAATGTGAAGACCTACCGGGTCGGCCCTGCTCTGGTGGATTCACCAAAGACTCAAGAAACCACAATACCTTGGACCTTGGGTTTGTCATATTACCTGTAACGGTCAGTAAACAAGCAAAAAAACAATTTTTGAACTGTCGGCCTGCAACCTAACCATCATCATCCACTGTTACAGGTAGGATGGATAGATCCAAGTAATACCTGAATTCCGCATTCGATCAAACCGGATCCACAGTTCCTCGGACGGAGTCGGACGGAGTTCACACAGGTTGGGGAGCTGTGTTCACGGCCCACGGAGAATACACCAACAGGGACCCGAGGAGGCACCTTTAGGTCTACAGCAGTCTGGCGAAAACACCATAAACAAAGCCAGGCAGAGTTACTTTATTATGTGTTCCACAATCAAAGACCCGAAACTCGTGACCTTTTTTCCTGGAAAGACATATGACGTGATATGAAACTATTAGGTTGGAAGGTGCTTCAAACTTGTGCTGCACAGGGGCAAGATGGCAAGATCATGGTCACATACAAGTCTAATGTCAACCCTTTTAAGAAGGGGAACAAGGTAGCACCCGTGCGCCAAGTCATAGGGTGACCTTTCTTGCCAGGGGCTAATTGCGCATGTTTGATCCAAAAGTCTTTCAAGATCTTTCAAGCAGTGTTTGTTTATGGATTTGATGTTTATTGCGTTTGGATTTCGTTGGGAATTTTGCCTGGCTAGCTGCTTGCGATGTTTTTCTGCTTGATCACGTGTCGGATTCTCTCACTTTGCCTGTTTGGCTCCTTGTTTCACTCATGCTTGTTGCACAGCCACAAGTTGTGCCTAATTAATGCATGATAATGCATGTGTTACATTCACGTTTCCTTCCTTGGCAGCATGTGTTTGTTTGCTTTGATTGGCCTTGAGTGTTTGCATCTTCCTGCAGATATGTTTGCCTCCATTCCCTTCTTGGTGCTTCATGGCTCTTGTCGACAAACGCATTTGTGTCTATTGCAGGCATTCAGCTGGTCTAAGGATGGTGCTTGTTCATCAAGCACCGTCTTTTGCCCAACCAATGCAATGCGAAGAAATTGAAAGCTTCGTGTCCACAACGGTAGGATCCTCAGAGGACCCATCGTTTTTGCACTCTTCCTTTTGGGCTCGAACAACATAGACGAGACATGCTATAATGTTCACGTTTGTGCAGGTCTCCCAATGGTCTGTTTCAAACCTTGTGCCTCTCAAATCTGCATTTGTTGGGGCGCTCTGTTGATGGAGAGTGGCGGAAGAAATCGCCCGGAAGGGCTGGGTCGGGGTCCGTTTCGGCACCTTTCGAAACGGCCTGGGAACACTGGGGCAATTAAAAAAAAAAAACAACAACCTTCAATTCAGAGTGCTTGTTACAAGTATTGCAGGGTTGCGGTTGACCACACTTGTGTGGTACAAAACATGGAAAAGGTGCTTGCTTCTACTGATTCTACTGACTGTTCAGTTTGTTCCTGCTACTTTGGTTTCTTGTTTTGCTCAAGCGCTGCGGGGTGGCAGCTTACCTTGAGATGCCACAACTTTGCCCGTCAGGGCTTCTTCGGACATCTCAGAGCATCCGTGTTCGACATTTTCTTGCAGTTTGATGGCCATAGTAATTACCTTACTTATAGTCTGAGATATGCTGCAGCTTGTGCCGTGGCGGAGCGCTGTAAGTAAACGCGAAACTGTTGAGTCTACTGTAACTAAAGCCTCTGAGATCTGTGAGATATTCCATATTTCACGCTAAGCGTGAAGCGGGTGTTTGGTCCGCTTTGTTCATTCCTGTTGTCTTTGCGTCAGCGTCAAGAAGACCTGACTTGCAGAGCGTCCTGCCGACGAACATGGGCCAAATTTCCGCGTATGGCGTTGGCGGTCTGTTTGCGTGGACCAGATGGCCCAGATTCATGCCAGGATTCGGTTGTTTCAGCGGGGCGTCATGCCCAGAGTTCCTGAGGCTTGGCTAGTGGTATTCTCTCCAAATTGGCCGCCTCCTTTGCTCAAACCGACCCTGAAAACCAGCATCGGAACCGAGATCACCAGCACCCGAATCAAGCCAGGAAAACCCTGTTTCATGCCCTGTAGCCTGCTCAGAAGTGGCTCAAACCACGTCAAACCAACATGTGCCGAAATCATGTGCCAGAAACTCGGCACGTACAAATTGAAAGAAAAACAGTGTTTATTTTCGTTAAAATCCATGCTGCACCATCAATGTGAACGCGTGAGTCATGTGGATGGGCCCAAGGCTGGTCGATGAGAGATGATGAGAGTGTGCAGAGATTGAAAGGGTGGGACCCTTTCTCTCCCTTTCTTCTTTAGAGTTCCAATAAACATTCAATAGCCACACATGCACAACAAGACTGCGAAGCATGGCCATGCTGCGAAGCATGACTGCAGACCCGAACGGCTTGCATGCAGCCCAACTTCAAAAGGACCCCGAAGAGTTGCTGTGTATTGGACGGAACAGAAACGGCAAACATGTCTTCCTGAATTTATATGAACTTATGTTTTTGCTGTGCTGTTTTGCCTACTAGTTGTTCAATGTTGTTCATGATGGTGCCAATGCTTTTGTCACGATTTGCTACAGGCTGCAGTGCAGAGCTGGTGAAATGGCACATTTTGCTTCGCAAGCGCAGCCATTCTTGGCCTGTAAGACATGAACCGACGTGCCAAAGTTCTCGCATGGCTCAGAATGGCCCGTGTAGAAATGGTCGATTGTACAGCAGATGTGTGGCGCACCGTCTAACAGATAGTTTCAGCATAAATTTGGAGAAGGCCTCCACAAAGCTTTTTTCGCACTCGCCATGACCAATGGAGATGGAGATGACACAGGCATTTTGCTACGGGATGTGGATTTGGGTGACCTCTCCCACTTGGCTCAGGACTGAGTCCTATGTGCAATGATGTGCAATGTATGTTTCTCTAACCTCGTTCGCCGCCGTTAGGACTTAGACGAGCAATTGGTTTGGCGCCGGAACGCACCACTGCTGTACGACCTCTACGGCCAGTGTGTCTCTTCTGGAGTAGCTTCTTGTTACTAGCAGTGATGCCGCAATGCCCTTGTTACTAGCGATGCACTTGCTACTGGAGAGTGAAGAACCGGGGGAAGAGTGATCATTGCTTGAAACTGGTCGGCCCTCTTGAACCCTCTTGGTCACTTACACCGAGTTTGAGTCCGGCGTCGCCCCGTTCCGGGCATGCAGATAGAACCGGAACTGACAGCATTTTCGGCTGACACCTCGAGAGATTCCCAACCACTGCCCGCGTTTGTTCGCCAGCCAGCTTCCCGCTGGCGAGTGGCACTCACACGTACTCGACTAGCCGGGAAAGTGTTTATGGGTCCTCGATTTTGGGCCACTGGGCAGATCATCTCTTCCGCCCCTGTCTTAGTACCGTGACTCGAGGCCCTTGCCCAGATACAACATGATACAACTACGTGCGGCACACCGGCATTTTAGTTGCTCCCTTCTTCAACGTCGATATTCTCGAATTCGATCACTTGGCCAGTAACTGCGTTCGTGCTTCCCACAAATTGAGTGGGTGGTTTCCTTTGCTGGCTGAGAAAAGCACTTTAGCTTGTTGAAACCCTGACTTTGCTTATGGTTGTCATGGCCAGTAGCCAGTGCTTGCCTGAGTGCAGTCAAGACCATTCGAAAATCAAAAGTTGATCAGGTTAGAGTCCAATCCATGAAGGTAAACGTGGCATTGCTACCCATGAAGGTAAACATTCATGCCTTCACTGACCCTTAGTTCAAGATGCGTTTTTGGCGCGAAGGTCATTCTGAAATTGACAGGCTGGCCACAGTAAAGGCTTCACAGACTTTTGAGCCTCTTCTATCGCCCCCCCTTGATTTGCATGAAACGGTTGCGATGTAAACGCACATTGGTTTTGGTGCAAAGGGGCCATTTCCGCCTTTTACATTGCAGATCAACCTTGTGCTGGCATGCGCTGGCCCTGCTCTCTTGTGTGCTGGCCTTCCTTGGAAAAAGAAAAGCCACATGCATGCAGTGTTGCCCCATATTTAAAAATGCAGGTGTTGACATCCTGCGTCACTAAATGCGAAGGCCGGGCAAGAAATTGTTGTTTGTTTTTTTTTCAATTTGTTTGCACAGCAAGGGAGCAAAATAAATTGACAGAAACGGGGCCACACAAAACCTTCCAACAAGTCAGCATGCTGCAGTACACTGCGCGGGCGGTATCATTCTTGCAAGCCCCCTTCGTCACTGCACTTGATTGAACAAGTCATATATATATATACTGTATAATATATATATATTATAACTTATAATAACTAAATTAGTTATATAAGTATAATATATTGAAATTAACTGGTGCCCCTGCAGGGGTGTCACATAGCTGCATCAAAAGTTGTCAAAAGGGAGAGGTTTACAAGAGAAACTGGACAAGCAAATCCCACAATTCCGAGAACCCCACAGATGACCAACAACTCATCGTTTTGAGCAAGACGGGCGGACCAAGTGGAACCAGCACAATCGAAGGCGGGCAGGGCAAAAGATGCAACTTGAACGTCACCCTAAATACAACGTCACCCCAGATGATACAAAGGCACCAATCAAGAAGGCGCGCACATTTGCAGCTTCCATCCATCCGCGAACAGATATGGATGGTGATCGACGGTCCACAAAGGTGAATCAGCGAGGTGAATCAGCGAATCAGCAATGGCCCTCTCACCGGCAAGGTGCCAAAAACGGGTGCCAAATGGAGTCACCTTGGAGGAACCCGAAGAAACAATTTCTTTTGGAAGCGTGTTTTGCACCATGAGTAGGATATGTTTTTATCAGTAACTTGCAGCAGATCCGTTTTTCGGTCGAGTTTGCGTTGCATCTACCCCTTTGTTATGTCGCTTCTGATGTGCCCCGCTTAGATTGTCACCATCGTTTGTTTTGTTTCCTCGTGCTTCTGCCGCTGCTCAGTACTGTCATGATGCTTTTGTTGGTTCCCCGGCGTGCACAAAAAGCAAACGAGCTGTCCACATTTAGCAAGCAAGCATGGAAGGAAGAACGGCACCACACCGAACCCCCCAAACATCCACAAACTCAAGAGCAAACAAGATGCCAAGCAGCCCGCCTGCAAGCAGCCCAACCCAAATGAAAGCAAACCAGCAAATAGGCCAAAACGTAAGTGCGCAGGAAGGAAAGGAGTGGAGGGGACAGGAGAGGAGAGGAGAGGAGAGGACTGTATATATGGACCTCACCCTGGGCAAGTTCTGTGTTCGCTTGTGGCCATCCTGCAACTCCCCACTCGGGGTCAAGAATAGGAAATGTCAACCCTTTGGTCGTTTTACACACATATTTGAGCAGATGGCATCTATAAATGTCAAATTTCTGCGCGCGCACATCGGTTGAAGAAATACTGTAGCTCTGCGGAAAATACTGTGAGAATGCCTGAGGGTTCCAGCACAACGTTGAGATTTTGGCTTGCAATCTTCAAGGTGATGGACAGTTCAATTGAGATGTTTTTTCTTCACTCGTGGAAGGCCACGGTAGATGGTGCGTGGACCGGTGCTCCCCCTCACTTGGGGCACTTGGAGGTGGGCACTCGTGGAATCCAATGGCTGTATGGCCATGGTGGCCACCCATATGCGACAATGGTGGCCACAAAACATTGAATCACATGGCCCCCGGTTCAGTTCAACAATTGAACAAACACAGCCTTCAGGACTTGCAACTCACCTTGCAAGCCGCTGTCGCCTGGAATGGGTCGTAAGGTTTCAAAAGATGATTCCCAATGTCATGCTTAGAGAAGCTATAGAAACATTGCAAACTAGCAGCGTTTGGCCTTTCAGAACCAGAAGAGCATAGAAGGGCCTTTCTAGCGCTTGGCGGTGCGTCGATGCATGCACCGGAGCGACCGACGGTGCGTCTCAGGCGACTTGGAATGGCCTGGGCAGACGGTGGCTTGGCTCGCTGACGTGGAGGGCGAGTTGACCAAGCTGGCGCTGGGGACCCGAACCAACGAGACCGAGCCCAGTACCTCAGAAGTTACAGTTGTGTCAGAGTAGATGGCACCAACTTTTAGATGGTGATCCAAAGAAACCTCCAAACTTGGGGATTGCGCCATCTATTCTGAAACCACTATACCCGTCGGAAGACTAAACATGGACCCTGCAAACCACGACTGGTTGGTGTGATCATGTGTGATCTAATCATGTTGGTCTGGCGCGCTGCATGACACTCGGGCCTGCCCTGTAAAGCTTGCAATCATGTTTGGCATCAGATGGGGCTGGTAACCAGGTATTCGTCAAAGGGCGAAATTGAGCGTTGCTAAGGCAAAGTCTACGTTTTAGAGCTCACTTGTGCAGTTCAGAACTGCGCCAATGATTCACCCTGGACTAGCTGGACTGTGGAGCAGGTTGGGATAATGAATGGCTTTGGCCTAAAGCCCATTCAAGGAGATGCTCCCTTACGCTTAGCAGCGGAGATGACCATCGAGTCTGATGTGAATCGAATTGCCGCTTGCCCCTCGCAGGCTTCGATGATTGCGGTGAAGGGCAGTTGTGGAAGTGTGTGGCTTTGTGACCTTAAGAAGCCGGACCAGCCCATCGAGTGTAAACTGGGTGAGCATCAAAGGCCCATTGAGGGCTTTGCCTTAGCGTGGAGCCACGGGCAAGGTGAATTTTTGGCCAGTGGAGGTAATGACGGATGGCTTCACACATGGGATGTGTCGAAGGCCTGTCCCTCAAAGCCCCTGTGGTCAACCCTTGCCCACTCAGGTGCTTTGAATGATGCATGCTATTCACCTCATGGCCATCAGTTTGCCACAGTGGGAGACGATAACATTGTTGCACTTTGGGATCATCGTTCGCAGGCAAAGACACTGAGCTTTCGAACCAGTGCCGAGCCTTTGAGTGTCGATTGGAACCCACACGATCCGCACTTACTTCTGACTGGCCTGAAGGATGGCCTTGTTCACATTTGGGACCTTCGACATGTAGGGCCACACGCTCCCATGAAGTCATTGAAAGGCCACGAGGATGAGGTCCTACAAGTGCGATGGTGTCCAAGAGGGGATGGAGACATGGGAGGAACTCCCAGAAAGCACCTGCTCGGTTCAGCCTCGGGCGACAGCAAGGTGATTGTGTGGAATTTATCCTCGAGCACTCGAGTTGAGGAGGAGGACACCGATCCAGAAGCGTTGTTCGTCCATAGTGGACATCAAGGGGGTGTGAATGACTTTGGATGGGGCTTTTTGGATGATTTCCTGTTCTGCTCCGTGGGGGAGGACCATTTGCTGCAACTCTGGCAACCAGGTGCAAACATTGTGGAGGAAGACACGGAGGATGGGCTTGAGGAGACTCCGGCCAAGCGGCCTCGGACTGCTGAGACTCTCGGGGAGTCGTAGGACGAACGAGCCCGCCATGCTGAGAAAAAGATAGAACTGGACACGAACGTTGCCCCTTAGGTGAGCACAATGCGATTTGTCTGCAGCACAGGTGTCAACATGTCACATACCTACTGTGTGGCACATAGTATCTCATAGTACCTATACAGTATCTCCATGTGTCTCCGTGTCCTGGCAACGCCTTTCGGGCCCACGGGTCAACGCAACGCCTCTCTCGGGTCAGCGACTCGCCAGGAATCCAAACCAGCGACTCGCCATCAGAGAAGGAGCAGTTTCTGTTGGCAGCTTTGCTTTGCAGAGTTGTTTTTGCTTTGCATTGTTTCCTGTTTGGGGCAGAAACTCTGACATATAGAGACTGGCCGCCACATGTGCCTGTGCTTTTTTCACTGCTTGTTGCCGCTGCATCCAGCTGTAACTGTTTTGAATTGGGCGATCGACTTCAACCGGATGCGCGCAGCATCTTGCAGGTCTTGGTCAAACTGACGTGGATCAACAGAGTGTAAGGATGACCGATTCAGGGCAGTTTTCCGATGTTTCATGGGATGATTCTCCTGGTTGGCCCTCCATGGAGTTGATGTTTGAGGTGAAGCATCATAAGTTCTTGGGCATGAGAATCACGACACAAGAACCACGCGTAGGTCGTAGGTGTAGTGGCGAACTTTCGACCTGCTTTCTGTGATATGTTGCCGGCCTCCTGGCACACTGCCAGCACATCATTCGTCAAGCCATCATGGACTGCTTCCCTTGTTGGATCCAAGTGGAGCCTCCGTTTGGTGAAAAAGAAGGCAGTCCGATATGGGCATGTCCTGAATTCATCTGCTTCGGCACCACCCCCGCTGACACCTTGGATGAGCCTGCTCAATTCTTGCGCGCCCTTACTGATCTGCTTAACTTTGGCATCACCATCAATTGCTGCAACATGGTCAGGAACGCACGTGGCAAAACGTTCCCTTTCCGAAGCGATCGCTTGGCTACAATCTGGCGCCAATCGCCTGGTGATGCCTATGGCGAGGTATCCCGACCCAATTCTTCGCATGTTGGCAAGTCCAGTGCCCGAAACGACCTTCCAGACCTTGCAACAGCGCCAACAGCTGCAGGTTTTCATAGATGCTCTACGAACCACTGCAACCACTGAGGGAGCTGTTGGCCTGGCTGCTAGTCAGCTTGGTGTTGATGCCCGAATTATCGTTCTTGACTCGGCCATCGTATCAAATCAGAGTGTTTTCATTAACCCTGAGATTCTGGAGCGTAGCCCTGAGACCGACATGCTTTGGTGGCGGGAGCGTTGTTTGGTTCTACCACCTGACGTTTTGGTGACGCTCCTTCGCGATGCAAGGGTCACTGTCAAGGCCCTCAATTTGCTCGGGCACTCTCACACTGAAACCCTATCCGGGGAGCCAGCTCGCGCGTTCCAACACGAGCTCGACCACCTCAATGGTATTTTGATTATTGACCATGCTACAGATGACGGGGACTTCACATCCGTTGCTCCTTGCCAGATAATTTTTTGGTTGTGGCTCCAGCGGGGCTTTATATATACTGTCGGATTTGTTAGGCTCTATTAGACCATGCTCACAGAATTCTTGTGTGCTAGCCGCTAGCCCCCGACTGCGACCTGCCTTCCATATGTTTGAGCATGTTTTTGGTGCAAATTGACAAGTAATAGAAGGGTAGGATGTCAAGCAGGAAGATGCTGGAAGCATCTTGATAGAACATGGGGAGACGGGAGACGTATGAGCAAGAGATTAGCAGAGCTTAAATTAAAGTCACTAAAGCAGAGCATGCTACAGTAACAACGAACGGACGAGCCCAAAAAAATGTTCAGCAGTGTCAAAGCAGGATGGGGAAGAGGACACATAGCTTTCACATGCTCAATATGAGTTTGTGCTCGAACAGGGGGGAACACACCCGAATAGTACACACCATGTTTGGCGCTTGGAAAGCTGCCTTCGTGCACTCCTTTTGTTTTTTCCTTTTGGTTCTTTGCTTACAATCTAGGCTGACCCAGAAGTGATTGCACATCCCCATTCTCAAGTTCTCAAGAAGGGCGAAGGGGGTGTGGGGAGTCCTCAGTGAACAAAGCCAAAAATAGACTAGAGTGCTGGCATGCTTCAATTCAATATGATACTATTATATGTGCCATTTAGGCGGCATACAATGTTTCTACACAGCCCGCATACTGTTGTGTAGATTCGAGAAGTATCTCGTTGTATGGCAGTGTGACGGAGCTTAGTCAACGAAACCTAACTGCTCCGGTCATCTCCAGTCCAGTTCTAGAGCCTTTGTTTACCGCTTTTGTGTGCGTGCTGTTTGGGTGCTGTTTGGACAACACCTCACATTCACAAGCCCATTGCAACGGACCAGGGTTTCCAATACCTGCAGAGATCCAACGCTTGAAAACAGTTCACAGGCACTTTTATCAAAGGACGTCACAAGTGTTCGTTCGTGGTTCGTCCGGCCTTCTTTGATCAGCGATCTATTTAAACACATTTTAACATCTTTGATCAACAAGGTTCTACCTATGGAGCCTTTACAATCACGCCGTTTGTTGGAGCCTTTTGCGAGTCTTTTTGCCCTTTCTTCAATGTGCACCGTACATGTGCAAAACAAGAGGGACACAGAAAAACATATATGAACCAAATGGGCAGACGTCTTGGCCCCTGTCTATATATATATAACATATATACAATTTTTATAGATAAGGTATTATATACATGTTGCTAAAATTTCTGGCACCACAAGACCACTAATAGAATCGCGCAGAACAGGAGCCCGACACACGGAATGTGTCTTGTATTCTGAATGCTTGTATGTCATGTAGTGCTTCGATGCATTTCTTGCCGGCTGATGCCGCCGTTTTGTAGGTGGTGAGAGCAGAGTTCCCATACTGCACAGTGTGAGACACATGAAACAACTGAGGCTTATCCGCAGTTACGAGAGCTGGAAGCACCGGATCATCCATGGCGACAAGATTTGGCCCTTGCGCGGCAAGTTGTTGAATCTGGGAATGGGTGAAATCAGAGGAAGAAAGAATCAGCGGTGCGAGAAATTGTCAAAAAATATGTGTCCTGGCACGTATCAAAAAAATGACTATAGGCCAGTTAGGTTCTGCTTTGCTGCCAGTTGCAAACAAGGAATCAAGATGTTTCAGCTTTATCTTGCCTGCCTGTTTTGCCTGGGAGTGTTTACGATCCGTTGCCGCGCGAGAGGCATGATGACCCATGCATGCTGCTCGAAGCTTAGTCCTAGCACACCGGAACGGTGAGCGGCATAACAACCTCAGACATTGAATTGACATTCTTGGACATCACATGTGCTACAATAGAGCACTTTGCTACTCAGCGCTTTGCATTTCTTGCTGGCATGTTCAATTTGCCTGCTAGTTTTCCAGCTGTCTCAAGTGCCAGGATCATGCCGGATGCGTGCGAGAGACAAAAAGCACGCGAGTGCCCTCCCAGCCACGGTCACTGGAATCAAAGCAAGTTTGGCCATTGCCCGCCTTGGTGTTTGCAAAGGAGAGTTCAATTTAGTTGATGCACTTGGGTGCAGGTTTGAAGTCTACGCACCTGCGAAAACATGGTGTATCTCGCCAGTATGATTGCCAATTTGCATGTGTTTTGCTTGCTATGTTTGACAAATGCGTCAGACAAGACTAGGGTTGAAATGGTCATGAGTCATGAATACCACTGCAGCTGCTCCAGCAAGACAGTTGGGCTCGACCAGAGTAAATGTGAGCTAGCAGCTAGTGATCACAATAGGACGATCCCTGGATTTCAGTTTGTCTTCTTCCTTTTGGAATGCTTCACTTCAATCTATTCGTGGCTGCAGCTACGTTACTTTTTGCCATCCACCAAGATCAGGTAAATGCTTCAAGGAGCCGTGCAATGATAGTGATATAGATTCATTAACTGTATATATATATACTATTATATATATATATATGTATACTGTATACATAACTAGTTTGTGACAGAGGACCGTCCGACCGTTCTGCATGGCTCCATGTTCAAAAAGCGCCGGGCAGAGCATTTCTGGACCACCTGTTTGCAGACAAATATGGAATCCATCAGTTGAAGACACGGCGGCCAAGGTCAAACGGTGTTTTCAGGCCCTACGGTGTCATCGTAGGGGCATCACTAAGGTTGCAAAAGCTGGTTCCGAAAGACGTGAAGGAGGCGTGACGGTTCTGAACGCAGAGTTTTGGAGGTCGAACGCTTTCAGCTGCAGTCGTCTCTGCTTCTCTAGCGCAGTCGTCTCTCTTTTTGCTTGCTAGCCCTGGAGGCCATCCATCATGCCCAAGCGGCAATCTCGAGCACCAGCTGGATGCCTAAGTGGTGGTGTTTGGCAGGAAGACTGCGACCCGCTACGGGAACCCAATAGAGATGTCATTGGATCCAGCCACCTTCATTCCCTACGAGTCGCACAAGTCGGAACTTCGCGATCGACACGGTGACTCAGTGCAGTTCAACCACTGGAGAAGAGGGATTGTGATTGTCCTTCGAGCAGATGAAGTTCCCCTTGCGCAGTGCGCGTGTTGTTTGCAGACAAGGGGCAGGGAGTGGGACAGGGATTTTTCGGAGGTTTGATTCTTGATCACTGGACGTAGGTCAGACTCGCAAAGCCGAGTTGAGCTCTCAGTCGTGCAGGCGTTCCTTGAACACATGGAGTACTGAGTACTGCTTAGGGTCATTCAGCATGTTGACTAACATATGATTTTGACTAACCGACGAACCAGATGCTTCGGCCTTCGTCTATGTTCACCTAAGGCCTGGGCTGCGCTGTGAGGAGGCGCCATCTGCTGGAAGTTGTAGCCCTTTGGCATAAGACGTTATCCAACACTCAACTTGTATAGTTTGTATTTGTATTGTAGATAATAGATTCCAAGGATATGCAGGGACTGGCTCCCACTCAGTAGTTCTGCCCTGACATGGGAACTGCGGGCGGTTATTCCTTGGAGAACTGCGCATCATGAAGTTTGCACATGATATGACATATCAATGTATCAACTTTATTCGGTAAATTTTCTAGTGTGTGTGTGTCATTGTCATTGCCGGCCCTGAGTTTGCTCCAGCTGGCGGGAACGGAAAGACCTACGCTTGACAGCCGCGATGGCTGTCTATGCACGCACCCCCGCGGTGAGATCCATCAGTGCCGTGTCCCCCGACCGCCGTGTGGAGTCAGTACCATGGACCAAGCAACCTGTGCTCACACCAAGCTACAAAGGACCTGTGGTCCACGATCCGATGGATTTCATGAAGGGTCCTAGACCACAACGGGGGCAGAGCCCACCTCCTCGTGTCACCTATGCTTTGTGTGCAGAACCACGGGTCGAGCCGCGAATGGGAGCCCTGTCTCCCATTCCACAGCGGAATAGCCACGTGCCGGCGAACACACCTGTTCACCATGTGATGGAGAAACCAAGCCCACAGATCCCTCGAAGTGCACCACAGATCACGGGGGTTGCTTTTGACGAGGCTATGACAGCCCGGCCCGGAATGGGCCGGCGTTTGGATTGGCATGGCTTCGATGCAGTCTCCCCTGTGCATGGTGCTGGCAGTATGTCGTCCGCAGTGAGCGAAGGAGGCTACCCTCATTCATCACCGATGCCAAAGTTCAGAGACCGGCGTGACAGTGCTTGCTTTCCAGTGGATGTGGAAACGAATCCAAAAGCTGTCAAGAGAGGCAATTCAGACAGTTCATTGGAGACCAAAGAACCTAGCATTGACCTGCAAAAGCAGATCGTTGAAGAGGTAAATCGTGTGTTGGAGAACAGATTGGCCGCAAAAGAGGAGACTGAGTCGCTGAAGAAAGAGCTTGACAAGGCCTGCAGGAGTCGTGTGTGTGTGCAGTTTGCAGGCCACTTGGCTGGTGTTCATGGCTGCATCCCATTCAAAAAGACTCTTATATAATTCAGTCCAGTCAATTCTGAAGTGAGGGACCCCCGATGGTTCCACCTAATGGTATCATTTCTGCTGTTTCCTCACTTGGGCCTTCGTTGCGCCAGGCGTTGAATGACCGAGAGATTGAAACTCAGCAGGCCGGGCCGCTGCTTAACCACTTCGTCCGTGGGACCAAGCGGGTTTTTCCGTTTACTGTATTCCTCAAGAGTCTAGAGTTGACCAAACCCGGACCATCCATGACCATCCATGCAGGTTTGGTAAACGCGGACCAAACCCGGACGACTAGTTCATACTAGTTCCATGGGACAGTTCCATGCCTTGTCAACAGTCCTCCAGTGACTCGGTCCGGAGTCCAGTGACTCCGTCATACGACCGGTTCCGTCGGTCCGACAACGACCGCGACCAATCGGTGCATCACGGCGTTGCGCGGTGAATGTGAGTTGGGGACATGGGTCGCACGAAAGCTGGTCATTGTTAGTGTCATTGTTCATGCTGGTCATGGTCCAATTGTTTTTCATTTTCGCAATCAGTTTTTAGCATTTTTTAGTGAATTGTGAGTGACTGGTACGTAGAGAGCATTGTTCAGGATACAACAGGCATATATATATATTATATTATATATTATATATATAATCATGTGATGATGCGTGCGTTTAAGTGGGTTTAACTTGCATCGTGGCGCCCCCCACGCGCCACGCGCGCAGGTTCACCATTTGACGGAGCGGCTGATTGAAATGGAGCAGCGCCTGGAGCGCGAAGCCGATGCGCGCCGCAAGATTCAGGCACGGCATGCGGTTGCCGCCGACACGGACGAATTCGTTGGTGTCAAAATGCGGTTTTTGGAGTCGGAGACTTTTCGAGAAAACCCGAGACGCTTCACAACTGAGACTGGTGGAGATGCTCATTGAATATCTTCGAATGACAGGGGGTTGATTGTTTTTCTTTAAAAAGGATTGTAACATGGCTGACCGGGGAGAGTAACATTGACAGGACGTGTCAGACTGACCGGTTCTGTCAATCTACACGGATGTGTCGAGACATGAAACAGGCCAAGTTGGACCAGGGAGTGCTGATCGAGAGTGAGCTCCATCAGAAGGAGGGACATTGAAAAGAATATATCATGTATACAATGTATATTTATATTTATATGTATATATAATATGTCATGTATATGTATTGTTTTTGCTTTGACAACCTGAGACACCATGACATGTGAGGCTCTCCCATAGGTTGCCACCCACATCATAGCTACCACGACTCTGCGACGACGACAGCCAAAATTGTAGTAAATCCTTCACACACCAATCAAACAATTTTTGCAACTTTATTTTGGCTGTTTGAAATGCTTCCTCTTCTGATGCTTATATAAAAGCGCGCTTTCAATTGCTTGGAAAAACTAGGAGCCTTCCGCTTTGCTCCCTTTGGCTACCTTGGGGCTAGGACATGAAGATCTCCGAGCTGGAGCGGAAGTTGAAAGCCAAATCGGATGAAGCGAGGAACTTGAAGGTCCGCCAGGAGCTACCCCAGAAGACCCGTCCGCCGCGAGACATTCACCCGGTAGATCAACCGCCACGGGATGATTGACAGGTCTTTTTGCGGCTTAAGGGATTCAAGGGGCGGTTGACATTCAATCATTCATTGGTCTCACTGCGTGCCTCGCATGATAGGAATCCTGACCTCTCAACACTGCCCCGAGATCATTTCATGGATTTGGAGGCATAATATGCCTTGAGTGCCCTCATGTCTCAAAGAAAGCAGGAGCGTTTAGAAAAGCAGATGGACGATGCTCGCTCTACAAAGGAGAAGACTCAGAGGGATTGCCAACGTGAAGTGCAGGAGAAACGGGAAACTTGTTCCCCCAGCTCAAGCGTTGGAGCACAGGTTCCCAAACGGACATTTACAGATATACTGGTAGTTTTTGAGACTGAAGGTCTGGAAATATGTTGCTTGTAGAGTAAGATTGTACTGGTGATTGCTGATTGTTAAAGAAGCAATGCCACAACAACACACTTGCCAAATCCTTGCCCACTAAATTCACCATGGCTTTTGAGGACAAGCTGCAGGAGAAACGGGATTTGGAGGAGAAGCTCTTCACGGCTCAGACCAGAGCCAAAAGCTTGGAGCAACGTTGTCAGGAGCTAAGCGACCGTCGCTTCGCCACCCCTTCAGCCACCAACTGGGAAAAAGAACTGGAGGTCGTAATGATGGGAGAAGAAACCAAAGTAGCTACTTAGACTTTAGATGAGCAAAAAACTGGTGCTTTAGACATTCTAGCACGCGGAATGACCGGCCATCCCTGTGTGCGGATGATGGGACTGTGGATGCCGGAGACTTGGCTTCCCTTCAGGAGCTGGAAGAGACGCTGAAGCAAGAGCGAAACAATGAACAGCTGCTGCGCGCGGAGAAGGACTTGGAGCAGAGGGAGAACCTCCTGTGGCTTGACAACGTACTGTTGACCCTTTTGGGTGTGTTGGAGACTGTAGGAGTCTTGGAGATTCGTGGAGAGTGTGATGTGAGTCGAGCAGCGAATTTTGAGGAGGAATGTCCGGGATATCTCGGGATGATATATATATATAATGTTATATAATATTCCTTAGACACTCCATGTATGATATGCCTACATTGACCTCTGAAACCACCCCAGTGTAGGTAAATATGTCATAAACAGCTTTGGGGTATACACAAGCATATATATATATTATATATATATATGATCACATACATATTGTATATTCCACAGTACACCCAACTTCTATGTGTGTGCGTTCCTCCCAGGAAAGGACGACAACAAGAGCTTCAGGCTCGCCTCTTGGAGGCCGAGCGCAGCCGCGAAGAAGTTCAACGGATCCGAGATGAGCTGCAAATGCCCCCCGCAAGAAGTTCAACGAATCGATCCGGATCGGTGGATCGGATCCCGGGAGGATGGGTGAGGATCCCGGGGTGGAAGATGCAGGAAGAAGGTGAGGAACCACAGGTTTTTTGAGTTGTTGTTGTGTTTTTTTTTGCGTAGGTTTGAGCCGGTTTCCTTGGAATGAGTGGCTAGTGAAAGAATGATTTCATTTGAGTGAGCCAGGGAATTGGGGGCGGATGCATGCCAAACTCGGCTGAGGCAGAAGCATCAGCTTCAGATCGAGGCTGCAGAGTTCCAGCAGCAACAAGAAACTTTGAAGCTTCAAGCCAAGGCCTTGCACTCTGCAGTGTTTGGAGCCCTTCCGGGCGCAGCATTTGGGGTGCATATATCTATTATATATTCATCTTATTTATAGAGAGAGATGAGATGAGATATGCATTATATATACATGTATATGGGCCAAGGCGTCGGATATTTGACTAACAGCTCAGAAGTACTAACAGCTTCACGTTCCTTTTTGGCCTGAAAAAGCTCTGAAACTACAGGCACGAGAGTGGAATCCTTTTGGAACACCAGATTTGCATCAGAGTCTCCATAATTCATTGCAGGAGAAACGGTTTGTGCCAAGAAACTAAAACTATACATACTGTTTGGGATTTGAGAGGGCATGATCCCTGCCGGGCAGATGGGCTCGTAAATGAATGTCAGCTGCTTCACTGCTGTAGGAGTGCGACCAGAAGTATCGCAATTGGGAAAGTCAGCGGCAGGAAGTGGAACAGCAACTCTGCCAACGCCTTTATTTTCTTGCTCAATCTTGTTCATGCTTTTCAATGTTTGTTTTGCTGTTTGGGTTGCCGAAACAATGAGACGCGCTCTTCAGCTGTGATGTCTTTTGCTTCCGTGGCTGTTTCCATGGAAACCCGCCGACGACGTCTCACTGGCATGTCTTACTCAAAATGATTTGGTCAATTGCTCTTTTGTACTCACACCTTTGAATTGCGGCTGGCCCTTTGGATAGGCACCATCACTACCTATACTGGCAGGTTTAGGTGGAGATCCTATGAACTTACCAATACCTTTTGCAGGTTCTACAGGCCTACCTGGCTCATGGCGTAGACTCCGGTCACCGGTCCTACGACTGAGGCAGAACGAGCGCACGGCGCGTGAATTGAACATCATGGTACAGCAGAGCCAGGAGAAGGTCACAGAAGAGGCAAGCTGAATTGGGCGAAGTCTTTTCAGATGTGTTGCAATATCTTACACTTTAAACATCATGTATGTTACAACTATATTGCTGTTATGTCACAGTTATGTATTATGTATTTGTTTATATTCTACCTGGATGCTCCAACAGTGCAACATGTTGGCCCCGTTCATTAAACCCCCAGCCAGACACGTATGTCCACATGTTGCGCCACCTCCAGGTATGTTCATGTTCCTTTGATGGTGATGGTGTAAGGAGGCCTTCCCGGGCGCTCACCGGCCCCCCCACGGCCCGCACCAGGCCAAGAGGCGGTCGGGATTGGAGAAGGAGCTGCGGCAAAGCATGGAGGAGAAGGCACATTTGCAAGAAGAGATCCAGAAGCAGAAGGACCAGAAGACAGCACTGGACTTGTAAAAACTTGTTTAAACTACGAATGTGAATGGACTAGGTCATGAAATAGAATGAAAAGGCATGCATGTGTTCTTGTGTATGTTTATTTCCAGATCACTGTGTTGTTTTCATGTATGTTTGTTTACCGCGGAATACGGAACAACATGCGGTATTTCATAGCAGGGTCACGTCAAAGTATATGTGGTGCAGGGGAGTGCTCAACAAAGAGTATACATGTTCTTGCATCTAGGCGGCATTTCCGAAACATAGGTCTTTGACATTGAGTTTGCGTCTGGATCTCCCCCGCCCCCATGTCCTTGACACTTTCGTATGCTTCCTGCCGCCCCCTCCCTTACTTTCATACATGAACATCAACTTCAATTTCCTGAGAATGGCCACCGATTCGCCGCAGATTACCCAAGAGTTCCTAGGAATTCTTCAACTCCGGAGCTTCATGCGCGCTCCGGCTGGAGTTTCGATGGGCGGACATGAAAAGCGATTCCCTCTCCCTTTCTTGATGCGAAGTATGCCTCTGCTTTATGGCTAGAATCCCCAAGAAGCCATGCAACTCAACGGACAAGGATTTTACAGTATGCATGTTTTGGTGTTTGTTTTGTTGGCTGACAATATGCTTGGAATTGTATGCGGCACAGGGGGTGCCCAGAGCGGTTCGAACACAAGAGAAACCACCCCACAAGCTCGTGTATCCCCTCCACGTGATTGCGTCAATTGCAGCATTGTATGCTGTGGGCTATGGTGTGCATAATATGTGTGCGTCCATTTGGCCTGGAACCTGGTCGCGAATGCCCAAGAAATGTAGATGTGCATGGGTCGTTGTGCCCTACCCCTATGCATCCAATTTGTGTCTTGCTGTCCCCCTACCTTTGAGACATATGCTGGATCCGGTGTTGCTAGAAACACCGAGGTAACAAAGCACATGTAAATTTTATGTTGAGACATCCTTTATCCTTATGTTAGGCCCCTCCCTGACCGGAAAATTAATTGCAGACACCTGTCGATATACAGTATACGTATATTCCACCCCGTGCAGTGAAGCTCGAAATCATCGCCATACATTCTGTGGGAAAAAAACTAAGTGCAACACCTCATCCTAATCGTAACAAGTGCATCGCTACAAGTGCATTACTGTACTACTAGTAACAAGTGCATTACCACTATATAATAGTAACAAGTGCAATACTACTACTAGTAACAAGTGCAGTACTACTACTAGTAACACGGGCATTACTCAACGCATTTCTATTACTAGTAGTAACACGTGCAATACTACTACTAGTAACAAGCGCATTACTACTACTAATAACAAGTGCATTCCTACTAATAGTAACAAGTGCATAACTACTACTAGTAGTAACAAGTGCATTACAACTACTAGTAACAAGTGCATTCCTACTAATAGTAACAAGTGCATTACTACTAGTAACAAGTGCATTACTACAACTAGCAACAAGTGCATTAATACTACTAGTAACAAGTGCATTACCACTAGTAACAAGTACATAGTAACAAGTGCATTTCTACCAGTAACAAGTGCATTACTACTAGTGACAAGTGCATTTCTACTAGTAATGAGAACACCTCATCCTTTTCCAGGACGAGATTTCGACCTTGCAAAGCCAGCTCCAAGCGAGCGAAGAGAGTGCTCAAGTTTGCGCTGAAGTTTTTCCAACACCTGCAGAAGCTCGGTGAAGCGAAAGCGAAGCTCAATGCGCTGTGTTCTTAGCCGAAACTACTACGGATAACGGGCGTGTCCCATCACTTGTAACCAGTTGATAAAAGATAATTGGGGGAAAGGCCTGCAATCTAACCATCATCCAAAGAAACTGTACACGAAAATGGCCTGTCCTATTACCTGTTGCTTGGCAAACAATTATCACGATTTTGCAGAAAGGTCTTTAACTAACAATCATCATCCACTGTTCCAAGATCTGCCCAAACTGCTTCGGAACGGCGTCATCAGGCGCCTGGATGGTAGTGGTTGTAGTGGTCACGTTGCCCCTGAGGCTGTGGCACACACTGGCGCACCTTGTTTTTGGCACTTTGGAAAACTACTTCGCGTTCCACACTTTGGAGAGATTCTTTGCCGGTGTTCCACGCAACGTGACACGTTGTGTTCACCCACTGCCACACACGCAAGCAGCTTCGTGGACTGCGTGGCCTTGACACGTTGGCTGTTTGTGGTAGCCAACATGTCAATCTCTTCCAACCTGCATCAAGGCAATCGCACAGCCTAGCGTAGCGTAGAAGAGTATCTAATGTGTAGGTGTGCAATTAGAAGCCTACATTAACATCCCCACCATCCCACCCCACCCCAACAATATCAAAGTCAGTAACATAGCGTGGAAGCGTATCTAACGTCTTGTACAATGAGTCAATGAATGTGCACTTGGACAACATGCAACGGATAACATTCAAAAGAGAGCAAAACTTGTCACACTTCACTACATACAACAAAAGACATCGCTGACCATCAAAACCGAGAGAAAACACCCGGCGCAGAACGCAGCGACGATGGCAACTACTTAGTTTCTTATTGCTTTGACGGTCCTCCACGACATTGGGCGGGTTGTTCGCGTGTTTCACGGCTCCACACACGGCGTAGCGGCCCTGAAACTATGCCCAACACAATCACCTGGCGGGTCAAACGGCTGAGGAGATGAAGGATGAAACATGCTACGAACTCGAGATCAGTCAGCAAAACGCCGAGCTGATGCACGGCATTCACTCTTTGAGCCAAGAGCTGAAGTGGTTGGCTTCATACAATTCAGCGCGGCTGCCCAGTCGAGGAAAGCCTCTTTGACATGGACAGTCACATTGACATAGATCATCACAATGTGTTTTGTGTGTGTGACGTGGTTTTATTTACCGTATTCTTTCCGTTTTTGCTGTAGACATTCTCCATCATTCTCCATCCATGTCTCTCCTGAGCACATCCCATCAGGTCTTACGTGAGCACATCCCATCAGACTTGGAGCCGAAGGTCAAGAATGCCTTGGAGAATCTGTCCTTTGCCGAATGGCCCGGGCCCCGGAGGTTCGGCACGCGCAGGCGATGAGCGACGTGCTCGCTCGAGGCCGGTGGCCTCCCTTCCTCCCTTTTGAGGTCCCAGCATTGTTCGGGTGCATTTGTCGGGTGGGAATCATGTGAGGAGCGAAAATAGATCGTGCGGACGTCCTCTCCCTAGGCAACCACCTGCGGACATGGCTCAGTGGTTGCGTGAGCGCCTCAATTCGTTGGCACGAGCGTCCTCCCTCGGAGGCGCCTGAGGTCAACGGCAGTGGTTTTTTTGAAGAGCGAAAATGTCAGAAGACCAGTCAGCTGCGCATGAGAGGCGTTTTGGAGAATGCACAATACAGTCTTCCGGAGGTCTCCGGCAACGTCGTAACTGGAAGATGCCCATGCCTTTCCTGTGCTCTGGTGCAGCAATTTCTCGTTTGGAGACCTGCATGTAATGACCAAAGGATCCACCGATCGTGCTCTATCTCTCCTATCTCACCTGATTTTCTACACTGGAGTCGAAACCGACCATGTCCGACTGCCATTCTGCTGGATCCGTGTATGTATCCTGCTGTAGACTTCCGGCTGGTGTAGAAGAGCTACTGTACAAGCTATGAAAGAGGAGCCTGTGATTGGCAGCTGGAAGGCTGTATAATTTACCATAGAATGCACGTTGTACAGCACGGCAGGCAAGGCAGCCTGTGGAAAAGACAGTCCGAAGGTTCTGTTGATTCTCACCGCAGAAGCTGATGTTGAGCATGTTGAGCACCCTTCGTGCTTCTCAAATGGGCACTGTCGAGAAATCAGAATCAAAAACCTAAATAACCATCAACGACCCGTGGAGGTCAAGCCACCTGTGTTTGACCGTGACTTTTCATGACCCATGCAAAAAACAACAATGACTCTGACCCCTTCATTGCAAAACTATTAACATAAACCAACTGTTCCATACTGTTCCAGTCCCATGGATGGTTCGGGTTTCCTTGGAACACCGGACCGGTCGAGTGGGAGTGGGGCGGTGGGTCGTGGTGTCCAGGCAGACGACTTCTTTCGCGATGGCGGCGAGCAAAGCGCTCAGCCGATCAGCCGGGTGCGAGGTGACGAGAGGACCTGGATCGACAGGGATGAGAGAGAGAGAGAGAATTCGGGGCCGAACTCAAGACAAACCCAGTTAGAAAGTGCTTTTGTCTGGTGGTGGGAGGGAGAGAATGAATTAGGGGCCAAACTATGACAAACCCGCGATTCTGACTCCTTGCGACCCAGGCTCTCGCAGGATATTTTCGAGATCGGGGATGAAGATATCTTGGTCCCAAACTCGGAGCCCCACTTTTGTGGCCCGGTGTTGCTTCTGATGATCGTGCATTTCCAGCTTGATGGTGCAAGCAGGAAAACCCGTGGCTGGCTGAGAACACGTTGCATTGCTCAGGTCCCACTGTTTGAGCCTTTGGCCGAGGAGACCGGAAGTGTTTCGTTGTATACGCATACATCAGTTATACTGTATATATTGAGTTCACTCTTTTTGTCTTGTGGCATTTGCATGCATGCACACATGCATCAAGTGCAGCACGACAGATCTCGTCAACAATGCTGCTGCGCCTTTAGGCCCAGGCTTTCAGCCTACACTTGGTAGTGTAGGCCCATTCCATGTTTGCATAACCGGATGGAACCGGTTGCCGGTTCAACCAAGCCTGCCTATGGGACTGTTGAACTGCCTAAACGTGAAAAGAAATTGTGGACTTCTTCGGACTACTGGCTCCTTGCAAGCTTGAAGCTCTTGGTCTTTGCTCTGACGAGTGCCAGCTATTACTATTATGCCTTGCTGCCAGCATGGGAGGCAGACCGGTCCATCAGCTGGACAAAGAAGTCGACATTGACTGTGACATGGATCACAACCTTGTTCGAGGCAGAGTGGAAGCAAAGGGACTTTGCTGATATAGATTTATATAATATATACACACATACACGATCATACACGTATACATATATATTTTTCCAAATTCCCTTGAAGATCTGTATCCCAAAGGGATATATTGCTTATATAATGTAATGGATCTTAAAGGGAATTCGGAATCTATGTCATGTAATACTGTATGTACATATTATATATATACATATGTTTTAGATATAGCGCGACTTGCGAGTCTGTCCAAGCCACGGCCCATGTTGAGCAGTGGTATATATCCATAGTAAAATCCCGTTATGCCATATGCTTCTATAAGACCTAGAAGTTGCATGAGATTGCCTTTAGATTCGATTGAATCTTCAGACACGTCGTTTGCTAAGCAACACCCTCACATTCTGACGAAAGCGCGCCGAAGTGCACAGGCCTTGGGGCTATTATTGGCAGGGCCTTTAGCTGACTACATCGAACCGGTGCTCCTGATAGCCTTTGAGGGGCTTGTGGCCTTCTCTGGGCTCTTCATCGCCACCACACTGCACAGCGCCCATGGGTGACCTGCCAGCAAGAAGAGAACGGGGCACCTGATCGGGGCGTTCATTCACTTCAGAAAACACCAACGACAGATTTGATGGGTGATGTTGACCTATGATATTGCAGATAGGCTCAGATACTGGTAGGTTTAATAATGTTTAATATGTGACACGCAATTGCACAATCACACACTCGTACTGTATCATATGTAGAATGGTTTGAAGTGTCGACATACCTGCTTTCAATGCTACTGCTCAGTAATATGACTATAATTACACGAATTACAGCCATGCTGCTGTGGGTACAAGATGTGATCCCATGCCAAGTTTAATTGGCTGATGGATGCTGAGGTGGAGCATCAACACTGTGGTCTACGGGTGGCGTTAATTAGTGTTCTTGCAGCCACTGGTGCCCTACCCCAAACTAACATAATGACCCAGCCAGGGCCATCGGGGGTTGAAGATAATTCCTTTTAGCAAGTGGATAGTTTTGTAACATGTTGAGCCCACTTGTCTTCCTTTCGTAAGCGCAATCCTCCTCCAAAAAGAGCAGGAGCAACAAAGAAATACATCAACAAAAGCGGATGCTTATGCAAAGGATCGTTGTCATGTTCGTGGCACAGGAGGTGCTTCCAGGTGGTCCTCAGTTTTGGGAAATTGAAACTGCCCAGCCATGCGGTGTTCTTGTTCCACCGTGTCAATCACCAGCCATTGGAGCTTGGCAGGTTGATTCTCAGTTTACTGGTGGTGAGTTTCCTGAAGGGCATTCTGTGGCCCTCCTTGGGAAGCATCATTTTCTCGCTGGACAAGGAAAAGCAGGATGTTTGCTTCTTTTGTTGTGCATTAGCCTCGAGGTTTGCAGAAGCTCTTGGAGATTTCGGCCTGGGTCAACTGCTATGGTTGGGCTTCCACTGGCGCTCAGCTCTCGCTTGCTTCGGGGGATTTCTGGTGGCCATTTTCCTGGGAGGAATCTTCTGTTTGCATGGGCTCTTGGCCAAGGGGATTCACATTGAAGAGCCCATGTCACCAAGCTCTCCGACTTGGAGCGCAAGCTATGGAGCCAAATGGTTCCGGCTCTTTGTGGACTTCCATGGCTGGTTGGCACTGCTGGTCCTTCTTGGGACCTCAGGACTTTGGGCCTTCTCAGGCTATCTGTCCTTGCTCATGCAGGCTCAGTTCCAATTGGATCCAGGTGGAGCAGCCATGGCGGCTTCCAGCTTGCTAGCTGGCACCTTTCTGGGCCTTCTGCTGGCAGGTGTCGTGACCTACTTGAACGGCCGTGAGCATGGTCGCTTGCTGCAGCTCATTCAGGCGAATGTGGCACTGTTGTGCCTTGTGTCAATGGTGATGATGCCCGGTATGAGTTTGACTCCTTGGGTCTTCTTCCTGCTTTTAACCGGAGCAGGTGCTGGACCACTCTTGTATTTGCCCTACACGGTCTACTGCTCACAGGTACCGCGTTCACAACGAGCCTTTTGTATGGCTGTGTTGGACAGCCTCTCTCAACTCTTTGGCTGCTGCGTGCAGGTCCTGTTCGGAAATCTACGCATTGTCATTCCAGAGAAGGCCAGCTTGGGAGGGGCTTGTGTTTGGAACAGCGTCAGGTCTATCTTCACCTTTGTAAATATAGGTGGTTTTGGACGAAACCATGTTAGTGAGCCAACAGATTTAAGGAGCCTTTGCCCACACAGGCCGGCCAGATCATGTATGACTCCACGACCGCAGGCTTTGCCGTGACCGCATTTTGCACCATGCTGCTCTATCGAATGGTGGGCAAAGACTCGCAGCTCTCACACTTTTGAGCACGAAAGAGGCAGCTCTCGGGTGCCCATTGGTGGTTGTTTGGCACAAGGAGTGTGACTCAACAAGGGAGGGCCCTTGACAGCGTAAAGAGCCAGGAAAAAAGAGCCGGGTTTACCAAGGCGGTTGACCAAGCAGTAGCAGCATGGCAGCATGGCAGGTGTCCGTGTTCCATGGTGTTCATGGCACGTGGCTCAAACAGGTTCGGACAAGCAACGAGAACAGAGATGTCCAGAGAATTCAATCCAAATGATCTACTGTAAAGGAACAGCGAATTCAATCTAGTAATGGTTCCCTTGGTATATTGCTTTGCTAAATCTAAGGGAGAATTCGAGCCATAAAACCCGCGGCCTTGCAGCCAGACCCTCGTAACCACAAGAGCGGTTCCTTGCAGCGCGATGTTAATGGTATCTCGCATTATCTTTCACTCAGGCTTGGCCAGACTGACACTGGGCACGAGCAACGTTCAAGGAGCAAAAGTAGTGCAGAGCTCAGAGGCAAACATTGAAGACAATGGACAAACATACAGAACAGGTGTTCGCTGAATTTTGCGACATTTTGTTGTGTCAGATGCCGTAACATGACCAGAATGCCAGAATGCGTATTGCAAGCAGACCTTGATGCCATTTCAGGAGCACAAGGCAGGTTGTCAAGCAGAATTGCAACACAAGATTGTTCTGTCAGTGGTGTGCAAAGGTGTCACCAATCCCATCAGAGAACCCTTGGCTAAGGACTGCTTGTGCACGTTTGATGGCAGCCAGTCAGCTAGACTAGCAGCCACTTTACATGCAAACCGGAGCATTTCGGATCAGGTCCTTGGCACAAGAAATGCGGGTTTGACCAGGGCGGGGGAACCCTCACCCGCTGCGAAGTATATTTCGCAGCAAGACGCCCTCTCCATCTTCAGCAGACGCCTGGCGCTGTCATGAACTTCATCTTCAAGGCTGGAGTCGGTAATGCTTGAGATCTGAGAACGGAATGGCGAACTCGCAGCAAACAGGTGGTTTGTGTGCTGCTCTATGTGGACACTGTAGCCGACTTTGACTCCCATCTTGTTCTCTCTCTCTCTCTCTCTCTTTTCTTAGTTGCCCCACGACGACTGTGACCTGCGCCTGAGGTTCACAGCTTGTTTGGACTTATTCATGCGACATGTCGTTGGTTTTTGGATGTTTTTGGCATACGGTCCTTTTCAGCCTGCTGCGAGATGTAGAGGCCTTCCTTTGACAAGATGCATGTTCAGGCATTGCCGCAAAGGGAGGGGATTGTTGGGTCAAACCTATGGTGCGTTGGGTCAACAGTCCGGGTGAATTCCTCAGTGATCAAGATGTTGAGGAATTGTGGCTGAATGGATGCATCCCTGCAAGGCGATTCTTGTCCTCGCGCTGAGCATTCGCCTGGCTTCTGGTCTTCAAAGCAACGACTTTTGCCCAGGTTCGGCAGGTTCTGAGGTGACCGAAATGGGTCAAACAGCACGCAGTGTGGCTGCCGCACTGAATGTCCTTGCCACTGTGGTGGCGTGCATGTCGCCGACCCAGCGCCAGAGGCTCAAGACAGTGCTCCACTTGGCCATCGCCTGAGAGCCAGGACAGTCGATCGACGAGAAGCTCGTACACCTATCCAGGAGGAGGAAAAAGGGACACCGCCACAAGCTGGGAATGAGGGCCATGAAGGACTACCATGGGCTACTACTGAAAGGCTAATGGCGGCTACTCAGTAGGCCTGATAGGCTATAGGGGCTACCATGGGCTACTGGTTCTCTACTGATTGATCGATGATTGATCATTCTTCCAATGGCCAACGTTGTGATGGGGGCAGCTGTAGCCTGCCCAGTATATGCTGTTGTCTCAGTTGTCTCTAATTACCGTGCAGGATGAGGAGGTACAGGATGTACAGGGGCGAAGGGCGCAGTGCTGATGTATATGTACCTAGACTGTCTAAAAGGTGCCAAAGTGTTGGATTTTCCTTTAAAGGCGTCTTTTTAGGCTGAATCCTTGAAACACGTCCTCGGGCGGAAATCGGTTTTTCACCGTTCAATCTGAGCCATTTGGTTTGGCAGGGTCATGGTTGTTGTTTTAAAATATAGTCTGAAATTTCACGAGGAGAAATTAGCGGAAATTGGCGGAAAAAGGTGGAAATTAGCGGAACTCGGTTTGTAACAACCGCAATTGTCAAGGAACTTTGCTTTGGTTGCATGACGGATGTTGGGTGCGGATGATTTTATTTACTACGGGCAGAAATGTTTCTTGCGTACTGAAAAAATTGTTTTCTCAATTGCAGGCAGTTTTTTTTCACCTATGGTGGGTCTAGGTATACATGGCGTGTATGTGTATGCATGGTTTGCATGGAAGAGAGAGAGAGAGAGAAAAAAACAGAAGAAACAGAGAGATACTTTATGTCCAGGGGTTGTGTGGCTGCTTTGCTCACACTGCTGAATTCACTGAAGAGTTTACACCCTGGAAGACTAACATGGACCCTGAAAACAACTGGTTGGTAGAGGAAAACACTCTTTCAGGGAGCCATTGTCAGGGTCTATGTTAGTTTTCGGGAGTGTACTGTAGCATCCTGCCATGAATTTGAGAGTGTTTCAGGGCTCAAAGCTGCCTGCCTTTCCCGATGTCATGTCGTGGGGTCCCAAAACTGCATCAGAGTCTTCCAACTCCCCTCCAAAGCCTCAGCGGTCAGTTTCACCATTGCAGTCAAGAACTGTGATGCAACAAGCCGTCAACCGTGTGGTCAAAACCACCGCTGCGATGACCCGCTCAATCTCGCCAAAGCCACTGGGTACAGCGCAGCAAGTCCTTGGTCGGGCTGGGAAGACAGCTTCAGCTGCTGCCCTTGCCCGCTCGGCATCTCCCAGATCTGCCAGCAGCGTGGAGTGGGCGGATCACAAGAAACTCAAGGATATCGCCAAAGATTTGCAGCGGCAACTCCAGCGCAAAGAGGCAGATGCTTCCAGATTGACGGATCGAGTCCAGAAGCTCATTGCCTTGAGGGACGAGCAGTTGGCTGAAAGCCAGGCGGAGCGACGCCGTTTACACTACGCCTTAGAGCAGGAAGAGGTCGAAGTGCAGCGCTTCCGCGGTCGCAGCTGCGAGCTGCAGGAGGCCTTGGCCGCGGAAGTGGGTGCACGGCGAAGGGATCCTTGGATTTGGATTGATGGATCGGGTCGACTTCTTTTGGGTGTGTTTTTTTTTTTTTGGGGGGGGGGGGGGTGGATTTAGGCCGAGGAATCTCCTGAAGGGGAATTTCTGTGGATGTTGATCTGTTGTTTTCCACAGGATCAGGAGCAGATCGCCCAGCTGCGACCATGCAAAGACTGCGCGGAACAACGGCTACAGCGAGCGGAGTTGATGGCGGAGTGCCAAAATCTCCGCACGGAGATCATGGAGTTTGAGGCGGTCAAATTGCAGTTAAAGAAGACTCGAAGCAATCAGGAGAATGTGCGGGATCAGCTTGTTCGCGAACTGCAAGCTTTAGTTGCAAATCATGATTCGGGGAGCAAGGATCAAAATGATCCAGCAAGACAAAAAGCAGTGCTCACTTCTCACTGAGACATGTTGACTCTTGGTGGTGTTGTTTTCTGTTTGCTCACTCACCTGAGTTAGGCCGGATTGAGGTTGAACTGACTCCATGCTAAAGTGTTCTGAGGCATGCACAAGACGAGTGCACGTACTGGTTTACCACCAATATCGTGGATGGCTTGGCTGTGGGAGTGCTAAAGACAATCTCGACATGTTTGTTTGCGCATTGCGAATTTAGTTATTCATCCCTTCACTGAACACTCAAAGACTCAAAGACATTAGGAGAACTGGCATGGAACTTTAAAAATACATGGAATTTCATGGAATTCTCTGCCTCTTTGGAGCTCCTGGCAGTCGCTTGTTTTCGCTCGCCTGAAGGAGCTCGCGTTTGGACATACCGGCCTAAGGTATGTCTTCAGCGACCCAGCGACCAGCCAGGCATCCGCTGTCACTGGATGGGGGCCCTGTAACTGAAGAAGCTGGGACATGGCAACTCTCTTTTGATGATGTGTTATGATGTGTTCATGTGGCAGATTCTCCCACATGGTCCAGGGATGGTCCAGCTGGTCCAGTGATGTCCAGTGTTTTGTGGCAGTCTCTTCAATTGCCAAGCTTCTCCAGTAAAACAATTGCTGCAGATTTGGAATCAAGCTTGACCAGAGGGGCACCGGCACATACCAACCGGCTCACAAACATGTAGGAACAGCCATATACTGCAAGCATGCATGCGTGCGTGCCAATGCCAACAAGATCCAACGCACATCCGAACGCTAAAGCAGTAGCAAGAGATCAACGAATTCTCCTGACAGATTTGCGCACGAGAGTCAGCGGAGGACAAGAGCCACAGTCAATATAGGGTGTGCGTGCTTTGTAGCACCATGGGGGTCGGGTCCCGATCCTTCTCCGGTCGCCCAGCCCTTTCCTTGGCGCTGGCGCTCTTCTTCTTGGGAGCCCCGCTCTTCGGTTTGGGCTTCCTCGGCACGAGCCCCAACAGCGGCCCCGCTCGGCACGGTGCATCCCATCGCGGGACGAGCCGGATTCAGAGGGCTGCAGTGGAGTGGTTGGAACCTTTGGATCCAAATCTCAAAGAGCTCGACGCATCAGGTGATGAAGATTCCCTGGTCCTGCCAGTGTTTCCACTGGGTGGACCATTTATGCCCTACAGCAACCCCAGGCTGAACATCTTTGAGCCACGTGCCGCGGATGCACAAGTGTGTACCACCCCGGACTGGGCATGCTTTCGGGGTCCGAGGTTGGCCAAAAAGCTGCATAACTACTCGCCTACTAGTTATAGACATTACGTGCAACCCCCAAGCTTCTGGGGTTGTAGAGGGCTCGCAATTCTCAGGGTCGTTAGTTTCCACGGACTTCTATTGACATCGCGTTCCGGACCTCCAAACAACAGATGGGAGGGCAAGGTGAGAAGTCTCACATTTACTTTCCGATCCGTTGCACATCTATGCCACCAAAAGAAAGAATGAACACTTCTATCCACCAGTCGTGCACGGTCGTCCATCGACTGCCACCGATCGACTTTAAGAGGCAGACCTGATGGCTCAGACCTGTGTCGGACCGGCAGACCTGAGCACATGGTATGCCATGGATGCCATAGACTCCCGACTTTTTCGGCACAACGACCATCGGTTGAGCTCTTTTCGAAACAGGGGCCTGAAAGAGCTTCGAAGATCGCCCCGAGCTCCCTTCATCGGAGTCGGAGTCTCGCAGCAGCACCCTTCTTGCGCCTCCCTCAGGTTACCGTGCGCTCTACAATGACATCTTGCTCTCGGGCTCTCGGCGCTTTGTGGTGACCTCGGCGGATCCCGAGTCGCAGGCGGAGGTGCGCTTGGCTCAGGCAGGGGTGGTGTTCTACTTGGATGACCTCAAGGAAGTCTCAGAGGCTTGGCGTGGTGCGAAGAAATAGGCTTGTCAACATTGTCAACCTATATTTTATATATTTTTATACTGTATGTAGTTGACAGATGCTGACAGACAATGTTTTTTAAAGAACCATGAGCCTGCAACTGCAGCTAGAACTCAATTACAGTAGATGAGATCGTTGGGAGCAATTTGGGCAGCTTTAGCGCTTAGTGCTCCAATTTGGAGCTAAAGATCATGTGGTTTCTCACACACCTTGTTCTGCCATAAAAACATTCAGCACATCTCAGCACCAGGTTCATTTTTGACATCCATCCGGCACCAGTTGCAAGAACAATTTGCCAAGCCAGTCCTGGAAATCCATATTGCACCTTTTGGTCATGTGAATAAGGGTTGGTGATTTGTTAGCACATTGGTCAAAGTATGACTCTGGCGCCAGGCTCGAGCCAGGCTCGAGCCGCGCTGGAATCCTCTTGGCGCCAGGGGTTGCACCTGGTTGCACTCAGTCACGCCTCCCTTTGTGGTCACGCGTGACAGGAGATCACGCCACCCTTCGCAACACTCAGGGCTAGAAGAAGATGGTGCAAACACTCATGGCCCTGAAAGACAAATGTACGTGCACCCTACAGCACCCTACAGCAGACAGCTGAAAGATTGGAACATTGCCCCCGAAATGTCAAGGAATGCAATCCAAAACGATTCCAGTTATATACTGTGTATCAACGATATCTATCTATCTATCTATCCTATCTTATCTTATCTATTCTATTCTGTTCAGTTCTGTTCTGTTCTTTTCTTTTGTTTTCCTTTCTTTTCTTTCTGTTCTTTTCTTTTTTCTTTACTTTTCTTTTTTCTTTTCTTTTCTATTACTTTCTATTCATGTCTATCTATCTATCTATCTATCTATCTATATGTATAGCTATCTCTATCTATCTCTATCTCTATATCTACATCTATATCTATTATGTATATATATATAGATTAATTGCCAGACCCACTCATTCAGAGTTGTTGGCGTGCACCCGAGGAAATGACGCAAGACCAGGTGAAGTATGTCGCCTCGGCACCAGTTATATAACAAGATGTTCACAGCGGCAACGCTATCCTTTTCGTTTGCTGCGTTTCTCCTGGTTGCATACCCAGTGCTTTTTTGGTGCGATGTTGTACCTCGTCAGACGCTCAGGTGTGCGACCACAAGGTGATTGGCCGGGTGAGGATCAAGCGTGTTCTCAACCCTTCCAGCTGGTTCGACCGGTCCACCTATTTGCGTGCAGAGACAGTGGCCATCGAAGATGAGGATCCCGAGGAGGATTGCTGGCAATTGGAGGGACAAGTCTCTCAGTTGCACGAGGACAGAGGTCAGTTTCGGCGGCAAGGGGAAGGGGGAAATCATAGGACGTCCTGAGCCTGACAGCTAGCTATTCAGCGCCTGAGCTACGATTTCGCTGTTTCTTTTGTTAAGGTGATGGACCTGATGCGGAAGCTGGAGCCCCTGTACAAGGATGCGACTGGAGAGGGGGATGCGTTCAGAGTCCAAGAGTCCAACCAAACTCGCCTCCTATTCGGGGCATAGGCTCTAGGCTGCCTCTTCGACCTTCCTAGGTCCTAGGCCTAGGAGCTCAGCTGCCGCAAAGTCTTCATTCCTAGGGTAGAGCCAATCAGAATGACTGAGAGACGGAGGACGGAGGACTACTCAACTCCTTCTTCTTTGGTGGCGTCGTTGTTTCTTTTTTGGTGGGGGGGGGCCGTGAGGGACTGATAGCGTTTTGGGTGTGGTGGTATATTTTTGCAGGTTTCCTTCACAGGAGTTGCAGAAGCCCTACTGGCGATCCGAAGTCCTCAACCAGATGAACTCCAGCCGGGCGGAGCAGAACGGCCTTTGGAGCCTCGCGGAGCTATGGGTGAAGCTGCTCGATGCTCAACTCCAAAATGCTCAGCAAGAGGTGGATCCTTGGATCGGATCTTTGGGCAAGTTGGGTGTGTTGTGGACAATTGAGATAACCTAGTAATACGAGCTTGAGGTGATGAGTTGCGCGTTCGTTTGGCTTTGGATCCTGTTGCATCCTTGATGATTCTGACACCATCCATCCAAAAGGAAGCCTCCAACAGGCTCCCAAAGGGGCTTGAGGCAGCGACGTCTCCGGTCGAGACTGTGTCGTTCTCTTCAGGAGAGAAAGATGCAGGACATCGTTCGGCCCTACGCCAAGTCTGAGACGGTGCGGATCGAGGACTTGCCGGAAAGTGCCCGGAGCCAGATTGGAATGTTGAGGGATGACTTCCAGGAGCAATACAGAGGCGACTGGGCGATCCAGCAATACGGTCAAGAAGGTCTTCCAAAAAGACATCCTATCCAGTACGCGACACTATAGTTGCGATGCTGTATTTATTACTAGATTTACTAGATTACTATATAGATGTTTTTTGATTACATTAATACTTGTAATTAGTTTACTGTACTTTCTTTGTGATTGTGATTCATGTGATAATTGCGCAAGTTCAAGCACAAGCACCCTTTGTGGTTTTGCTCACAGGCCAGATCAGGCGGCAATTGGAGTTTGCACAGGAGATGATCCAAAGGAACAGTCACCAAAACCGCTTGGAGTATTTCAAGGACATTTTAGACGAAGAGTTCCGCACTTCGCTCGCGAAGAAGTCTCTGAAAAATCTGGCTGGACCTGACGCCTGAGGCGGTCGAGTTGCGAAGCCGAGTTGCGAAGCTAGCACCGCTAGCACGTGCTAGAACCAATGCTCCAACTTGAGAGCAAAATGACAGCTCCAAACTAAGAGCTGCGTGTCATTTTCCGCTCGGCCTTTGTCGCAGCGACCCATTTCCGTCCAATTGGGCTTGTGCCGAGTGAGCAAGCATCTTGCCCAAATGGATCACCAGATATCCCATGATATCCCTCACACCTCACTATTTTCCACTGAGGTTTGGGAGCCGAGGTTGACCGATGCAGCGGAGAAAACCGATTTGAGCCCAGGTTGACCGATGGAGTTTCTTTTTCTGGTGAGGTCAAAAGAACCGATGGTTCCATTCTGGACTTGCTTACTTGTTGCTTTGGACGCTTTGCACTTGCCTTGGCGCATGAAACAGTTGCTGCTTTTTTCTACGCAACCTGATGTACATACGATTGATACTATAATATAGAATGTTTTTGTATATTTTCTAGATTCTAATTAGTTCTATTTTGTAAGCTGTTTTTGCGTTGTTTTGTTTGTTGTCTATTAATGTGTCTATTTGTGTATCTATCTCAATGTCAATATCAACATCAATATCAATTGCAACGTATATATATATATTAATGCATATGCTAGGCCGGTTTCCCTGACCCGATTAGTGTCAGGTCACCTCTCATGCGATCCCTCCAGCGCTTCGCGCTTTCCGTACGTTCGCAGGCAGCTGCCAGAATGAGGCGAGAGATCGAAAAGCAATCGCAGGCCTTTTCGAAGAGACCGTCTTGCGACCTGTGCTTCATTGCTGACACAGAGAGAGAGAGAGAGATACACCGGATTCAGAGTAGATGGCACTTCCATCGCCCCAAAGATGCTTTATTTGGACACCCATCCAGAAGACATCTTGGGGGTTGTGCCATCTACCCTGAAACAACTGTAGATTTGCTTGCCATGAAGGGAAACATGTGGACACAAAATGTGTTCCATGTCCAAAGTCTAATGCCCTTGTGAAGGGGCCGTTGTCACGTCACGGCATGTTTGTAAGTAGAAGCATGGCCCGATGTTCCGATCGGAGCATTTCTGAGCTCAAGGCTTCGAAAACGTCCTTAGATCTGATCCTTTGCAAGTGCTTAGATCCTTGCAACCAATGTGGTGCTGCGTTGAGAAAGATGACGGCACTCGAATGGAGGACTCGATTGTGAACTCAGTTTCTGCTTTGCCAGAGACTGGGAATGGTCAGGGAAAGGAAGCCAAAGAGGTAGCAACTCAGTTGCCGCCAGCGAAATCCGTCGAACCGGTGAAAGCAAAGCCAGCAACACCTGTGGTGCCAGCGAAGCCTGACTTTGGTGCCTTCAGCTTGCTGATTCCCACGAGGGATTTTGCATCCCTCGGATTGGTTCTTGATACAACCAGCGATTCCAGACCGATGATCACGGAGGTGAAACCTGGTGCCGTCCGGAAGTTCAATGAGCTCAATCCAAGCCAGAGCATCATGCCATACGATGTGATCTTAGCCCTTGATGAAGCAACCAGTGTGAAAGAGATTGGTGAAAAGTTGAGTTCGGCAGAGTTCCCCACCGCCATGGCTATGAAGTTGAGTCGGCCCCGGCGACTTCCAGTGCACCTGTGCAAGATCAAGAAAGCCGAGAGCCTTGGGGTGAAGTTGGAATACCGCGATGATTCCATGGGGGTCGTGATCCAACAGCTGAACACTCACGGCTTGCTGCCCCGATGGAACGCCGAGAATCTCAAGGATGCCGTGGGAGCAGGGGACCGGATCATCGCGGTGAACGGAAAACGAGCTTCGAGCCCAGAGATCGTGGAGATGATCAAAGAGGAGAGCAAGTTGGACTTCACTGTACTCAAGTACTGAGCGGGTTTGCCGGGTTGGTCATGATCTCGCCCTGGCCAATGAGGCCTCATATGGCCTGATTGTTGTGGCTTTGGCCATGACATGCCAGGACAAGAACAGGCTTCCTCAACTGGCTTTCAGAAGCCTTATTTTAAGGACCCCGGACCCCTCAATTTCTGTGCACTTTTGCACTTTACGCCATTTGCATGGTGATATGCTCATGCAGTTCCAAAGGTATCATGAGACACCGTGCTGCTTGCTTTGCAAAAGCATAGACCGGCAAAGACTTGACGTTGCAGTTTCCACAAAAAAGGTCAAGCAGAGCTTTCCATGATGTTCCCTCCATTTGCGCCCTGGCACCATTGGTTTTGGTCCATTTGTGGAGCTTTCCTCATGGATCACCGCCCACACCCCTGGCGTCCCGCCGGCAGGCATCCACTAGCCCGCACCCCTGGCGCCGTGGAAGTCCGCGTCGCACCGCACGCACGTACGGCGCGGTAGTACTGAGCGCAGTCATAGAACTTATAGCAGCAAATGGAACCTTCAAACCATGGCCTCCACCTACTAGCGATGGCCTCCACCTAATAGCGATGGCCTCCAACCTAGAAGCAATGGCCTCCACCTACATCCACCTACTAGCAAATAGAACCTAATAGCAATGGGAGTGGCATCCACTTTGTTTTGGTGCATTTTGCCATGCTTGTCTCGTGCTCGTGGGATCTCATCACATACGTTTCATCGTCATGTGGTGAAGAACTGACACGCAATTAGACACATGCGAACTGCCATGGGTTCTTGTTCTGCAGGCCGACGAGGTGGTTTCGAAGCTAAAGGTGGATGCACCTTCAGAGGAGGCTACTCAAAGGAGTCAATAAATTCAGAGATTCCTGATGAAGGACTGGCACCACGAATGTCACGTGAGTGGTAAACGTACACCGACTCCCCGCAGTCTCTTTTTTCGTCTTGGAGGTTCCAGCAGAATGCTTATCAAGAATGGTTGTTCAAAGTTCCCCCCCCCAAAAAAGGAACAACATACAGAACATACCCGTGATTCTGTAACTTCACCAAACAGTGACTTTCACGGGGGAAACGTGATCAACATCTCGAGGATCGTTGGAGCGAAGGAAGTGTGGCTCGCAGGACGGCCGCGGAAGCAACCTGCTGATGCCACATCCGTTGGCAGGCGCTCATGCCAAAAAAAAACATGAAAAAACCACTTCCTGTGCGGGGTGTTGTTAATCAAGAGTCTACATTATAATGTTGTGTCTTTCGTGCCATGAACCTTGAGCTTTTTCAACCAGTCCTTGGATGCAAAACAGCTGCAAAAATTCTCTCCAGTCGGTGTGAGCCGTTGATGCCTGGCCATCAACGGGTCACAACGGTCGAGACTGCTCATGCAGGTTCGATCGAGGTTCGATCTCGTTTGACTTATACGGTCGCCATGTCCTGTTGCCCTGTACGGACAACCAAATCCACAAAGAAACAGGATCAGAGAGAGGTGGTGGTTTTCCACCTCCATGTTTGTTGGAGGGAGTGTATTTTAAGAAGCTTCCATGCCCGCTTGGCACCACCGCAGGGCTGCACACTCTCAAAGAGCGGAGAGCCCTGTTGGAATGGGGATCATTTGGGTTAGCCGGCAATCCATGTGGCAAGGAACAATCAGGACAAATTCCAAGCCTAGAGTCTAGATGCGTTGAGGGTATCCTAACATTACTACTTGTAACAAGGACGCTACGAACGGAACAAAGGGCATCGCTGCGAATGGAGCGATCGGACGCTACGTCCGTAGCTCCTGGCATTACTACTAACTACTAGTAACAAGGACGCCCATTCACTCAAATGCATGTAGAAAGAAGAGAGGCAGATCCCTTGGGTTTTTCCAAGCAAGGGGGATTTGCAGTGCGGAGTGACGCCTGGGCAAGTCGGATTCGGATTCCAGAGCGAAGCTCCGAAGCGCCGGTGCCATGGCTGCTGCCCGCCATTTGCCATTGAAGAAGGCATCACGGCACCGATTGATATGTAGGTAAGAGTCGGATATTTTCGGAATGAAGAGCAGATAAAGAAGAGGCTTTAGGCTAGAAGTTGTTGTGCCTTTCTGTTTGGAGGAGCCCCATCAATCCCTTGATCAGAATTCACCAAGCACAGTTCAATGAGCGCGTTTCCCATACACCCAGTAGGCAACGCGCGATGCCGCGTTTCACCCAACCAGAGCAACGGATGCCGGCAGGTGCCATTGTCCAGTGATTCTTCAAGAGGCTCACCTATCTCACCCTTTTCACCTGAGTCAAGGCCATCCTCAAGGCCATCCACACCAGGGGAGATCAGGCCGGGTTTTGAGATGGACTATATATATATATGCTTATTCTGAATGTCATGTTAACATACATGAGTACGGGTGGGTGTGCATCTATTTCCGGCAATGAAACTGATCTGGGATTATAGCACACATCTTTGCATCACTATGTCGCTTTGTCCGGCGCAGTTTAGCTTGCAGCTTGCAGCTGGTCGACTCGTCCAAGCTGCACATGCTATTGGTCTCACGAGTCGAGGGTCTCAGTGTCAGGAGAGTCTCCAGACCGGGCTCCTCCTCCATGAGACCTGGATCTTCGTCTTCAGCCAAAGCGTCTGGTGCGCCGTCGTCCGAACACGTCCGGAGCCGGATTCTGCGCCAGAACCCGGTGCATGGTTTTCAAAGACGTGACGATGTTCTTGTTCTGGAGAGTCACCAAAACCATTTAAGGCGAAAAATACAGAAGTGTTTAGTTGGCTTGTTCTCTAATGTTCCTTGATGTGATGCGGCCTTGTTATGCCTTGTTTGTTTTGCCATTTTGGGCAGTTCGAAAAGAGAAAAGCATGGCCCCAGCATTGGCCAATTCTGGTCGGAACCCCTATTTTTCCGGGATTTGTTTCAGGTGTTTTCCGGATTTTTTTTTTTTTTTTTTTCGCGTTTTTTTCCCTACTGCTTTTGCTTGTTGTTTTTGCTTTTGCTTCTGCTTTTTGCTTCTGCTTTTGCTTCTGATTTTTGCTTCTGCTTTTGCTTCTGCTTTTGCTTTTTGCTTTTGGCCTTTGCTTCTGCATTTGCTTTTGCTTTTTGCTTTTCCTTCTGCTTTTGCTTTTACTTCTGCTTTAGCTTCTGCTGACTATCTTCTTTGCATTGACACTGCCACAAAGTTGGATGATAAGACCTTCACCTTGAGCTTTGACACCCAATTACACCAATCAAGAAACGAAGCAGCCCAGCGCTGTCTATATTTGATTTGCATTGCGGGGGAGGCGCTGCGCCCTGCCCCGCACCCCCTCCCGCTTTCTTTTTTAAATAGTTGCCACTACCGTCCACCACCCCTACTATTTCCAATACATCTATCACGCGGACCACCCCGCTACGAGTCTTACCACAGTTACCACAACTACTATTTTCTTTGCGTTGACGCTGCCACAAAGGTGGATTTCTACTTTGCCTAGCCCAAAGAAACCCGAAACCACTGAAACCCAAAGACAACCGCAGAAAAGTCCCTATTATAGTTCCTCTCTCCTCCTACTTCTCCTTCGTTAAGTGGGATGCCTTTTCCGGAAGAACGGCTAAAGAAACCCTAAAGACAAGAAACCGAGCCCAAAGAAACCCGAAACCAGTGAGTGAAGCTAAAGACTACCGCAAAGAAGCCCCTAGTAAGTGGAAGACCTTTTCTGTTCCCTCCCTTTGTCACTGTCACGCTGGCTCTGGTGCTTCGTCCCCTGCCCTTTCTGCTGCTCCTAGTGCTTGTAAAGCACTCCCAGCAGAAGCAAAAGCAAAAACAGTAGGGGAAAAAACGTGAATATAAATCCGCAAAAAGTATGAAAAAAATCCGGAAAAATATCAATCCATTCTGGTCGGGATGAGTCGTTTCAACCTTTCCTACCACCCAGCAAAAGTGGATCACCGTGCAAAACCTTTTTGAGGGAGTTGGTTGAACTCAACATGAAGGTGGAAAGTGCGCTTCACCTGGAATCCAGAAAACCTCTGGCTGAGTCATGATGAGTCATGAAGGTACTGGCGCCTCGCTGCATTTTCTCCCTCCGGAGCCTCCGTTGAGTGCGATGCGTCGATGGGAGGCGTTGACGGTTTCCGCATCAGCAACCCCAGGGGAAGAACTCCCTCCTCCCAATCAACAGAGAAGCAAAAGCAGGCGTAACGAAAGTGCGCGTTGCAGACAAGGCCTCTGAAAACGTAGAGATAAGAGATGAGGATGGATGACATTATATTTTGAATAATGCTGACGATGCAGATGAATGAAGAATGTTGGTTACTGTGATATGATTTGTTGTTTTGTGTGTGCATGTGCGCGTAATAGTTCATCCTCCCCTTTGCCGGCTTCTTTGGTCTACCACGGTGTTCAGTCTTCTTTCTGACTTCACCGCAAGACTGAGACTCGCCGCGACCTGACTCGCTTCCCGATTCACCGCCGTGGCCTTCCAGGATCGACCGACCCTTCGGGCGCGTGACAGACAGCCACGATTAAGGAAGTTGTAGAAGTTGTTGTCATGTCCCTTTAAGATTTCAATGTTTGTACACTTGTATCTATGTTCATGTTGATGCAATGGTGACTGCAGGTCTGTTTTGTAGAAGTCTGGTTCACACCAGTAATGCGCATGCACCCATGCATTTTTATGGTGCTGTGATGAGATGATGATGATGATGATGATGATGATGATGATGATGATGATGATGATGATGATGATGATGCTGATGCTGATGCTGATGCTGATGACTGGATGATGTTGAGAATGAACTTTATAAGAAGACAGGAAGGTAGATGGTAGATGGAGTTGACAGCACATTTTTTGACTAAGAACCCTGGGAAAACTGGCGCTGAAAGACCGTTTCTCTAGAAACAGGGAGTTTTAATTTCAATCGGCATTCTATGTACTTGCTTGGCATCAAAGGCATTGAGCAATTCCTCCAGTGTTCATCAGCTTCAGCTGCAGCAGACATCAAGCGAGAATAACATGCCTCCAGAGTGCACAATGATTTTTCACTTTTTGCACAGTTTAGCAGGTTCCAGGCACTGTTGCCTCTCCCGTGCACGTGGAGAACGCAATCCGGCCGCCGCCGCCACCACCACGACCAGTGGAGGAGGTCATGAAGAAGGCATATCGGCGCCCGTTGGTTTGGTGGTTTTCAACAGTTCAATTTTGCGTCCATGCTGCTGAGTACGGGTTTTCGACAGTACGTCCTACGCCCAGGAGCAGACTTTGGACCATTTCCCGAGTCAAGCTGCTCCCAGTGCAGATGCCTAAGCTGTTATATAGACACCAAAATAGAAAGAAAAGTAGATCCCACTAAAAAACGTATTGGAAACCGTTTCTATCTATTTTGGGACCACTACATGTGTTGTCACATGTGTTGTAGACCACGTCGCGTTGCTCAACTGTTGCAGAGAAGTGGAGTCTCCGAGAGTCCCACGATGCGCAGAGTGCCCAGGTCCCCATAGGGCACCATGAGTTTGACAAGGACAACTTATCAGATGACGAGTGGCTCGGATTTGCAGGAATTGGCCGGGATTGCTGTGTAATGACTGAGACATGTAGTTGGCTGGCATTTGGCCATATTTTGCCCAAATCAGGCAAGACTGTTAGGTTCTGCATGCTGGGCAGAGACATGTTCAGAGTAAGGCGTCACCCACTCCGGTACAGCACCTTGATCGATTGGTAGATGCGTGTACATGATCGCGAGTGTATGTAATGTAATGTAGTGCAATGTAATGTAATGTAATTATGTGTGTTAGTGTTAGTGTAGTGTAATGTGATGTGATGTGATGACCTTTTCTACCTTTCGAGACGCCAGTCACGTAAAGTTGGATTTGCGCTGCCGATCTCTGGTGGATCTCGTAGGAGTTTTCAGTCCCTCAGCTCAACGAGAACCCAGGGCAACATCTGACATAGCCTTTGGGTCCTTTTCCGTGCTCAAGAAGAGGATGTAAGCATCCTGCACCATCGTTTGATCGTGGGAGTTCAGTCCAATTTGGCTGATGTCCGTCATTTGCCATGAACCATTGGGAGGTTTCCTGGATCTCGTAGCCACAGACGAGTCGTATCAGGGCCAAGCACCGAATCCTGGTCAGTCAAAGGGTTCTTGCCAGCGGTCCAGCATGACCGTGATCAGGTCAGGGGCACCTGTCAGGCCAAAATGCATTCCAAGGTTGAAACTCAAGGATGCATGTGCACCTCCCTGATCTCACATGAAGTGTCCATCCGAAAACTTCCTGGCTCAGCTTGAGGGCAGACACAACCATTCGAGCAGGTAGAAAAGAAGTTCAGAGGCACACTGTTGCGCCTCTGATGAACCCCACTTTGCAAACAGCGGTTGCAGCACAGGCAGCTGACGTAGCTGACATGGCCCATCCAAACACTCTGCAAACAGCAGAGATGTGATGTGATGTAATGATGTATGTATGTGTGTTTGCTTGTTTGTTTGTTTGTTTGTATGCAAGTATGTCAATGTATGTATGTTAGTTATGTTATGTTATGGTATGGTATGGTATGGATGTATGGATGTATGGATGTATGTATGGATGTATGTATGTATGTATGTATGTATTTATGTATGTATGTATGTATGCATGTGTGTGTGTGTGTTTATGTGTTTGTACCTTTGTATGTTTGTATTTATGTATGTATGTACTGGTATGTGTTGTGATGGGGTGTATGTAAAGGTTTGTTTGTAATGGTATATGTGTATTGGTTTGTATGTAATGGTATGTATGTGTTGGTATGTATGTAACATTATGTAACGGTATGTGTATATATATATAATGGTATGTATCTAATTGTAGGTATGCAATGGTATGATGTGTGTATGGTTCGTATGCACGGTTCTTAATCTAGTGTTATGTAACGTAAGGTAGTGTATTTAATATCACGTCATGTCACGTCACGTCACGTAAAGTAACGTATGCATGAATGAATCTATGTTTAATGTGGTGTCGTGCAAATATGTATGTGTTTGTCTATATATATAGTATGTGCCAGTGTCATGTTCCTATGTAATGTAATGTAATTATAATGTAATGATTTGTAGTGGTATGGTATGGTATGGTATAGTTGAACGTATGTATGTAGGTAGGTATGGAATGGAATGGAATGGAATGTAAGATAAGGAAGGTAAGGTAAGGGTATGTATGGATGGATGGAGGGATGGATGGATGGATGGATTTTTCCTACGCTCCTTTTCTGCATTGGTGATTTGTTTAGACTTCTTGGGTCGGAAGCAGCTCGGCAGAGTTTTCTGAGTGCCAGCGCCAGCACCACACGCTTTGACCAAAGCCTTGCTGGCGTCAAATCCGCGCCCCTTCGGCACAGAATGTGCTTTGCAACTGGTACAGGAAACCTTGCCCCCGTTTCCACTACATTCGGTGTGTCGGGTGACCCTGCCACTCCGGAGTAGCTGACCACCCTTCGTCCCAGCACTTGGTGGTGGCAAGTTCAATGACCTTCTCTTTGAGGCTGAATGCCTCAAGAGCCTTTGGTGGTAGCGGGACAAACCACATAGTTGGTCTGAAACTCAAAGGTGTGCTGTCCCATGTCTGGAAAGTGCCATCCACCGTTTGCTTTAGGATTTCCGCCTTGCTGTCACTGATGGTGGATTTTCACCAACAAAGGACAGCCCACTGGCCATCTGGCAGACTGCCTGATGACCTTCCCGAAGCTCCTGAGGTTTGCTGTGCATGGTGGGGCGCAGTTTGCATTGTTGACATTGCATACAGTACTTTGCCCTGTGAGTTGCCATGCATGTCCATCAAGCCGGGTAGGCTTTGTCAGGTTGTTGAATAACTCTTTCTTATGGTCTCTAGTTTGCTTTCTCTTCTCCTTTCCCTTTTCTCTGGCTGCATGCATGAAGTGCGTGGTGTCCTCAAGGAGGTGTCGAATCCTTTGCATTGCCAAAGGTGCCACCCTCTTGTACTTGTCATCCTGCTCCTTCAGCTCAGTCTCGATCTCATGGGGCTGAAGGGAGGGTGCAACTTCCTTGGCTGCCTTCCAGCATCTTCCTGAGCTGGCGCTGATCCAGGGTGATGAGCTCGTTCAGGTCATAGAAAGTTTCTGCATGCTTGCAATGATGCCCGCCCGGATGGATGTGACATGGACTACCAAGGGTTGCCTCAAATCAACATATAGTGTGCCACCAAGGTAGCCCATAGAACCAGGCTTTCTTTTTCCGGTTTGCTTCCCTGGGGGCACGGTGATCATGTCACAACCTCTGGCTCTTTAATCTGATTTCATCCGTCCTGGATCCCCAAGCTTGCACTGCACCGTTGCATTCTTCTCATACAATGTTATGGCCAGCTTTTGCCAAGGTTGCCAGTCCAAAGGTTGCTGTACTGCTTGATCTCCTTGAAACATCGATCGTTTGTTGATCTGGATGCGCTCCGATTGTTCAGCTCGTTTGAGTTCCTGCTTCAAATGAAACCCTGCCTCTTTCATGTTGAGCTTGAAGTCTGCTTGGCCGTTGTGCCCATGTTTGGTCCATTCATCATGACGACGAGTGGTCCAGCCAATCTTTCCTTGTGGCAAGTCATGCTTTCTCCAGATCCCTGCTCAAGTGCCCTGGCCAGTTGCCCACAAATTTCCTGTAGACCTCGACTTGATCCATGTGAGGATTTTGGTGCCGTGGGTGCATGTCGTACACAATGTCCAGGCCCATTTGCCTCCCCATGTGGCGGATCAAATGCGTTGTCTCACTTGAGGTGCAAGTCCTATCGCTTCATGACCCCAGCTGATACCTGCTAGAACGCCTGCCTTTGTAGAGTTTCAGTTTGACAGCTTCCATGGGGATCTTCAGCACTTGAAGCTTCTTGATTTTCCGGGATGCCTTGGCACATTTTGTCTTCATAGTTATGATCCTCCGCAAGCGACCTGCCTTGCAATCAACTGCAAGGTCTCTCATGACAGCTCCCAGGTTCATACATGCTGTTCCAGGTACAGCTCTTTCCCAGATGTCGTCCTGCTGGATTTCAAGCTGCCACTGACGAGTGTAAGGTGATCTGAGACGACACCATAGCCAATACAAAGAAGCCACCAATGCTATAGGGCGCTCAATCTCTGCAACAAGGGACGTAGTCCACTGGCTTGGAATGCTGGCCATGGCTTCATTCTGATTTAAGACTTGGATGAGATCCTTCATCGCCTGAAGCGGCGAGGCACGAAAGAAATCAAAACCGGCAGGTCCAGACATGTCTTCTGTTTGCGGGTTTAACTCTTGTGCATGTTCAAAACCTTTCTCGATGAGAGGTTGCAAGGCGGTGTCACGTTGCTGCCATATGGAGCCCCACTGCTGAACCCGCAGGGCCATTCTGTTTGCCCTGGGATGCATCTGGAAAGGCTTGATGTAAGGGAGCTCATCCTTTTTTAAGGTCATTGCTTGGGTTTCAAGTGCCAAGGCTCTTCTTGATGGATGTCCCGCTGCTGCTTAGTGTACTGGAGCAAAACCTGGATGCGCTCATCATCATGACTTGTCCACATCATGAGTTGTCCAAGCATCTGAAAAGCTTCCAAAGTGACCGGAGCATCTGTGCCAGTGTTCTGCCAGATGCCAACCCAGCTTTTGTAGACGAAGAAGAACTCCTTGTTCAAGCTGAGATCTGGGCAGATACTGCTGCAGCCTCACTTCAATTTGTGCCCAAAAAGCAACGCCTCCTTTGCGCCACACCATGGTTTGCTCGGGTCTGCCAGGGGCTTGGTACTGCAGCTGGGTGCCTTTAGGTGGCTCAATCTTGTGATAGAGATGTGAGTGCATTGGGTTCCATGTCCAGCCATTGCGCCTGTGGCGTGATCTGCCCCATTTGAGTCCATGCTTGAGTGATCTTTTCTAGCCGAGGTGCTGGGTTGAATCGCTGGATCTGCTGCACGACAACTGGCTCCAGGGTGCGGTTTAAGTGAAAGTGCAGCTGAGCATGGGGCTTGAATGGGACATCCCAGTTGACTTGAATTCTGAGATCCGCAATGAGAATGAGGTAACCAATGCCCAATCAAGTTCTTTGCCTGAGTGACCTGGACTTGTTGTGCATGTATGTATGTATGTATGTATGTTTGTTTGTTTGTTTGTTTGCTTGTGCATGCATGCATGCATGCATAATTCTAGCTTTCCAGGCTGGTTAGGTTGAGGTAGGTCCGCAGACTTGCGCCCGTTTCCGCCGCATCTTGCAGCTGCTTTCTGAGCCACTGCTGTTTCCAGCAGATGTGCCAAACAATTTTCAAACACCTTCAAGTGCTTGGACTTTTAAACCTTTCCGTTCAGTCACTCATTTCCTCGGGGACTATGGTGCTGGATGAGCCCTGTGACACAGTGTGTGTGTGTGTGTGTTTGTGTGTGAGTACAGACTTCGGTGTGTGGTTTTCCGACCCACCATTCATCAAAATGTTGTGGGCCTATGAGGTCTCGGAAAAAGGCAGAGCTTGGAGTGTTCTTCCTGCTTGTGGGGTTGACCACGCGCTGAGGCTTTCTCCAGCGCTTCCAGCAGCCCCTTGGGCCCAAAGAAATGGGTAGCACTTGAGTGCAGTGATTGGACTGGACATCGGAATGGGTGGACTAAAAGAAGAGAACAGCAGAGGACGAAGAGTGTACCAAGGAAACATAAAGGTGTCAAAAAAACCGCTGGCAGAAGAGTACAAGAAAAGAGATACAAGTACTGTAGACATTAAAAGCAAAGGACTGGCTGCCCAATAAGACTGCAATGGCAATAGCCAAAGAACACCGAAAGACTGTGCAAAAAGGATCAGACCGGACATGGCACAGAGGGAGAGGGTGCAATGTAGACTGTTGATGAATGAGAGCCCGCTATGTGAAGAGGTGTTTCAATCACAAGTTGGGAGGTTTATTATTCAACCATCTACATTCTGCTCCTAACGGTGTGGCTCTTGATCGGCTCCAGCCCGAGGGAGCGAGAGGAGCTAGCGCCTCCTCGCGCGGAGGCGCGCAGGGAGCAACGAAGCTCGACATGTCAGGGAGCAACCCGGCCCTGCATGGATTGTGATGAATTTCGCCCGACAGCCTGACAGCGTAAAAACCCATACTTCCAATGCTTCACATTTCTGAGAATTGGTCTACTATTCCTTCCAATGCTTCCTTTTTGCTGTAGAGACCCTCGGTGGGGTCCGTTTTCAGTTCTTGATCAGCCTATATCAGCCCCTATGACCAACCGATCTCGCGTATCGTTCTAGGTCGCCGTGTAACGTTTCCACGTAACAGTTTCATGTAGATACAAACGTGATCAAATATCCCAATATTACAGTTGAAATTAATCTAACAACTTGCCGTACGCTAGTGTAGATGTGAAAGGGTGTTGAAGGATTTGTCAAACCTAAGACACCTTGAGTTTGCTGGATGCAATGACTGCCCTCAGTATGCTGGATGTATGTTCCAAGATGCTTGCAGTGAAAACTGCACCATTTCAGGTATTTTGTCCACATCCGCCTTGGAGCAAACATTGGGGACGATGAGTTCCCTTGCTACTATCCATGGGTCAACCATGAAGTGGGTGCCTAGTCCAGATCGCGAGGTTTTTTCACATGCGTGCGAAAAGTGGACATAGGTGGCGTTTGCATGGGTGGAACTGAGGTGCGAGGTGATAATTTGGGCTGCGGGCTGAGCTGGTGCATTTGACAATATCATACATTACATTTTGATGACACAGCCGCCGAAGCTGTTTCAAAGCACGACATGAGCAGAGTCAAAAGTCTCGCATATCTGCATGGTTTTGCTGTTGAGGTAGTGGCTCTCTGGGAGTAGTCGTCCAAGCGCTTGACCAAAGTAATGGGCAGCTGTTTGCAGTCAAGGAGGTTCCGTTGGAAGCAGTTGGCAAGCATATGCAAGCAGTGGACCAAGACCCTTGCTTCAAGACGTTGCTGAGGTTAAAATCGATACCAACGATGCAGCAGACTTAAAATTCAAGGAGGCACTGGAGAACGAGATCGAGATTTGCTCCAAGCTGAAGCACCCCAGTTCCTTGGCTAAAAAGGCGGTGCAGTCAGTAGCATGCTTGGCTAAACCTCCCAGTTTGCATCAATTGACCATGTGTCAGATCATGTCATGTGTCGCTCTCCCAGCCGCTCCTTCGGTGCATGGAGAGCCTAACTCTGCGGCTCTCAGGCATAGTCACCTACCTTGGCCATGACTACATTGCTCCGATCTGAGAAACTCATGATACGTTCTCGCTGAAAGGCGAGATATGTCGGGATGCTTAGGTGCAGGAGGTGCAGGCATGTTTGCACTCGCACATATGCACCTTTAGATGGCGCTGTATCCCATGCATGTTCTATGTTTGGGACTTATTGTGGGCTCTCTACATTGCAGTCATCAGACTTCTTTCAGCGGTAAAGCTTTCCAGAACATTGTGCAAGCCTCATCGAGCCTCCAAGTTGCTTGGGTCGTCATTCTCCGCCGGACTTTCAACCGGTGTGCAAATGTTTCATGATTCTCATGCGTTTACTTTGAGGATGAGCGCCTTTACATTTACATGGAGTACATGGTGGGAGGCTCCATGGCCACTGTACTGCAGCAGTTTGGAGCATTTGAGGACAGCAGAAACATGTGCTTGGAAATGTGGCACCCGTGCAGGCCTCCATGCTTTCGACTCTGTAGTGCATCCCGGCCACTCTTGTCCATGCAGGAAAGCCTGACTGCCAGATACACCAAAGACCTTCTGAATGGCTTGGTCTATTTGCACACACAGGAGCCACCTGTGCCTGGCCAAACATTGCGAAGACGGGACTCGGATGGATGAATGGTGGAGAGCACCTACAAACCATTCCCGTGTTTGCAATGTTGCCAACTGGTACCGAACCAGTCTGGCCAATCAAGAGTCTGTTGAAGAGTCGTGCACGTGATCCCACCGGCTTCAGGAATTGGTTGTCTCCCACGCGATCCCTTTAGGGCCAGTTGAGTGGCCAGTTTCAAGACGCTCAACAATTGTCCAACACCAAATTGCTGTTTTGCCTGGCATCCACCTGATACGTTCAGAAAGATTCATACCGAGTCGTGCAGTAATTCTGGTGTGTGGAAGGGGGTTCTTTGGGACAACTTAGGGCTCTGCTTTAATGACACAAAGAACTACACAGCTTGAAACGACACTAACGACACTATAGTGGTTTCAGAGTTTGTATATAGGTGGCACAGAAGCCAAGAGGTGTTTTTTTATGCAGATCCGCAACTGACAGTTGTCTTATTGACAGCTTGTATAGTTTGAGAGGAACATCAAGGAACCATAAAGAGAAACAACCGTTTGATGCGCCTATCCCTGAGGTGCTTCATCGCGATATCAAAAGCGTGGCTTTGCAGAAGTTGTTTCAACTTGAAGACGTGTAAGTAGAGTGCAGAATTTGTTGTGTCATGCGTATTCGGCATAAATATGTTGTAATGGCACAAAGGGCTAAGAAGACAGAGACTACAGTATTTAATCGTTCAGATCGATCAGCGAAACGCTGCCGTTGTTCAGATGGGGTCTAAAAAGCATCGATTGGATCGATTCCACCTGGACAGAAACAGCACAAGCCAAAGTGAAGTGAGGCAAATGTGCTTATGGGTTACAGTGCGAGTGGTGCAGACCCTGAGCCGCAACGATGTCATACTGTCATACCATCTCAAAGATTTCAACATGATGCTGCGCCTGGTGTGAACTGGTGTATTGGGGGGCTCCTGATCGAAATTGCCAAATGAATTGACATCAGCTGAGTTGTGTTGTAATGTTGAGATCGGGAAGACACCAGCTGACAAATACAGTCTGGAAGAGGAAAACAGTCTTTCAGGGTGCCATTCTCGGGTCCATGTTAGTTTTCGGAAGTGTAGTTGTTTGAGGATCTCTGAATCCCAGTGGTGCCACTTGGGACGGTTGAGCCCCTTCCAACGGTGCCTGCATGGGCAGCGGCATGGGTGGGTAGGACCGACCAGGAATGGGCACAAGCACAAGTGAGTTGTGCTCCAATCATTAATCACAGGGTCCCTGAGAATGTGGATTTCACTTTTTGCGGACGATGTCAATGGATTGCTGAAAAAGCAACCAATTGAAGGACAGCAATTGGTGTTCAGCCCGTTTGCTGTCGATGTTCCCCAAAAAATATCCACCTGCGATGCCCAAGGAACTTTGCGCCAAGCTAGCGGACTTTGGCTGTTCCAAAAGGAGCGGACGGGAAACACCATGAAGCCTTTGGCAAATGCCGATGCTTGAGGGCATGCGGCATGTGTGTGTGTGTGTTTTGTGATGTTTCGCACCGGCGCCGGTGCGGTGCAGAACAGCTCCATGTTTCCCCACATTGTCGTGTGGGGTTCTTGTTTTTTTTTGCTGCACCTCCTCGCTCCTCCTCCTCCGCCTTCCTCCTCCTCTCTCACACAAATCATCTCTCACACAACATCACTCACAACAACATCTCTCACACAACATCTCTCACACAACATCCCACACACAACATCTCTCACACAACATCTCTCACACAACATCTCTCACACAACATCTCTCACACAACATCCCACACACAACATCTCTCACACAACATCTCTCACACAACATCTCTCACAACAACATCTCACACACAGCATCACTCACACAACATCCCACACACAACGTCTCGCACACAACATCACTCACAC
>CAXAMN010025694.1:510532-540751 GCA_963970005.1 Durusdinium trenchii
TAACAAGGACGCTACTAGGAGCAAAGGGCATCGCTACTAGTAACAAGAACGCTACTGGTACTAGGGGCTCTTCAGGAACGACGTCCTGCGCAGGTCCAGCAGCTCGGCGGGCGAGCCAGGTGCGGGCTTGTTACCCCGTGGGTTTCAAAGGGGTGGGAGGTGGGAGGTTTCGGTGGGGTCGAGATCAGAGTTCTACTGTAGGGTTCTGGGGTTCTGTGGGGTTCTGAGTGTTTGGCCCAAAACGAGGACAGAACTCACGACTGGAGCAGTTCTTCCGCGATGCGCGCACGCACGCGCCTCGCGCGCAGGACCTCCAGGAGTGACGTTTGATCGCAGCCAAGGTGAGGTGTTTGCTGGACCTGCGGAGCCGTCTTCACATGAACTCGCCGTCTCATGAGCTACGGTGCATTCACAACACGACGAGACGGCGACGAGCTACCTGTACACAAAGATGTCAGCCACGCATGATGTGGACTTTTTGCGCTGAGGCATACATAAGTTTGCAGTTGAAAAAGATGCTGACACACACACACACACACACATTGGCGCCTTAACCGGGGACAGTATGACTATAGTGATCATGGAACCACAACTCATGAATGCATCCCTTTGTTGTTTGGGGCAGGGTAGATGTTCGTGAAATGCCAGCTTTTAGCTTTGCTTCAGCCTGCTAGGCTGCATACTTCAAACCTGTTTATGCCTTTTTGCTATAGACATGCTGTCAAATTGTTCGTTACTTTTGTTCCACGAAGACAGTAGCCCAACCATCTATGGCAATCTACGGCATTCAGTCAGGCAGTCGTTCAGAGATTGACCGCGAACGCGTAAAACGCCACCCCTTCGCAGCTCTCAGAGGGGTGTGCCCCAACCAATCCACCGACCAATGGCACAACAACACCGTTCTTTGCCGCCCAATGGCTGCATCCTGCCGTGCGATGCCTCATGCAGCCCTTCCAGTGTGTGCAACGAGGATTGGAGTCGGTGACATGGCCGTGCAGCAGCTGGTGGTTTGAGATTGGCGGGAACCACCCACGGGGTAGATTGTAGATGAACTCCGTCCGGGAACCATTTGGGCAGGCCACCAAGAACTTCCAATCACCAGCGCAGAAGAGCCCTGAGTTGGGGAAGACGAGTCACGACGAGAGAAGGTGTGAGGATCCAAATGTGTATATTATATATATGTATCAATGCAAGGTTTTTTGGTTGAGGTGGATTGGTTTGTGCTGCCACTGCCGATTGAGTTTATTTCTAAGGTGAAGTTTGAAGTTGGTCCAGGCCCAGTTGCGCCGCCATGGTTTGTGGCCTGGATTGAATGACAACTTCCATGCGAGGTTTTTGCTAGTTGTAGCATCGCTTTTGAAAAGCAGAGCCCGTCGTCATTATCAGGCTCATTTGGGCCCTTGTTGCAACAACTACTACATATCATCACATATATAATGATCATTGCCAGCGCAGCAGCAGCGGCGGCGGCAGCAGCGGCAGCGGCTTCATTATCATCAACGTCGTCGTCGTCGTCATCATCGTCATCATCACTTCGCAGAAATGAAACATTTGCAGCAGTATGCCAGACTGGCCCAGTGGCCACCAAGCTAAGGAAAAGCAGCCAATAGGGCACCAGTTTCACTCGACGCTAAATACAATCACCTCCCCGAGATGTGAAACCCTTCCGCCCAGTTCCTGCCCATTCGTCGTGCACAGTTCTCCTGGTCGAAGTGGACTCCCACAGACAGAGATATATACAGAGATGCATGGATTTGGATGGGCTTTGATCCATGTCATGGATCTTATGGCATGGATCTGCAAGCATTCTTATGACATGATTCTGGATTGTTTATTCCATAAGATCCATGCCATGCATTGCCATGCCCTGCCATGACTTTGGATGTTGGGGAATAGCTACAGCATTTGGACGAAGCAGTTGACTCTGCCCAGGTGCAAAGCTTGGTGCGTGGCAACTGGCTTCAGAGCCATGGAATGCAGAGACATGAGCTGTTCATGGCTTTTCTTCGTCACGTTGGTTCAAGTCTTTTTGGTGAGAACTGCTCTTTTATCATTTGAATCTTGCTCTTGTCACAAGCCCTAGGTTCCAGACTCGCCATTCCTGTCTGGTACCCCTCAAATCGCTCCTCTTCCGAGGAGCGACACGTGGTGCGACCTGGTGGAGGGCACGGACTTCCGGATCCTGCAAGCCGAGGGCGGCCACCAAATCACCATTTGGTGTTTGAAGCCTGAGACTTGGAGCAGATGCGGCGAAGGGCGAAGATGGGAGAAAGATCACTCCTTTGCGTGCCTGACCCCTACGGGGGGTTCAAATTTATGACTTACAATTGTTGACTTTCTGCAGAATAGCATTGTATAGCAAAAAAGGGGGTTGGAAATGGTTAGATCTAAGGTTCAGTTAGATCTAAGGTTCAGAGATACCCTATGTGAGGATGTTACCCTTTTTATACCTTTTTTGACCCCCCACCTCATCTTACAATTTTGAGGGTCAGGAACCAATGCATCCGCCTGACACTCAGGAATGTAACTTACATTTCTTGAACGTGCACAGGCTCAACAAACACACCTGAGGGTCAAAAAAGTAACTTACAATGTTGACCCCTGTCTTGTTAGATGGAAGTATGTTGTACCTCTATGTTAATAAATAACCGGACCGTTTTCCAAAACCTGAATTTTGACCCACCCATATTGTAAGTTACATTTTTGAGCCCAGTAGTGATGGAGAAAGACTTCTCTTTTTTTGAGCGGAAACGTGTTTGGAGGGATTTTTTGGGGTGGTTGGATGGGTGCATGCTGCAATGGTAAGACCTTTAAGGAGACTGACTACAAGTTCCGCATCCTGCCCAAAGTGGAGGATGGAGTGGCTGGAGGAAGTCTGGAATGTGAATGCCAAACGTTGGGCAGGGCTTTTTGTGAGCCACCATGTTGTACCCGGAGACTGGCAGATGCTTTGGAGCTGCAATGGTCTGCAAAAACACCTGCGCAAGCTCCGGTGTTAGAATGTCAGCTTCAATACTGCACTGCTGCAGATTTATTGGGCTTATGGCAAGACATCTCGCCCCTAGATGTCAAGGTGCACAGATCTCGCTCGAAGACCAGCGGAGAGATTCACGAGTATCATGAGGAGATTTGGCGCGGCACCATTTCCAAGCTGAAGATTGCCACTGGATACCGTTTCAGGGTCAAGGCTCGAAACACCGTCGGCTGGGGTGAGTTCTCCAAGCCCGAGCTGGGCCTCACCTCCGAAGCGCCTGAGGCCCCCAGCAGCTTGCGAGTGGTGGCCCGTGAGCCCGGAAGGGTCCAAGTGGTTTTCGATTTTGCCGATGAGGAAGGCTGTCCAGTTTCACATATTGAACCAGAGTTTTGCCTCAGACCTGAGAGTGGCAAGAGCAACGGAGTTTTGCCTGGTGAAAGTGGAGATGGCTTCGGCAACATGTTTGATATTGCGAATTGGTGGTGGCAGACGCCTGAGCACTTTGAGGTTCATGTGAAGGACCCGCTGTTTGAAATATATTGAAATTATTGAACATTCTTCAGACAGTTGCACGTTTATCGTGGGGCTTTCTATGATGTTCCTTCGTTGATTCGAAGGATTTGCATGAGGATCCTCTCAAGCCAGGTGGCCGGAGTGCTTCGATTATTGCATCTCGTCAGTCAGTGTTCAAGTGCACAGCTTGGCCCGCCTCAACTCCAGATAAGCTAAGCGGCTAAGGCTTATATAAGCCTCGCAAATTCTAGAGCTCACACAATCGCACACGCACACACACACGCACACACACGAGCTTGGTGTAGTGATGTGTTTTTGAATGTTTTTGACTGCCAAGGTTGGGGCCTTGAAACCAGAGCAGACCATTTGGCTGCGTCTCTTCGCAGTGAATCAAGCAGGTCGTTCAATGGCATCAGAGACTTTACCATGCAGACCATCTGACAGGCCCCTTCGGCGTTCGTCAGATGTTGACATCGAGCCACTCTTGTGGACCTTGTGCTCGATCGATGTCGGTTAGCTGCTTGCGCGGGATGTTTTATGTAACTTCCACTTTCCTGTTTAGGAGAGCTAACCAAATACAGCAGTTTGCATGTCGAAACGGCACGAGGCCGGCGCAAGTTGAAACACTTCGATGTGTACTGCGCGGAGCCACCTGGTTGGATTTTGATTGGCGGACTTGCGATCCAGAAGGTGCACCTGTGACTGAGTGCTGTGTGGAGGTGGGCCATGTCCAAATGAGCAAATACGTGGACGGTGCAGAAGATCGAAGAGATGCAACGTAAATACGTGGACAAACTCATGACAAAACATGGTGACAGATCAAGCCAACACAGCGGAAGAAAACGTCACAGGCATGGCACAGTATGCATGGCACGGCACAGTTGGCCCAACGGGTTGGTTCTGGGATGGGATGTCAGGGTCACATGGAGTAGATCGCCTGGAGCCCACCTGAGTCGATAGTGGACTGAGGGGCATTCCAAAAGAAGGAATTCGTGAGATGATTGGTTGATCATATTGGACATGATTGGCTTGATGATGCTTGTTGATATTCTTTTTGGCATCCGTGTTTTTCCCCACCTGCCAGGTGAGGGTGGTTAGATTTTATCAGACCTCCTCTCCTCCTCCTCCTGCTCCTCCTCTCCTCTTGACTACCGGACCTCAACTCAAAGTGCCAGATCGCAGTCGGCACTATATACAGGACCCCAACTTCAAGTGCCAGATCGCAGTGGGCGCTGCCGGACCTCAACCGCCAGCTCCCGATCGCAGGGGGCACTACCGGATTGCAACAGCAAGCAGCACACCGCAGTGGGCAGTACCAGACCCCAACTGCAAGTGCCAGATTCGTAGTGGGCACCACAGTTCTCAAAGGCACGTACATTGGTGTCGCACGGATGGCGCCGAGAGCAGCGCAGGACACTTGTCGCAGAAGGGTCACAAGTTTGATTTGCCCAAGAGACTGCCGCCTGATGATTTGTATGAGCCAACAGCAGAGGCTGCTTCAGAGGCAGGCAACCAGGCGGAAACAAACGTTTGATTCGCGGCCAAGCTTTGACAATCTTTGACAGCTATGCCTAGCTGTCATCGAATTCACACACTGAGAAGGCGTATACTCAAGATGCTTGGCAAGTGCAAGCCCGGGGCCATGCTACCCGAGTTTGCAACCATGGGAACACGTTCCTCACCATGGAGTGAAAACAAATGATTGAAGTGTCATGGTGGGGATCACTCGAAGTGAAGTTTAACATTTTCCAGCCCGCCCCTTGGCGGACGGGCCCATCTGGACGCAGATCACTTGCAGGTGAGCAAGGCCCAGTTCATTCACAACTGGACCCAGATTCCCGCGGCACAGATACACCGTGTGGATGACATGTGGAGAACCAGAGCGACAGGCTTGGAAAGGGAAGCGGACTACCATGTGCCGCGGCGGGCTTTACGGATCGGAATGATTTCTTCGAAGACCGTGATGTTGTACTGCAGTTACACTCCCCGTTAGATTTGATCACCGTAGAAGTGGATGGCATGGCCGATCAATTTCCATAAACCAAGCATGTGGTACCAGCCACTTGGATCCTTTTTTAAAGTGTAGGTCATTTGAATAGATGGACCCCCACACAAGTACTGTTGATTCGGTTGATCAACCCCTCCGATGGACCGATCTGGGGCCCCAAGGTGCGTGTCAAAGCAGCTAACGATGTGGGTTGGTCAATGCTGGAGCCAGTGCAGATCACTTGTCGTACAGCAGAACGTCCACACAAGCCTCGGAATGTGTCATGCGCTGACTTGGGTCGCTTGCTTACTTGGCATATTTAAAAGCTGATTTCATAGCTGTAACGGTAACGCTTGCTCCGCTGCTTCCCTGCACTCTCCTTCCCCTCAGCTCCATAAATAAGAGTTCAGTAAGGATTGGGTTTGCCTTGTACCACTTTGTGACCATGTTTTGTCATGTTTGTTTGGTCACTGGTGTGCACATGTTGGCTTCCAATGCCTTCAGATGTGGAACCGACACAACTCAGGTGTGGACTTTGTGAAGCTTGAATTTGAGGTGGCATCCAACTTTGGGCAAGAGGAGCACATCGAGAAAGTGATGGTGGAAGAGTCTGGCATGCTTCTTTGGGCAGAGATTCCACAGAGCCGTTTGGAGATAGAAGAACAATGTGAAGCATTTGATGGCGAAGTTGATGCAACCAATTCAGAAGCAGCAAAGGATACGGAATTCGAGCCTTTGGGTCCCTTCTGGAATGCTGAACTCAAGTTTAAGGCCTTTGTGGCCACCGTCCGAGGTTTAGAACCCAATAGTGCTTATTCCTTTCGCATTGCCGTGGCGAATGAAGTGGGTTGGAGTGAGAAGTCTGAGGTCCGGGGTGCACACACCGTCTACCGTCCAGTGGTACCAAGCCTTTTAGAAGCTCAACGTGGCCCATTTGAAATCCGCGTTTTTTGGGATCAGCCCGATCCTGTGGGAGGTCTCATCAATGCATGGGAGGCTCAGGTTTGTGAAGCGTCGCTCTTCTCCAGCTGGTCAGAAGCTAAAGACTTCGTGATTTTGCGTCATCCCGAGGGCATCGCAGAATCTATAGCACCTGCGTTCATCAATTGGGAAGCGGCATTTGGATGTCTGAAACCAAATGTGGAATACATGCTACGACTACGCACCGGAAACATTGCAGGTTGGTCCAACTGGTCAGAAACTCTGAAAGCCAGCACCTGTGGACCACCTTGCATCAGCAAATGCACTTTGATGCAGACTTTTGCTCCAGGGAATTGGATCGTCCACATTTCCCTGAAGGAGCCCTGCAAAGCACTTCTTTGTGCAGTTGACCTCGAGTGGGAGACACTTGACGGGAACGCGAGCAAGGTGACGCGCGTCTCCAAAACCGTCGCAAGACAGTTGAAGAATGGGCAGTTCAGAGCAGAGTTTGTAGACGTGGTGCCACCTGGAAGGAAACGAAAGGCTAGTGCGCAGGTGGCTGTTTGCAATGTCGCGGGATGGAGCAAGGCTTTTCTTGTGACAAGTGGTGACCACGACGATGTGTTTGCTGTGGATCCGCCAGCGCCAATCGCTAATGCTGAGGAGGCTGTTCCAGAGATTTTGAACTGTTTAAAATCCTTCTTGGCGAGCGAAGGGCAGCTGCTCAGTGCTACAGCTGCATGCGGGTGGGAGATTGGGGGGGAGAGGCGAATTCGTCAGAAACCCCTGGTTTTGTGGAAACATCATCATCAGCATATATTTACATACTTGACTGGAATGTGTTGGAGCCCCAAACCTTTATGGCTGTGGGCTGTAGTCACTGTAGTCGTAACCCCTGTGGCGCTGGGCAGCTGTAGTCATCCCAGCCTGCTCCGCTTGCGTTTCCCGGCGTCTTGTCTCTCCTCTACAGGGATGGGAGATTCCGCCGGGTTGCCATTGTTTGCTGCTGGCAGTATCCCGAAACTGTTGCTTGATTTTAGAGAAGGCCCGGCCTCCATCTTTTGCCTGAGGTGATTTGCAGCAAGAAATGGAGTCCTTCCTCACCAGTGCCCGATCAAGGAACAGAATGTCTCCGAGACAATTGGAGCACTTGGAACACCGGCAAAGTTTGCTTCAGGCCTCGGCTCAAGTTCTTGGAGGCCTGGCTTGGTTTGGCCCATGAATGAAGGCATGCCAATGTCATGGTTCAATATGGTTCAATATTGCACCCCCAACAAGGAAGCAGGCTATAGTCAATGACACTGTGGGCAGTGTAAGTTTATACTTATATAAGTTAAAGTTAAGTGCCTAAAAATTGATTCCTCACTTCAGGGGATGCCCTAGCCCTATCATCCCGTGTTCTCGGCCGTGTTCTCGAGTTTTCGGCCGTGACGTTTAACTCCTCAGGATCGGTGCAAGCTTTGACTCCAGAGGGTCTTCAGAAGTGGCTGCCTGAATGTGAAGGAAGGCTGACTCCAGACTGCGGTTCACTGCGTCGCGTTTCACGCTCCCGACATATGATTCCATTGGCTCCCCCGGCTCCGGCTAAAACAAACCATGAACGGCATGTCCAATTTGGTCAGCTCAAATGTGATATATATATATATATTGCATGTTTTATATGCATAACATTGCATTCAGTTATTGTATAATTTAGCTCACCCTGTCTACTGTCTAATGCTTCCTTTGAGCAGTGCTGCTCAAAGGCATCCAATTTTTAGAAACCGCGAGATCATTCGGTTGATCAGAAAGCCGAGGAAGTACAAAGAGCAACAGTTGGAGAAGGAGAAAGATCAGAAAGCATTATCGAAAGAAAGCTACGTGAATCTTTGGGAAGACTTCTGGGACTCCACGGGGTGCTTAGTGACCGGCTTGTTGACCGACTCTTATCGACGAAAGTTTGGCATTTGAAGTATATGCTTTAATCGCTCATGTTCAGCCAATTTGGCCATAAAAAAGTAGGTGCAGAATAGTGCAAAATCATGCCACATGTCCAAGGGTTTCAAGGGTGGGAACGAGAAAAAGACTGGAATGACGACCCTAGCTCTTTGCAAGCCTTACATGCCAGGTCAATTTGGTGTTGCTTTGAGGTTTGTAATGCATTTTATCAGGTTTGTGCTTCGATGTTTTTGTCCGCCGCCCCTCCAGCACAATGTTTGATATCAATTTTGCTCCAGGCATTCACAATTTGAGCAAGGACGCTACTAGGGGTGACTAGGGGCTCCTGGCCATACTACTAGGAGCAAAGACGCTACTAGGGGCTCCTGGCATCGCTACTAGGAGCAAAGACGCTTTGATCAACTGAGAATCTCAGGACTTTCGGCTGATGCTGGAAGGTTGCTTGTGGCTTGAGGACATGCGACATGAGTTAGATCAGCTGTGGTCAAACCTGTGCCAAGCTGCTCAGAACCAGGACGGGATGGTTGGGAGCTTTGGGTCAGAGATGATTTGTGTGAGGCTATTGGCTTTGGTAGTTAATTAGTTTAAAACACTGCCAGAGAAGAGGGTGTTACTGAAGGTTCTCCTTCTTCCTTTGGTTGCCAAGTTTGTAGTACATCGATTCTTAGATCCTTGATGATTCTGGGACATTTGCCGTCGAGTTTGTTGCCACACCTTGACTAAGCCGATTCAAGCTGGGTTGGGCCGGCTGGATTGGCCCACATGCAACCACCGAAGAGACGGTCAAACAAAGGAACGAACACAGCCCAAACCCTGGTAGGTTGAAACATTCCGAGGTTTCTTAACCCACAGCCAGATGTCACCGTTGGACGCCGTTGTGTCGCCTTGTCTTCTTTGGTGCAGGAGTCTGAATCGCAGCCAGCTCGTGTGGTGGGGCTTTGGGCACAAAAACGGGACACCTGGATGTCTAGATTTGAAGGTCAGTTCCACGGCTGATTTGGATTTTTGAGCATGGGCTTATTGTGTGAAGTGATGGTAGTATCATGCCTCTTTCAGAACAACTACAGGTTTGAAGCAACTGGTAGGGAAAGCCAAAAAAAGGGAAGTGGCAAGTTGCTGTTGCTCAGGTTAGTGACTCTGTCAAAGCAAGCTATCCTGACTGGAGCTCAACTTCTTGCAGTCGCTCGTAGTTTGCCTTGTTCCAGTCATGCCGAGCAGTCCTTGCTACGATCAACTCTGACGACAGATGCTTCGCAGTTTCAGCACCCTGCCAACCTCGGGGTCTCAAGCTTCAACAATGCGTTCATGGCAGAGTTGCGGGAGCAAACCCTGCGGGACCTCACTGGCCTCAAAGCTCTCCGGGTTGCGTGTGATCATCAGCTGCGCAAACTCCACCGGGCCTTGGAGCTCTTGAAAGTGAGTTCGTCCACTACAAGCCCAGCAGGAGGAGCGGTCGGAGCGGGTGTCGGAGCCCATAGTTTTCCTGAAGTCAGCGTCACGGACAAGCTCTCACAAACCGCTCTTGGCTTGATCCTGACGATGGTGATGCCCGTTCCCGGGAGTATGGAGGTCGGCGTGGCGTCCATTGGCGCTCTTTGGCTACAGGGGGACTCAGCTGGGAAGCATTTGGTGGTGGAACATCCGCTTGAAGCGGATGGAGGGCTTCGCGATCGCTTCGATCCCTTCACACGTTTCCGGCAACGAGCACGGCGCAATGGTGAGCTCCTGATCGAGAGCTGGCAGGCCGCGTCGTCCGCGCGGGACACGGCCTCTGCGAGCGGCTCTGACTCGACGCTACTGGCACCTTGGCAAGAGCTGAGACCGTTGACATCTTAAAGCGTTTGTTGAACCGGATGGAACACAATTTCTCCCTGAAAGAATCGAGGGAGTGGATGGTGTGACCCCTTATTGATTTTCCAGTGTTCCACTTCCATGTCAGTTACTCGGAGTGTAAACCTGTATATACTGTAGACTGTAACTGATATTATATTAGTGAATTATTATGATTCTCAAGGCAATTATATTATGCGCTTTGTCACATCATTTGTACCCCCGGGCCTTCCCCCTTCATGTGCTTTGGGTGTGCTTTTTTGGTTTTGCATTGATCAGGTCCACAACGCAGCTTCTCGGATCATCACAGTGACTTGGCTGAAGGAGTGACTTCCACTGGAACATAGTTGGGGAACTTCTGCATGTTATGTTGGCGGGTGTGCTGATGGTGCGTGTGAACAGAGTAGGACAACTCCAAAAGTAAGACCTTTGCATTCCATATACTTTACTATATATGTGCGCGTTACATGATGTATCGTATCAATAATTCTATGTGTGTCAAGGGTGTACATGGCTTCAATCAACGGGAGATCAACCGTGACACGTCTGGCTTGTTGTGATTTGGCACGACAAGCCGATGAACAGCCCAGGTCAGAGTCCTGGACCAAGGCCGCGGACGGACGTCGGACGTTGTTTCACACGGGGAACGGGCGACGTGAGTCATTGGAGTATGCGAGCGAGTGTTCCAAAAGGCAAAAATCAGAAGGCAACCAGTCATTCATAGTCATAATGTGGTACCTTCAGTACGTGTTTCGAAGAAGAAGAAGGCTTTCCTCAGCGGCCCCAATTACTCACAGACACCGTCGTCTACGGTTGGACCGTCGCCCGCTTGACACCCTGCGAGGTCGAAATGTGGCGCTTCGAGCCTATGAGAAGGTCCAGGAGAGCGACGTCGTGTAGAGTGACGTGTTTCTTTTTCAGGTCAATGTGATGAGAGCATTTACTTTCTGTGTGTCCGATTCCCTGTAACAGTGGATGATGATGGTTAGGTTGCAGGCCAACATCTCTAAAATAGTGATGTTCTTGTGAAACCCGACTGATTGCATACCCCAATACAGATCAGAAATGCTCATGACATCCTGTTGTCTTCCTTGTTTGCCCTAAGAATCCTTGCTCCATGCCATGCCTTGAAACGTTTCCCATTTGAGGGACCGGATTCAGGAGGCCCATCCGATGGTCCGCTTGGTCTCGCAAGCTCTGGTCCGCGGCTTCAATTCGGTGGCTGGAAACACGTGGCAGGCACAGGGAATTGGAGTATGCTGGACATGAAGCATCCTTCTTGTGTTGCTATATCGTTATGTTCTTGAAGAACATGTTCGCAGATCCCAGGTGAGATCTGATTTGCGTGTACTGCACGCTTTTACACTGCTAGAATGAGAAGAACAAGGTCTGATCAACAGCAGTCCCATCCACCCAAATCCTATGGTTCTCGTGCTGCAGTCGATGCCTGGAGTGGCGATTGGCCCCGCGGACGTCGCACTTTTGCCCTTGCCGACCTCGCACGAGGTGCCGTGACCCGTCGATGGCGGGGGCCTGGTTGACATGTACAAAAACCATGTGAAGCCCCTGCAATTGAGTCGAGTGCAGATGTGCGGTGTTCTATCGTTTTTTGGTTTGAGTTCTTTTTTCGCATGTGCTGTCTAATTGAGTGCACAGCCACTCATTGTATATATAAGGACATATTGAAAGCAGATGGCACACTCTCCAAGTTCGGTGGTTTATATGGACCCCATTTAGCTGACATAGTGGGGTGATTTGAAGCACAGACCACCATGAAGACGTCCTCGACCAGAGGATTCCAGCTATGAAATCGAGTTTGCCTATGGCGTCTTGGACAATTCAGAACGCCCTTTGGGTCGCGTTCCCGCTCGTGCGGGAATGGCAGCCACTTGGCGTTTGCATCCATATGTCTACTTTTCGAATCTTTTTGGCCCTTCCTCTTCTCTCTTCATTCCTGAGAAAATGAAGTCATCAATGGCTCCATGTTGGGTGAGAGCACTGCTATTGTTGAGGATGGAACCATTGTCAATAACATTGAAGACTCAGGTGAGTTTCGTGCATTTAGATGACGAAATCCACGTTGACAACATTCCGCCAGAGGATATGCTTGTGACTGCAGATGAATTGCCAGAGGCTCCCAGCATCGGGTCTTTCGTGCCAGTATCCTCCTAGCCCCAAGCATGCAGGGAGGCTCGAACATACTCTGTCCAGTGTTTTGCTCAGGAGATTTTTACCATGAACATCCATGAACATATTAAGACAGAGATGCCCGACTCGGTCCATTTCAGGATCTCTTCCAGGATCTCGGAGGTCTGGGAACCACCCTTCGGCAGCCCGGAAATGCCACCGCCCCAACCGCCGCTTCCTCGGCGCGGGAGGCGAAGGTCGCCGACGTCGCCGCGGGCGAAGATGTCGCCGCGGGCGAAGACGAGGCCAGCCTTGGGACACGGATGGTGGATGGACGACATGGACAGCTTTCATGATGTGGTCCTCATTTTGATTTTTTGACAACTTTACCACATGTCCTTTTCTCGCTTTTGTATGCTTTTGGTTCCTTGCATCTATGGCACTACAGATTGGAAAAGGCATGATGCATGGACACAACATATGCTGGGCCCACTCCCCCCGAGCCGGCCCAGCATTTCTGCAGCATGATCCGTCCAGGCTACAGTAGCGGCTACAGGGGCAAAGGAAAGTACCAGTGCACTGGAGGAGCTCTGAAGTCTATGACTCATCACGAATCTTCTTTTAGTGACCATGCTCTTCCGATGACCAAAACAGGTGGTGAACTGCACTTGGATTATTATTTCAGTGAGTGACAGTGAGTGTAGTATTTGTGATCATGCTTCTGGAGCTTAGATTGAACCGCTCGAATGGCCCCACCCTTCGTTCCAAAGCAGACATGTTGCTGGCATGCTTTGCAAGATTCTCTGTCAGGAGCCAATGCTCAAGCCTCACATTTCCTACATCCGCGCAAGCAATAAGGATGCAGCGACTCGAATCAGAATCTGGACCCATCACAATAAGAACCCTCAATAACAACCTTGGATCAGTTTGATGAGATGCTCCGCACTTTGTGCAGGGTTCGCCAAACCAAGTCCCCCCGCCACAGCTGTTGTGGGTAGTGGATCGTAACAGACCGAAGCAGAACTGCTTCCCGCAATGGACATTCTCAACTGTCCTTTGATCAGTTTGTGGGAGCACTCTCTAATTTGTGGCCATGTCATCACGTTATCTCAGTGATGCCACACAGACGCATTATTAATATAATGATATATATATATATATATAACATGTTTTTTGTTTTTTGTTGTCACAGGCAGGAGGCCCCTTTTTCTTCATCGTGGGGCTTGTTGACTAAGGTGGACCTCACCTTGCGGTTCTTCCATTTGGGCTCTACCTTTCCAACGGTGTCCGGCGCAGGCTGCCTGGCGTGGATCATTTCCCAGGGTCACAGGATGGTCGTTTGCGGGTTTTGTTGGGTGCCGTTCTTTTCCTCGTGTCGTTCTTAGTGCCGTTTTGGGTAGAGGTTGCGTGAATGCTGTGCCGGAACCAATCGTTGAGTCATTTTGAGTCTTCGGTCTTCCTGCTTCGTGCCTCTCAGGAGCAGGGCACCTTGGCTCACATAGCGGTCTCACATAGCAGAGTGACTGATCATGAATGTTGCAACGGACAAGATTGCCAATGTTTTGCAAAGGCATTTGCATGCATGTTTATCATTTTGGGATTTTGACTTATGTTGATGAAGCACGTGTACACATATATTCACCCAACTGACAGAATCAGGTACCTGTATGTACCTGTTTATTTGGTGCAATAGACAAAATCAAGTGATTATGGAGATGTTCTCCGCTTTTTGGTGGTGGGTGTGGTCGGTCTGGTCTGTCGAGTTCGACGGCATCTTCAGGAATCTCCCACGGCTGTTCAGACCCGCCACCTTTGTGACATCCCTGGCGCCTGGAGAGATGTCCCTTGACTCCGTCGCCGAGATTTCATCGTGGACTCGTGACGTCGCCCATCCGTCGGAAGACTCGCAGATGCATGAGTCAAGGATGTTCAAATGAAGAATGGCGACTTCAATGACAACCACCAAGGGGTTTGCTTTGATTTATAGTAAACTCCTTGGCTCCGAGGCGGGACTTGGCTTTGGAAGTGGGAAGTCTCAAGCCTCGAGGCCGAGCAGTGTTGGGAGCATGTGATGTTCATAGGTCCAATGTAGGTCCCGTGTTTTTCCCCATGCCTTCCTGGTGCCAATGGTGAAATGTAGGTGAACTGAATTGAGAACTCTGAGAATTGAGCTACTGGTGGTGTTCGATGCCATCGATGCTGTCTAAAAAGAGCTTGGAGTTGTTGGAAGCTGCGTGATGTTCCGCTTCGCGGCCATCGTGTGCTTTGGAAGTGTGTGTTTTTTGTGTTTTGTTGGAATGCATGTAAGAATTGTAACAATGTTGCATGCCTCCTCGTGTGCGCGCAGAACATGAAGCTGACAATGAAGCGAGTGACAGAGCCACAGCTGCACAAGCTGAAGTTGTTTGAATCTTTGTAGAAAGAGGACTGCTTCACAACTTATCTCCAAAATACGAGTTTCCTTCATACTATATACATGTTGCCACAACTTGCCATTTGGTGTGAGGTGAATTCTTCGAAGTTGTTGCTGAGACTTCAAGCAGCAGCACAGACGCGGAGCTGCAAGTAGGTTTGGTAAGCCTTGGGTTGGAAGAAACGTAACATGGCCACCTGGTTAAATCCAGTCATATAAAAAGCAACATGTCAGGAAAGAAGGCTTGGTGTGTGGCAGCAAAGCTTTGGCGATGTGACAAGTCCTAGGTGTGTAATGTGCGCGATTTCCAGCAGATTTCATTCGAGGGGGGCCTCTAGCGCCTTCATTCGATTGAAGCCCTACGTTTGCAAAGCACGCCTGCTTTCGAGAGAATGCATGTCCGTGCCAAAAAGGATTGCGATGTGCATCGCAGGGCCCACCGTGTGGGCCACTGTGTGAAGATCCGGGGCCCAGTTCGATCGCAGATCCCGGATCGAAATTGGCCAGATCGCAAGTGTGAGTAGCAGCTTGTGAGGCCGTGGCCCCGTGGCAGCTATACTTCTTATTGACTTGAGCTTAGAGGGCCCAGTGCAATTTCACCCCCCGGCAGGAGCTGAAGACACACCAGCCCTTCAAGTTCTGCAACATGTCGTATGGAAGCTCATGTATGTACGCATGAATGCACACACAAACATGTGTATATCTATATATAGTTTGATTTGCTGTGGCGCTTTCCATTGGAACAGTCCTGCACCCAAGTCAATTCAGATAGAACCATTTAATGAAGTGAACAAAAAGGTGATTGCAGGAGGAAAGCTTTTGAAGCAATTGACCGGTGATCTCTTTGCATACATGTTTGAGGACTTCCATCATGCTTTAGGACCCGTCATCGAGCTTGAGCCTCAGTGGCCTAGTTAGAACACGCGCAAACTTAGCTCGCAGCTTGAGCGTCAGTGGCACATCAAGAACATCCCACCTGGTCGTTGGCATGTTCATTCGACCTCCAGAACCTTGCTAGCCATTTCCAACGTCAAGGAGCTTGGAGCCATGACCAGGGCTTGACAGCCAAGTTGACAGCTCCAGGCTCCCAGTGGCAGTTGATCCTGAGTTTTGGGGCTGAAGATTCGACCATGGAGCGTCCTTTGGAGATGCACGATGGCAGGGAACTCAGCGAGGAGCGTCATTTTTGCCTCCAGAGGGTCCGCTGCTGTTGCTGCACTCCTCCCCGATGGGCACGCGTCCCCATTTGCTTGGTGATCTTCTATGTAGTTTTGATGCCTTTCATTTATCTCTTGGGTCACTTCCTTGTATATCCGGGAGATGACTATGCTCCCGAAAAGCTAGACTTCTTAGGCTATTCCTGTCGATTGTTCAACTTCACTGGTCGCTACGGAGACGTCGTGGCCGAAAAGTGTTCAATGGATTCAGCACTGGGATCTCCAGTGCCGGTCTTGGCCTTCGGCGGCAATGGCATGAACATGTTCGACACTGCTGAATCTGTGATAGACTTCTTCCCGAAGAATCCGCAAGCGGACGTGGCTTGGGAGGTGTATTCTTTGTCCTTCCCTGGGTTTCAGTATGCACCGCGCAGTGGCTGGACCACTGAAGGTAGAACTGAAGCTGATGCGATGGATTTGTTGCACCACCTCAGTTCGGTCAAAGACCAGAAGGTGGTGGTTTTTGGCTGGTCCTTGGGCACCTCTGTCGCTGCTGCTTTGGCCAGCCGGCAAGCGGACCAAGTGCAGTGTGTGCTTCTGGGCAATCCATTCACCAGCATACGGGATGTAGCACTCGCCTGGACCTATGGCATTGCAGGCCTTTATTTGTATTTGCTGGACGAGTGGCCTACCAAACGTTTCGCACAGAACTTCAAGTCGCCCACGATTGTGATGTCGTCAATGGAGGACGAAGTCGTCCCTTTGTGGATGCACCGTGAAGTCTTCCAACAAGTTCCTGTTCAGAAGAAGAAGCTGGCCGAGCTTCACGCAGGACACATGGACATTGGATTTTTCCGGGCCGACACAGAAGAGGCCATCCACCAATGGTGTGTGCCAAGCGCCCTGGCCCGCATGGTGTGAAAAGGGCACGCAGTGATACGCAGTGTGCAGCAAGCATGGAAGGACAATTGGAATTGCAGCCGACGGAACGATTCGGCAATGTGATTGTGGAATCATGTAACAAACTGTAGGATTTTTCAATATGTTTCATACATCATCGTTGATTTTGTAGCCAGCCTTATGATTTTGATAATTCGTTCAATCGTGAAGCACCACCAGGTGGGCTCATCCCAAATCCGTCAGGAACTGAGCGGTGTCGTCCGTCAGACGGCATGGTTCTTTCTGCAAAAGGTCCGACCAATCTTGTAGCTTCTATAAATAAGAACATGTTGCTTGTCGTTTGATCTTCTATGTCAATCTGTTTTGGACAAGGTCTTAGAGAATTTCTGCAAAGAAGACCAGTTGGATGATGGGAGAGTTTCTCATCCTTTCATATCGCCTATAGACTATAGAAGACCTCTTTCGAAATCCCATAGAAATCGAGGAGTTTCTCCCGGAAAGATCGCCTAAAGAAGACCGCTTTCGAGAGGAGCGTTGTTGCTGAGGTTCTGGAGGAGTCCTCAAGCCACTCGGTCTTTCGACGTCGAGACAGCCAGTCATCGGATCAGACGTTGCCCATTCGAACATTCAATTTCAATCATATAGAATATTATAGAACTATATAGAACTAGACTAGGTAGAACTAATGGATACAGGCAAAAGCCTGGGACTACGGAAGAAGGGTTGGGGTACGACTTAGGCAAATCTGGCTTTCCTTTAGCCAAATTTAGGTCCATCAAAAGGCTACGGTGTGACTGAACAGTGCATACCCTGCCGAAAAAAATGTGTGGATACCTGGACCATCAGGTAGTGCCGAAACCTGCGAGGAGCGCGGACGAACGGAGGGAAGAGAGAGCATCGTCCCAAAGAACGGGCTTTTGGGCATAGAAACATTCCCAGGCCATCCTTGAGATTGGAATAACAGCCATTGCGACATCGCGCGCGTCTGGTGTTCGCACCGGTCTGGGATTGTTGCTTGTTTTGGTTCCAATCGTAGGCACGGTGATGTTTCATGCCTACGAACAAATACACAGCGATACCCTCCACAGAACATGCCATGATGTGCCATGCAGTATCCTCAGAAATACATGCTTGGAATGAGTCTGTCTGGCCAACTCTGAAGGTGCCGGGCTCAAGAGGTGCCGCGCCCAGCTCATCGCATTGATTCAGCGAAGCCACCCGATGTTGCACCATTGCTGTGAGACTCGAGAGCGGATCAACGAGCGCCCAGCTGTCGCCCCTGGGCGCGCAAAACGGAGCCTGTTCAACCTGACAGGTTGACCTTTCGAGGTGGGTCCAAAAAGGCATCCTGGTTTTGACCCCAGCCATAGATATAGAACGTGCATGGGGCAACACCGGCTAAAACAAGCTTCTACCATTTTGATCCATTTTGTAGTTGACAGTCATGTTGCAGTGGTTCTGATGTGTTTTTTTGCACAAATATAATTTGCATGCAACACTAATTAGGGCATTCGCGACCTTAGGCCATGACATTCACAAATGTTTGGATGAGATTTGGACTTGAAGTGGCAGCCAGTCGAAACACGTCAAATCGTTTTCTCAAAATTCTAAATTCCAGGATGCTGACAGATCTGACAATCGTTCGCTCAAGATTCAACTAGCGACAAACTCAGGATTCTGACAATCTCAAAGCTCAATTTGCTGAAGAGTGGCACCGGATCCAAGCGGGCTTCACAGCAGCGCATCGAGAGCACCTGCTGGCAACAAATGCAACTGGGCTTAAGCTGGGCCAGCTAGCTGATTTCGAAAAGAGCGTAGGGGATTTGACACTGCGATGCAGTGGGCGGCTTGTGTTGGCAAAGCTTTCACGACAGAGCTTAAGTATGATAGAACCAGACACTCAGCCATAGATGTGAAGTGATGACGAGGGATGGCCTGCAAGGCCTAAGAGACTACAATGCCTGAATGTTGAAGGGTGTGCGTGTGTGTGTGTGTGTGTGTGTGTTTGTGTTTCAGTTTTATAATGGTTCCCTTCAGTTCTGAAAACATGAGCTGTTTCGGTTCCACTGTTCAGCGGCAATGTGCAGGAGTTGATCAACAAGATGCTCCGGCAGGGCGCGGGTGCTTCGCTTGTAAAGGAGACATCTGATTCGCCATCACCAGGGTACAGCCAGGGCGATCAGAGTACAATGAACGACTCTAATCAGAATGACGACAATTCAAAACAGGACGGCTTGGTGCCAGAAGGCGTTTCCTTGCAAGTCCCATCACGTGTTTTCAATGATGATGAGTTGAACTCACAAGCTCTGAGACGCGGAATGGAAAGCTTTATTGAGAGAGGCCCCTTGTTTGAAGGCTTAGAGCCACGCCGGGGCATGTCCAAAAAGCGGCGGCGCTTGTCTGCCAGGGAGAAGTTAATCTCAGGAGCGAGTACCATGATGCATGTGGCTAAAGAGATGACGGATCCACATGGCCTTGGATCATTGATCAACCAGTTGCCGTGTGGAAAGCGGTGTGCTCGGAAGTTCTTGGGTTGTGTGGAACACCTGGAGTCATTGCATGAGCCACCACGCACTGGCTGCCTAGCACGGATCATCAGCTCTACCTTTTTCAATATCTTGGTGGTTTGTGTCATTCTGGCCAACACTGCTGTAACCATCTATGAGGCGGACACCTCCATCCGAGCGCATAGTATAGACACAGGAATCAGATGGCTTAGCTATGCCGAGCTGGTCTTCAGTGGCTTCTATGTGGTCGAATTCTTGCTGAAGCTCTTAGTGCCTTGCCTGGTTTTCAGAAAACATGTGAGTACTTCATTGAGGAGTATTCAAAGTCAAGTTTTGACTAAAGCCTTGGCTACCGTAAGACAGAAAGCTACCTTGATCAGATTTGGACTCAACCCATGCATTACATGCATTTTTTTTGCTGCGTCACTCATGTGCCGCTATGTGCTGCTCGTAGCCAGGTTCACCGGTTGTTCTACTTCTGGTGTCCTGAATGGAGATGGAATGTCTTTGATGCCTTGCTCGCGACCTTGTCAGCTGTCAGTGCAGTGACCTACCTCATAGAAGCCGCCAATGGCGCCAATATGGGCTTCCTGCGCTCGTTCCGGTTCATCAAGGACCCAAACGACCAACCCTAAACAACTTTTGGTAAAACACTGTGGGGTACAAACATAACGACATTTTGCAGCACCCCAGAATGTGTCGTCCGCGCTGGCTCTTCCGGATGCGGTCGGGCGTGGTCCGCTTCGCTTGGTCCCCCCCTCCAGGTGTCTCGAATCCTTCGTGGACTTCGAGTGATTTCCTTTGTCCGGCAGCTTCGCATCTCGCTGTGATCAAATCCGCAGATTTGAATTGTTTTGTTTGTTACACTTCTGTAAGATTGTGATGTTTGCTTTATTCTCGCACAACTTTGTTTCATGGTTTGTAGACTTGTTTGTGTATTGTATGATATGGATTGATATGGTATGCTTGTATGCTGTATTCACCGTGGGCAATCTTCCAAAAACTCGGGGTTGTACTTCTGCAAGGGAGCAAGTTACGAACGGACGAGACTCTCAGGTATCATGGTCTCCTCAATCGTTGGATCGGCGATGGCCTTGTTCTGGAGCCTGTTGGTCTCTTGGAAGATTTCCTGGGCCAAGAATGGTCAAGATATGTCAAGATAGAATTCGGAGAGTTGAGTGGCTTGAGAACTTTTTCGGCTCAGTGAAGCAGCATCTTGAGCTTCGGAGCTCTCGGGTTGAGGCTCGGCTGGACTGTGCCGAAAACTGAGGTTCTTTTGATCGTTGAAGTGGTGTTCTCAATCCTGTTCGTGCAGCTGGTGACCAACTTCCTGGTGTGCTGGATGCAGTTGGTCCAGTCTGTGGGTTTATCATGGTTTATCCATTGTACATGGTTGCAGTGGAGATATGTATATGTGTCGTACATACACGGAAGATAATGGAAGATCAGCATAGAACCCGACAAAAGACGATGTTCCGAACTAAACCCCGTGTTTTTTTTTCAGGTTCCATGTAAGTCTCTTCCAGAGCGCATAGTCTGGGGCGTAGGTGGCCAGGACATCAGACATGCGAACTTTTGACTCTTGACATCAGAGCGTATAGCTACGTAGGGATCGCTCGAAAAGGCTGTACCGCTGGAGAACATCCACATGAGCTGCAGGATACAACTTAGTCTCCAAGTGAAGAAAGGAGTTGGATGATATGCGATGGTGTTCAAACCACATGCAGTGCGTGAGAATCAAACTTCAGACACGTTCAACTTTGCACACCACTTTGCACACTGAGGCAGACGTAGAGACTGGAAGTACACCTGCAGCCGAACGATTGGAAGTGCCTTTGCGTCACCCATCACCCATCACCCGACCTGGTACCGCTCGGGTCCGGTCGCCCGTCGCCCAAGGCGTGGTTCCCTTCGGTGGCCGGAACCATGATTTCCTTATTCGGTTCAACGACGGGTGGGATCGATTGGATGGGCATCTACCATGATTTGGAGCCCCTGGGGAGGTTTGCACAATCGGAAGCTTGGCGCATTTGCATGTATTGTATTTGGAGTAGCTGAGCAGCTCCAATGTGAGACAAACACTGTCCAGACAGCCATTTGTTTGCCATGATCCAACTTCCTGCCCCACTGTGAGCACACGAGGCTTTCCTCTTTTACATCGCATTTTTCACCATCGCAGTCTTCAACATCTTGACTGGCATCTTCGTCGAGAAGGCGCTTCACATGTCCGACCAAGCAGACCGGGCGGTGGAGTATATGAAACAGGAGCGCGAAGATGCACAGGACCTCCGGCAAATTTGTAATCGAATTGACTGCGATGGAAATGGGCGGATTGCGTGGCCAGAGTTTGAAGCGTCTCTTGGGCTGGATTGCGGGGCCGGCCGAACAGACGACGGGATTGGCGTGTTTGACTCGTACACGCACGGCACGCACGGCACCCATTGGTGTCACTTCAGACTTCAACTCATAATTGGTTTCTAAACATGTGGATTGATGCAGGTGCATACTCTTTCTGCCTTGCAATGAATATTTGCGTGCGAGTGAAGCTGACAAGTTCACTTTGAAACAGTTCGGGATCGTTATGTATAGCATTACTATGCATTACTGCATGCATTCATATGTATAATATATATATATATATATTATAATATTTGTATGTACGTATTTATGTGACTCAAAGGTAGTGCGCAATGGTAGCGTGCGGGTTCTTCGCAGCCATGTTTCAAAGTCATCAAAGGAACTGACATTTTTTAACAGTATGTTGATCCTTTTTGAAGCTTGAGATTCATTCGGCGCAAAAACACACTATACTATGGATAACAATAAGTTATGTGGTAAATTCATTCATCAGATGTCAGGAGTCAGGAAGCTGAGAATGTGAAGACCAATAGTATTGATTCTTTGCTTTGGATTGTTGGATCAATATTCAATGTGGTCCAGAAAGTGTGATAAAACGAATCGAGTGCGGAACAGTCGTGCAGGCTAGTCGCCACGCATTTAAAAATTGTATCCTTCATTGTGTCATGACTAAAAGCTTTTCCCGTTTCCCTAGTTATGTACTTGAGGATGACATTAGGATGATAGGATAGATTTCATGCTGTCCGTGCGATGCTCGCTGCATCAACGCTTTGATACTCTTGCCCACGTTGCATGATTGAGTAGGTGCCCGCCGTAGTCAGTCAGGAGTCCCACTACAGTGCCCACGCTTTGGTCAGCCCCCCTTGCCGAAGCCAAGGTACATGCAACACAACAACGATGGTTTCGCGCGCCTCAAGGTGCGAAGAGTCGCTATTTGACCGGTGAGGGCGGTCGGGGGCCGACCTGGTGGATAGGAGAGTGGAGTACCGCCCCCCCTTCCTCTTACCAATATATATTGCACCAGAGATTTTGTCCACGTGATCGAGTGATCCAAGCAATTGTTTCTCTTGATCAATGGTATTGGGTTAGAGGCCATCAGTGTTAGGCCATTTTGATGTGCTGTGCTTTAGCACGAGTTGGTCAGGGCAGCCCACCTTCCCCTGTCTTCCCCTCATTGCTTTTTTCTCGGGGGCCCAGAATTGCTTTGGGTCGGGTCTATTTCTTCCAAACATTTGTCTATTTGTTGAGGTATTGTAAATGGTGAAGCCTGGCGAAGATCCGCTTTGGCAAGAGATTGTCCCATGTCCTAGAGGGCATGATTTGATTCAGAGTAGACGGGACTGGCACCCCAAGATGTCTTGAACAGATGGGGGTCTATATTAACCACCAAACTTGGGGTAACTTGTGTGATGTACTCTCCATCAGTCACAAAAGCTATATTAATCACTAGTTTTCTAAAATCATTAACACCAACTCTAAAGTTATATCTATTAGTAGTTATTGATTTGAGTAGATATTTTTCTTGTTGATCCAAAAAGCATAACAATCTCATCTTTGCAAGCCACATCGCCTTGTTCACCGGCCGGCCTCGTGAACCAACCGCTCGAAGGCCTGCGGCTTGGACGTTCACGATGTTCACGAGTTCTTTGTGAGCCTGACCAGCGGGCAGCCGGCCGAGACCGTAGAGATTGAAGACTTTATCCACCATGCCATGAGGCGACCAGGGCGGGAACACGGACGAAACTCGGACGAACACGGACGGACAGGGCGCAAACCGAATTCCCCAAAACATGTAGGTTGCCATGCATGGTGGAGGCTTCTCAGGTTGTGCAGGTCAGCACTGCGTCAGGATGCGTCAGGTAGGTCTTCGTGTCATCTGAGAGAGGTATTCTCCTCGTTCCACGCGACCAGGCTGCGGGGGACCGCGACCAGTATACAAGTGAAATCCATCGCATCTCAGATGATGCGTGTGCAGTCCGAGGCGCAGCCCGATCTCGCGGGTGATTGTTGGGGCCCGTTACGGGCTTCTCACAAGCTCCCAAGATTGGCCAGTGTGATTACCCCCCCTAATGAAACAATCCGATATTCAAAGGCACGTCAAGAGTCAAGAATGAACCTAGAAACGTCAGCAGGCGTGAACCTGTATAGCATTTTGATATTACTTTCACTAAAGGGGTTTGCTTCCCTTCAAATGGCTTCCCTTCAAAGGGCATGTTGATTGCATGTCAATTTCTCGGAAGCTTCGAGTGGATCCTGGTACAACTTGAAGACTCTCAGGCACTTTAATCAGTTTGCACAACACGTTGCAATTCCTTGCGTCGAAAGCTCTTCGGGAAGTGGCATCGGTTTTCACTATTCCATGCTGTTTGATAGTTTTTGAGGACACGCAACATGCACATATTCCAGCTATTCGTTCGTATGTCGCTGAAGGATGCAAGAGATGATGTAAGCATAAGCCAGCATAAGCTATGGTAGCCCGTAAGCTATGGGTCCTCCACGCATCTGCAAAATATGGAGAAACAGGATGAAACATAGAAACTGTCTGAGTGTGCGCACATTGTATGACACCAACTGTTGATGCATAAGACATCTTAAAGATTGTGTACAAGTATGGTCTTTGGGGGTTGAGCACCTCCAGATCTGAGCGGCAAAGGCTTCGGCAGAGGCTTTAAAGGTACCTTCCCCGACTTGGTGATCTGGAATGCCAACCAAAACCTTTGCCTGCACAAGATTCACACCATTTGCCATGCACTTCAAGTTGATGCACAGATTCGAGGGTCCTGTTTTGCTGATTCGTGCAACAAAGACTCACACACGGAGGCTTCCACAGCATGGGGGGCTTGAGCCATTCAACATATTCAATGCTGCAGCCATTCGATGCTGTTTTGACACCACAGAGTTTCGCTGCAGGGCACTGATGTGTTGTCCGTGTTTCTGTCCGCGAGTGGGTCTTTGGATGTACGGATGTGATTGGAATGTACGGTTGTGAATGCGACATGTATATTGTTCGAAGATGTCCAAGGTTGAAGGCGATAGCACCGCACATGCACAGACACTATGAGCACTTCGAGTTTCACACTTCCTGTGGCAAGCCCAAGCCCCGACAAAATGGCCTTTTGTAAAGGTGTTTGTGGTTGTCACTTCGCAAGTTAGTTGTGTCACGTCCAGAGATACAGCCGTGAACAGATAAAGGTGGACGATGCTAATGAATTATACGCGTTGAATCTAGAGCAGAACTCCCAATTTCAATTTGAATACATTCTGATACATTCTGATAGTAGCACCTGTGGACAAAACGTCGTTTCGTCTTGTAGCAGTGAGCACTAGGAAGCCTGCAGCGGCCAGGCACAGGAAGCAATGATGTGGAAAGTTGACATGATGACACATCAGCTCTACAAGGCTTTAGCATCCATCAAGGCGGATGTCAAACCCAAGCGGACGCTGAGCAGCAACATGGAAGCTTGCAGCTTTTAGATTCGAGATGATTCAAGACTGCCTTTGTGATCGCTGCAAATTAAACGGAAAGAGTTCCGGCACATGATATCTGGTGTAGTTCGGGCCACATGAAATCGCCCGCTCACCTCCAAAAACGACTCGTTGGCCGAATGCCTTTTTTGGGGTCGTGGTGTGCTTGTTGCATGGCGTGGCGTGGCCATGGAATGGCCTTAATGTTGTACAGGGAGCAAGGTGAGACTTCGCTTTGCTCGAATGTTGGGCCGAGAATTGACTGCTTTCGCGCTATTGAACAGTTGTTTAGAGCGGAGGAGTGTGTGTTTTGAAGCATATGTCGAACCTTGGTTGAGCAGGCTTTTCATCATTGCATTCAATATATTCTTATGATAACTTATGATTCTTAATCATGTCATTATATATATATAAAACATACCCCTCCACATGCTCCTCCGCTCTGGCATTATCTTGTGCAGGTGGAATCGCAAAGCGACTCTCACCGGAGTAATACCGCCAAGGATGCATAAATCTCCATCCAAACACCTTTTCAAGGTTCTGGTTAGAAAAAATGCGTGTCTCCATTTAGTTCACGTATCGTTGCACGGATATTTAATTTTACTATATAAGTTAGTCAACACATGTTAACACCTGAAAAGCACCTGGTTCAAGAGGAAATGAGTCGACACCAGTGGTCCATGTTGAAATCGCTTCTATGTTCTTCCTGGTCGCGGGTGAAGCTGTCATCTTTGATCGGAGAAGATGCTGGAAGATGTGGTCGCATGTGATTGGACAAACGTCGCAGGACTTTCCAGCTCTTGATCCTTGGCGTGCCATCAAGGCAGATGGGAGCCCAGCAGTGTCCAAGGCGGGGCGACGACGTCCCCCGAGAGAACGAGAGAATGCAGCGGTGTCCAAGGCCGACGATGGTTTCGCAAGCGGAGTCGGATCCAGCAAGCTGTGGTTTGGCAGGTGCTGCATGTGGTGGCTTCACTGGCGCTACCAGATGCTGCACACAGAGAAAAAGAAGGTCTCAAACTCGAAGACCTATGAATTGCCGGTACAGACTTATGACCAATTCAACTACTGCAGCCAGGGGGCATCAAGAAAGGCCAAACGTTGCTGATAGAAGTTAACACAGTTAACACACTCTTTTTTGACAAATTGTGCAGTGAACAAGTCACATGTTGAACTATTGATGTTGTCAGGACTGCATATCAGCTTGTTGAAGTGATCGCCTGATCAAGAGCGAAGTTTCAAGAAATATTATGAAATATTATAAACATATAAAAATGATGAAATGAAATCTATATATATATATGGTACATGCACTTCCCAGCTTTACGTCATTTCACAGTTTGGACCCACCACTGGGCGCCCCATGTGTCCGTGTTCCAACCTTTGTGCCCGTCGATGCGCGAGGACAGACGTCATCGGTCTTTTTCCTGGTTCCTTGCGGCGGGAAGCCCCAGCGGTTCGAACCACACCGGGGACCGGGTCGAACGCGTCCGAGACACTCGGACGCGTCTTGACCCAAAGGTCGACATACTGTTGCGACATGTTACGGCTACACAAACAAATTGACAGCACTATGCAGATGTTTTGCAGAAGCACCACATGCTGACAATCCTGGATGCGGCGTGGCATGGCCGGGCGCCACTTCTCAGGAAACGGTCAGCTCCTGCATGGAGTAAGCTGTCACCGCCGTGCCAGGTCCCGAGTGGAAAAAGCGGAAGCTCAGCACGTAGTGGATGCGATGTCTTGGCTGTAAGAAGTTCTCCAAAGCGGAAGAACCTCACGACTGTATATATATATATTAATATATACTAACCAATAGGCCCAAAAAGAGTGCCCTAAGGTTGACACTGTGTTCAGAGAGTCCCAATGTTCCCTAGGTGGAAGCAGCTGAGCTACTGCACAGAGATGCTAGTGTGGCTTGGTTTCAGACTGCTTTGTGCGGATAAAGCCTTGAAGTTGAAAAGACCCTGGCCTGAACCGTCCGCCATGAGCTGTAGCTGTGGTCCTATTGGGTGTTCATTCAGCTTTATTCATATCATTGTACAAACATGTTTTCACAACCTCCCCTGTACCACATGTTTTCAGCGGTACCCAAGAGAAAGGAGAGGTGGGACTGCCCATCTTGACATTGCCCCAAATAGCCTGGAGATTCTGCCTCCGAACAAGCAAAAAGGAGCCATCTTTGCCCCAAGAGATCAAGAGCAATCCGATCATCAGACGGAATGAACACTGATCATCACAACCAATCACAACCAATCTGCATGCGAAGAAGCGCCAGGGGTGCTGCGCCTGCAGGTCTCCAGAGGTGCTGTGCAAAAAGCCGTGTGCGTCCTACTTCGTGGTCCTTTTTTCGGGCTCGTCCAGCAGCGGCTCAGCCCTGTCACACAGGTGCGCTTCTCCGTGACTCGTGACACGGGGGCGGTTCGTGGTCCGAACTGGGAGTGTGGCAGTATAGTCAACGAACAGATCCAGTATGATCCAGTTGTTACAGTGGTTTCCAGAGTTTTTTTGGGGCACCATCCCCAAGTTCGGTGGTCTATATATATGATATGGACCCCCAATTTGTTCATCTTGGGGGTCTGTGCGAGGCGAGTCTGTGCCATTGACGAAACCACATATAAGTGCTTTGCAGTGGCAAGCTTCCTTCAAGGACTCGGTCGGACTGGGTGATGAAAACTGAAAATCACCTGCCCACACATGCCCACACTCAAAATCCTCAAATGTCCTGTCTCCAACTCTGGTACCCTGACAAGTTAAATGCAGCTAGCTAGCAAGGGCTAGTGTTTAAGCCATGTTGATACATGTTGATACTAGAGTCTCGGATCTAGAATGCTCTCAAAGAGTCACATGATCCTCGAGGGGACGCTATAAAATAGGGAGCTCGAGGTCCAAAACCCCAAAACATGTGGCCCAACCCCTACCCGCCCGTAAGGGAGATCCCAAGGGGACCTAAAGCGTTCCGAACTTTCACATGGCGCCTTGGGTGGCAAAGACTCTCCGCGCTCCAGGTGTTCTTTGAACAACGTGATTTTCGGTGTACAGATCTACTGCGCGACTTCGATGCCCAGCATCCTGGATGCAGAGACACTTCTGAGGACAGCATGCATAGATACGCATTGCCTTTAACTTTGTGGGTGTTATGATCAGACTTTGCGGCTTGTTGTGGGGCGTTGTAGCAGCTAGTACTTGTGAGTCAGAGCATTTCATTGCGCAAATTTGTATCCTGACAGCTTCAATCTTCGGTGGTTCGAGTCGATACAAGCTTCGTTGCCACGACGCCGTGCTGACTGAGGTTAGACTCCGTGCCGTTTGAAAAGCTTCCGGCCGCTCGGCCGAGTTGCCGTGCGGTCGGGTTCGCTTCTAGAGCAACTATTTTGGGGCCATGGCTAGAGCAACTATTTTGCTAGGTTCTTGCCACTGTACCCAGTGCAATGCTCATGATGGGGTCGATTCAATCAAAACATCATGTCTTTTGAATGGTCGCCTGGATTCAACCATGAATCACTTGTAAGGAGACTGACCTCTTCTTTGGGATTGATCACTCGCGGCTCTTCCTTGCTTTGCAGCACAAGCTCTTGAGCGTTTTAAAAGCGATCATGCTGGAGGCAAAGGTCCTCGCACAGCCCTCAGTCGTGGAGGTGCCAAAAACACGGAAACAATTTGATATATGAATTATGAGATGATACTAGCGACCAGCCTTTTGAGATCTGTCCGGGAAATGGAGAAGCAGAAATTGTTCACAAAAGAAATTGCTAATCTTGCTTACCAGGACCCTCCTGTCGGGGTGTCTATTCATAGCCCCTTAGCTGTTAAGGGGTGTCCATTAACCTGCCAAGAAATCCCAGGTGATTTCCGACAGTCCAGAGCAGTGCAGTCGCGCCGTTTTGGCCATCCTCTCACTACTTCCGGGTGGGCTTTGGTTGGGCTTCAACTCGGATGGCTTCGGCGAACGACATTTCCAGCCACTTGCTTAGCCGATGTCCGTACCGAAGTCATTGGAGTCATTGGAGTCGTGTACTTTCAATAGTTCGGCCAGATGAGTTTGGGATCCGGTTTGGGCCTTTTGGCGAAATAGACTTTCAGCCCAAGGTATCAGAAGCATGGTTTTCCCATCCAGTGCTTTGGACCCCGTTGCTGCGCTGGGATCCCAAGCGTTTGCTTATTGATCTTGTTGAATATGGTTTTGTTTGTATGCTCACCATGGTCATATCATGCCGATTTCTCATGGCATAGACCAGATATCACGAGGTGTATCCTTATCTGGGCTTGCAGATGCTAGACAGCTTGCTGCAAATGCGCGGCTTCTTGATTGGAACGACCAATCGGATTTTCCTGGAGCGCACCAGCCCACACGTCGTCCTGGAGGCCAAAGCACTATAAGTGATATTAGTGATAGACGATTGCATCGAAACCTACTGCAATGGCAATGGCCTCCAACCTAATAGCGATGGTCCAACCTAATAGTGATGGCCTCCAACCTAAAAGCGATGGCCTCCAGCCTAATAGCAATGGCCTCCAACCTAGTAGCAATGGCCTCCAACCCAAGAGCAATGGCCTTCAACCCAATAGGAATGGCCTCCAACCTAATACTCGTAGCGATTAATACCGATGGCCTCCAACCCAATACCAATGGCCTCCAACCTAATAGCGATGGCCTCCAGCCTAATGGCAACGGCCTCCAACCTAGTAGCAATGGCCTCCAACCCAATAGCAATGGCCTCCAACCTAATAGCGATGGCCTCCTAATAGCAACGGCCTCCAACCTAGTAGCAATTGCCTCCAACCTATTAGCAATGGCCTCCAGCCTAATAACAATGGCCTCCAACCTAATAGCAATGGCCTCTAACCTAATCGCAATGGCCTTCAACCTAATAGCAATGGCCTCCAACCTGATGGCATTGGCCGCCAACCAAACGGCCATGGCCTCCGACCTAGTAGCGATGGCCTCCAGCCTAGTAGTGATGGCCTCCGACACCCTCCAACCTAATCGCAATGGCCTCCAACCTACTAGCGATGGCTATCAACCTAATGGCAATGGCCTCCAATAGTGATGGCCTCCAACCTAATAGCGATGGCCTCCAGCCTAATAGCAATGGCCTCCAACCTAGTCGCAATTGCCTCCAACCTGA
>CAXAMN010025694.1:540761-568688 GCA_963970005.1 Durusdinium trenchii
TGCCTCCGACCTGATGGCAATGGCCTCCAACCTAATAGCAATGGCCTTGTACCATGATGCATTTGCACAATTGATTAGGCAACACACCACGTGCACAAATTGGTAAACACGATGCATATACCACAGAGTGATTGCATGCCTATCAATTTGCCCATTTCGGGTTGGACTTTGGATGCCTGCAACAGGTGCCAGGGGTAGAAGACAGCAGCTTCTCGGTGGATTTTCTGTGCAAAGAGATCAAGGAGCTCACAAGGTAAGAGATGCGGCGGTTTTCTATGGATTTCCTGTCATGCTGGAATCGGACTTGGCCCAAGCTTTAGTCAGAATTTGTAAGTTCCCCGCTTCCAGACCCAGAAGCCTGAGTGGAAACAAGGGCAATTGCTTTGTCTTTTAAGCTGGGCGTTTAACGGCTCACGTGTTGACTCCATTGCGATCCAAAGGTTTGATGAAAGACCAACTTGGGTGAAGTCTGGTGAAGTCATGGTTTCAGCTTCATATATTGAATATTGGAAAGATCCTAAAATCCTTCATACTTCATCCATGCCAGTCATGCTGATTTCCCCTTCCCTTCAGCGAACCAGGTGCACCAGTGCGGAAAAAGCATGGCTGCTGGAGGCGTCTCAGCGTTTGGAGAAGGCCATGCCAAAGGAGCACGCCCAGGCGTCTCGTCCTGCGGTGAGACCACAGGCCAGCCTCACAGACCCGGGATGCAGTGATCTCAAAAGCTTTTACAACACCTGAAGCTTCGAGCTTCAGTTTGTTCAGCGATTGCTTCACTTGAGTTCAAATTGCCATGAAATTCAGTCCCCGCAAGCCGTTGATTGATCCATTCGCGGAAAGCAAATCCCGCAAGAACCGACCTTGCATATCTTACATGCGCAAAAAAAACAGGGAATCAGAATGAACGTTGAACTTGTTGCTTGAATTTGATGCTTTGCCAGGACAAGAAGCTATACAGACCCTGCACTTGATTTGTTCAGCCTTGCCAGGACCAGGACAATGATGATGATGATGAACTGGAGCTTGTAGCTGATGCTCCTCACTTGTCAGATGATGTTGCTTGCATGCACGGAGTAAGACATCACATTACGTCTTATCACATATATATAACTATAAATAATACATACTGACTAAATTGATTGCATTCAATCATCGGTTCTTGCATGGTTTGAACAACTCTTGGGAGATGTACCATTTCAGCTACTGCCAAGACACTGGAAACTGTCTCCAATGGCACTTAGAAGACCAATGATCTTTTGATCAGGTGTTCCATGTGGCACTCATGTTTGGAAACAAACAACTCATCAATCCGAAGTCTTTGAGGGATCGAGGGAGCAAGGGAGCGAACGAATGAGAGATTCGCTCAGAGAGAGAGGGAGAGAGAGAGAGAGAGCGCGTAGTCTTCAGTCTGACTGTGGCCCCCAGGCAGTGAAGAGATTTGACTCTGAGGCCCCCGAACGCCGCGCGCACAGGGCGTTGGGTTCCACAGGGTTCCACACTCGCCTTTGGAAACTGCTGGTGATACACCATGGAACCTGAAATAGACCTTTGGAAGACTATTTCCTCTACAACCCAGTGGTGTTCAGGTTCCATGTTAATCTTCCAGGGTGCATTAGTTGTTACACTATGTTACACTGTGGGTCTATCAAGGTGAACGGTGAACCTGTGTCTATGCCAGTCATCATGACAAGCAGTAGGCAGTAGCAAGGGCATCATGACAAGCAAAGTCGACCAGCGAAGCCATGCGAAGCCCATGACCTTTCGACAAGAAGCCCATATGCTGCCATACTTCTTGCTGGCTAGAATTCGTCCAAAAGAAGTAGCCACAAACATGTAGGGGCCCATGACTCGGCGCGGAGGAGCTGGTCAGAGATGCGCAGGCTCACCTGGCTTCCCCGTGTGGAGATGAGATGTGTGTTCTGTTGGTGTTTGAGTATAGTGTTGAATAATGGTGCATCACTGATGGAGAGGCCACAACATGCCACATGTGGTGGTTTCCGAAGACCCGACATGATTTACAGCTGCGGCAGATGCCAAAAGCGCTACATCGTTGGCATTGATCATCTCACCATATCATATCTCATCTATGAATATCTAGAGGTCTGAACATTGCGCTGCATGGGGATGGGAGAGGCACCACTGTGAGAAAGCCCAATGGTCACCAGAGTTTGGCCCGGCCTCCCGTGCAACAACATGGATATTGCGCAGTTGTTCCATGTCAATCCACGTTCCTATAGAGAGGTCATGAGATGTTCAGAAGCCCTGTTCCAGAATCCAAGAAAGAGTACGCCCAGGGGGAGGCGGAAAAGCACTTCCCAGGAAGTTCTTGCCTGCGTTCATAGAGATTATATACATAGAAATATGTTCTGGGATCATATACCACTTCTTTGTCCCTCCACTTTCTGTCAGGAGGCAAGTGCGGATGCCATAGCGGAGGTGGGTCATTCAAGAGCCGACACCGTCGACCCTACCTCCGTCAATATTAATATGCGTCGCAGGTCAATACGGCTGCTCTTCGGCAGGCCACTGCAAGATTTGAGCTGGTTAATTGCAAGCTGGATTCATTTGGATTGCATTTGCACGTTTGATTCTCCATGTCGACCTCGAGACTTGATTCTCCATTGGAATTCAATGCTGTTTTCAAAGGAAAGGGGTTTAATATGGGCAGAGCAAGGGACCAGAAAAGCGCTGCTTTTTTCAGGAGCACTTGCTGCAAGAGACCACCTGGGTGCGGCGCTGGGTGGGGGGTGTTCAATACGGCCTTTTCCCTTCTTGAAATCATGCAGCTGCTTGCTTCCCACACCAGCAACACCCTGGTAGCACAGAAATCCTGGTCATTGACAGATTCGTGGCGGACGCTTGAAGCTTGAGACACACCGAAGGCTGCTACTGTGGATGCTGATCGCAACGCCTTTGCTGGATATTGGATTCGACTTGTTGTGGCAAGAGCCTGATTGAGATGCTGAAGACCCGAGGATTGATGAGGATTGCACATCTGCATGTATACTGTATGTGTTCCCAGGCGTTCCAGGAGGTGTTTGTACGAGTGTGCCACGGTCCAGAACATCTGAGGCACTGGCCAAGACATCTGGACCAGAGCGTGATTTCGCGGCAGGTTTGGAGGTGCCGCAAGCCGCAAGCCATTTGGTGCTTTAGTGACTCTAGTGATTTCGTGACCAATCACAATGTCTATAATCACACATGTGGTGTGCCAAAGCTTCATCGCGACAAAAAAGCAACGTGCATTCTGTGCAGGTGGCATCTCGGCAAGAAAAGTCTGATTTAGCTCGCTTCGGACTACCTTTCCTGCAAAGATGGGTCATGTTGCTTGCCTCAGACTGCGGTAGCAGTGGGCTCGTTCAGCACACGGGCATATCTCTCTCTACTATATATATATATACGCATTATATCGCATTATGACATAGTTGTCCTTCTCATAAAAGCACTCACAGTGGTTTTGGCCATGCAAGAATGCTTTTCGTAGATGCCATCTCAATGAGTTTTGCAGCTGCTTAGCTGGGCTCAGCTGGGCCCAGGATCACTAGATTCAGTTGATGGAATTTTGCACAGCTTCCTCGCTTTGAAGATCTTCCACTGAGGCGTACCCATGGTGGACAGCTTTGGTTGCAGGCCAGTTTTCACAGCAACTGGTGGAAGTGTTGCGACATGTTGTGACTACCACCCCAATGCCAACCCAATGCCTGTTTGTTAAAGAAGTGCAACGGTTGAGAACTGGCTGTGCCACATAGTGCTACTGTGATCATACTCCACAGGTGGGGATGTCGACTGATGTGTTTGTTTTTGAAGGTGCACAAGTTACCAGTCAAAGAAAGACGGCCAAAGCCACCACGGGAAGGACAGGGCACGTGTGGACCCTAGGAAGGCAGAAATAAGCACCATGACTTGTGACAAGTTGTCCAACATGAGTATCATGAGATATAATGAGATATTAATTTATCATTATCATGATGCACACTCCGACTCACACGGAAGTGGATGGCCGACTCCCTGTTAGAGCCAAACAGCAGAGCGTATTGCTGTTCCGGATCACGAGGTATCGATTCTCCAACGGTGACGAGTACCGCGGAGAATTCCGCCGTGGTATGCGCCACGGCTCCGGCGTGTACATCAGCCAGAGGTCAGATAGAGAGATGGGATGATATGGGCATAGAGACATTATATGCAGTATATGTTGATTGTTTGTAGTTGTTTTTTTGTTGTGTGTGTTTCATGCTTTCAATATGTTTTACCTTTTGGTTAAGGTAGTGTATCCATGTTGGATGAAGAAATGCAAGCTCCACTGGCTTCCGAGCTGCCAGGAATCGGATGCAATACGATGGCCAATGGTTCCGTGATCGCCGCCATGGCAACGGCACCCTGACGATCGAGGCTGCTGGCAAGGCGAGGATTCCTGGACAGACACGGCTGCAGTCCGCGAGATGGGTCGATTCTCGTGTAAATTGTGTAACAGATGTCACTCACTCAAGCGCTTCGAGGTGCTCTACACCTACGATGGGCAATGGCAAGCGGATCCATGTTTGCAACAATAAGGGTTTGCTTAATAATTGTGTGTTGCTATTCCTTGTGTGGCATCTTATGCAATAATAGATAGTGTGAAAACACGGAAGTATGAAGTGCAACGTGTTCCGATTCCAACCGCTCGAAGTGTCGGAGTGAAAACGAAGTGAAAAAGGGTAGAGCTCCTTTTCTAGGCGTAGCGTGAACATGCGTGCTCAAGGGGCCCCTTAGGGCAGATGGCAGCGGTCCGTGGACAAAAGCTGCAGTCAACGAGCAACCCACCATGGTTCTCCACATTTCATGGAGTGAAATTCACACCGGTGGTTGTCTCTTACAGTCGGCGCCATTTGATGAGCGCCTCGGTCGCGCAAAATGCGCAAGCATCCCAGGTCCTCAGCTGTTCCTTATCGGCAGCTGCTAGTCCCTGGCAATCCATGTACATGTGGAAGGACTTTCCTCTCTTTGTTGTCCATACCACTCTTGGGGTGTAGTCATTTTCTAGTTCATTCTTCAAATTGACGAACCGCTGTTGAAGGTTCGCCCACTGGAAACTTGTCTTGTGCAAATCTTGTTCGGCCTCAGTAAGTTGGCCTTTCAAAAATTCAACCTTTTCTACCATTTCGTTCAGATCCTCTTCTTGCGCTGTGCACTGCGCTTGCAGCTCAAAAATTTCTGCTTCTTGGTCATTGGTGAGGTTCTTAAAGCCATGGCAGCCGAAGAAGCTCTAGCATTCATGCTCTCCCCTGAGACGACGCTGACGCTCTATGCCATCCCCTTTGGCATGTTCATTTGGCAGTGTCTCAAAGTCTCTACATCCATGAGTGTTTCGGTTACCAGGTTGACATGGTTGAGGACCACCACCTCGAGCTCTTCACAGGTCGGAACACAAACCGACCACATGATGGAAGAAACGGTCCGCCTCATCAAAGCGGAAAACATCAGGCTTAACTCCAATCATTTGTGAGGTGAGAACTGCAAAAGCTAGCTGCTTCGTGTTGCCAGTCCTGGAGATGGCATGTCTTCTGGAGTTTGCTTGCCTTTCAGCCTGGGTCTTCTTCTTGGCGGCCTGGAAGGTCATGTCCGATTGCAGAGAGAGGCAGTGGGATCGTAAGCGATCTGCGAACAACTGTCGGGCCGTGAACTTGGTGACCCCGTCGGCGATCTGAGCTTCCGACGATACCCACTTCAGGCGGGATCTCATGCCCACCATTTTCTGTTTTGTGACCATGACCTCAATCTTGGTGCGTTTGTCGCCTTGAAGACTTGGTGTCTCAGCCTTCAGGGAATCATAGAGGGCCTTAGCGTCCACCACTAATGCCGATGGCATCCCAGGAGCAAAGCTGTCCACCTGACGAAGCTGGAAGTCATGGCGGAGGCATCCTTCCCAGAAAATCAAAAGATACTCCAGGGCATCCATAGCGGCCGAACAAGCCTGACTCTCAGCATTGAGCGAAGATCTGCTCACACGAGGGAGCTTGAAGCTGCGCCAATCGAGGATGATGTAGTCCTGAGTGGATCCATCTTCCAGCACTTGTTGGTTGCAAAGGAAGATCACGTAGCCGCCTTGCGACTCATTGTTTCGGCGCACTCCCCAAGCTGCGTCGCTCATTGCGACCGTGCACAACTTGTTCAAGTCTCCTCCTAGATCTCGAAAGACCAGAGCTGCATCGCCGTTTGACTTGGCGAATCTGAGAACTTTGTTGGCCTGGGCTGCTGTGTCACCTGTTGCCGTGGTGACCTCTCCACATAGCAGTGAAACCGAAGCACTGAGGTGTGGAGACGTTTGTGTAGCCGGCCACTGAAGTGCTCCCAGCAAAGCTCGAAGACAGCTCTGTTCCTTGGAGTTGAGACTGCGATTGGAGTCATAGTTGACGCATGTCATGGGTTTCACACCCTTGAGGTTCTCAGCCTGGTGCAGCTTGGATTCCGTCGAGGTTCGACTGAGGTGGCAACCGCAAAACTCAATAGGCTTGTCCTCGGTCTCCTCAGTCCAATGCTTGAAGTTGAAGGCGTCTTTCAACTGGAGTTTGAGGTGCTCATACTCAGGGTGGCCATCCTGTCCACAGCCAAGCAGGTCATCGACATGAAGACCAACCATGGAGATCAGGTGCTTGTCGGAGTCGTGGAACGTGTAGAGGCATTGATCCAGGGCATGAGCCTTGTAGCCTAAGCTTTCCAGTCGTCTGCGAGCGACAATGAACCATTGCCTTGGGGCATCGGCCTGGCCATAGATCGGTTTGATCAACTTCATCAAAGTTCCTGGAACGACACCGATGATTTGGCAGGCGTCTTTTCGAATTCTGGCCCACAAAGTTCGCTCCTGAGGGTCGCCCTGGAGGAATGCAGTCGACACGTCAGCTGTCCACCGTTTCCAGTGGTTAACCTGGCTGATGGCCAGGAGAGTCTGCCTTGAAGTTCTCGACAGTGTTGGTGAGCTTGTGTCCAATGACCCTTGGAGAAGGTCTGGGTCAGAGAATCCTTGAAGCACAAGTCGTGCCTTTGCTTTCACGCCACCTTTTCCATCCGAAGCCCACTTCAAGACAAAGCGAGCCTTCATCACCCGGTTGTGGTCGACGGAAGTGGGATCCATTTCAATCTCCTAGACTCCATTCTCGAAGATGCTGGCTAACTCTGCTTTCTTTCCTTCAAGGAATGCCAAGCGATCTTCCAAGGTCATGCGCCTTTCGTTGAGGTTGGCGCTCTCCTTCACATTCTTCTTCTTTGGAGCTCCAGCTCCAACTGCTTGCCAGATGTGGCCGCGACCTCGAAGAGCCTTGCAGCGCTTGAGCTTGCTGGTCATGTCTCCGATGTAGTGAGAGCCGTACTGCTGTGCACCTTCTTGAGTGAGAGGGTACAAAGTCTTTCCAGTCAAAGCTTCATTGAAGTGCTGTTCGTCGTAGATGGTGCGGGACCCTTTCTGCATCGACAAACCGGTGGTTGTTTGTAGACACTCCTCGGCGATGGGGAACTGCTCAGGATGATATGTGGTTGTTCTGCCCCATACATGATTCCTGACCAGGAAGCCATCTTCAAAGCTCCACCAATCCTTCGTCTCACCAAGGATGAATTCATTGTTCTTTTCATCGTAGCGCCAGCCTTCAGGAAGCTGGGTGGACTTGTCAAAATCGAAGGAGTGGAGGTCAACCTCAATGTCTCCTGAAGAAGTTTTGATCTTCTTGCGAGCCCAAATGGTCTCCTGCTGGTCGAACCGGCGTCTCCGATCTTGGAACGTTTCAGCTGAGCTTGGTGGTAGGTAGGAGACATCCACCATAGGAGCCGGTACTTCGTGAGACGGTCGACTTGATTCAGCTGGGCGGTCAAGATCATCATCTTCAGGCACTGGAGGTAGATTTGATGGATCTGGTGGTGCCATAGGAGTTCTCAGATGGGAAGGTTCGACCATCGGCTCTTCCTCTTCTTCTTCAGATTCTTCCAGTTGTGGTGGTCGTTGTGTTTCGTGCTGTTCCTCATGTTGAGGTTGTGATGCTGCTGCCGGTGCTGCTGCCGCTGTTGATGCTGATGCCTGTTCGTTTGCCGTTGTGCCATGTGGAGTGGCAGAGGGTGGTTCTGCCACTGTTGGTGTCTCTTGCTGTCGCGCTCGTCGTTCTTGTGGAGGCTCAATGATATGTCCATCGGATTGCATTGGTGACGGCATTGTTTGTGGTGCTGCTTCAGTGTCAGTGGGAGTGTAGTCCATGTCGCTGATCTCGGGATCAACCTCATCGATGGGTCTTTTGTTTGACCTCCGCAAGTCGATGATGCGCACTGCCCTGCGCTGTCGGAGACCGTGGAGAGCTTGTTGAACTCGAGTAGGTCCATCAACCATGCCACTATCGTTGACCAACTTCCTGACGTGCTGAGCACCAGCCCTCAAGAGAACAGTGCCATGGGCCAACCAGTAGCATGCAACAGTGCCTGTGTCAGGGTCGCGCTCCACAGCGAGGATGATTGCAGGACCCTTCCATCGAATGGTGTGTGCCTTGCCGGCAGCGTCTCTCCAGTAGAGGCATCGTTCTCCAGGGTAGAGGTCCTCGTCTTTGCCAGTGTAGCGACGAAGGAGTGCCCTGCGCAGCTTGACATCGATCTCGGCTTTTCCGCACGCTTGTTGTGCTGAGAACTTCATGCTCAATCTTCGATGAAGACGTTCCTGCTCGGTCATCTGCAATTGCAATGGCCCAGTGCGTTCGTCAGAGAGGAGTCCTGGCATGGAAGGTTCTTGGCCAAGTGCAAGCTGTGCAGGAGTGAAGCCATTCACGAAGGTGTTGCTGTTCATGGAGGGAACTATCCAAGCTAAGGCTCCATCATGAAGATTGACACTGCCTTGCGAACCAACTGGTGACGTCGTTCAACAACACTTGTGCGGGTGTGAGCCTGTCCAGGTGCAATGCGAAGTTCGATGTCATGCTGTTCGCACCAAGTTGCAGTGGCATCAGATGCCCATCCTGTGCCCTCGTCGGTGTAGAGCTGCTTTGGTGGACCATGGAACTGAATCCATGCTCTTTCCAAGGCTTTCTGCAAGGTTGGGCCCTTTTCATCAACAACTGTTCGGGCAGCCATGTAGCGAGTAGCCACATCAACCATCACGAGCACTGCAATCTTCTTTGCTCGTTGCTTTCGATGACCTGCCTCCAAAAGCATGCCGATCTCGTCCATCTCCAACCACAGAACATCAGCCTGGAGCTGTGCATTGAACTCTGTAGGACGATCGAGATGACTTGGAGCGTTGCCCTTCTTGACCGAGTGAACCTCGCAGTAAGGACAATGCAGGTCTTGGACGGCAGATTGGACTGCCTTGTTGCAGCCACGATCTTTGAGCATCTTCAACAAGATCTCTTTGCGGGGGTGTCCAAGATTCCGGTGCAGGCGAAGAGCAGTTCTTGCAGCTTCATGGCCGTGAAGAGTGCCAAGTTTCCTGAGAACTCCAGTCAGGGCCTTGTCGTCGTCGTGCGCGGCATAGACCTGTTCATTGAGCCCTTCAACAATGAGCAAGCCATGAACGAAAGTGGAAGCCAGCTCTTGTTGGTAGTCCTCAGCTTTGCGGCAGCGATTTCGACCTTCTAGTCGTTGATGTTCGTGTTGGCCATCGCACCTTTTGGACATCAGTTGAAACATAGCCCACTTGGTGGTCTGCAAACGAGTCGTTTTCTTGATGGGCAGGAGGGTGCCATCATCTGCTTCTGCCGTGGCGCCGTAGGCGCCTTGGTCAAAGATCGCCTTGTGGCCTGGCAAGTTCTTGAGGTTCTTGGTGTCCCAAGCCAGGCTCAGTGCTGGGTGCTCCAAGTGAGCATGATCTCCTCGGCGAACTTGTTTGTAGTAGAGCTTCTTGCACATAGCCAAGTGAGTGGCATGATCCACCTCTCGCCGTTCATGGAGATCTTGAGCCTGTGCTTCATTATGGGTGTTGATTTGTTGCATTCGTGACTCCGTGACCACAAGGTGCACTTTGGGGACATGTAGATCTCATCAGGTTCGAGTTCGTCACATTGACGTAGAAGTTCTTTTCGATGGGAGGCTTTGCTGAAGTCCCAACCATCGCGAAGTCCAAAGCGCATCACCTCAACATCGCCGTGGTCCTTGAGCAGCTGAGTGATCAATCTCACCTGCATAGACCTCCCAGATGAGGCGTTTTCTCCGAGCGAGGCCATGCTCTCTGGCATGATGGATTTGCTGTTTCACCCACTTTCCTTGGTCGATGTTCTGGGCCTCAAACATGGTGAAGAGTTTCTCAAGTTGTTCAACTGTCTTTGTCGAGGCTTCCGGAGGGATCTCAACCATAGCTTCTTGATCCACTTCCATGTAGGTGGGTTCTTTCACAAAATCACTCTTCTCACATGCCTCGCAATAGGCGTTCACCTCGGTGGTCATCTCAAAGAACCGTTCATGGGCGTTGAGGTCCTCAAGGAAGTCATTGAGCTTGAGGGCGTGTTCATGGCCGTCCTCGCATCGAAGGTCGAAGGAGACGGGGCGAAATTCCGCTTGGTCGTTCACTTCCTCAGCCAATCTCAACAACATAGCCCCCTGACGGCCTCGTGGGATGCCCCGCCAGGTCTCTCGTTGGAGGAAGCGCATCTTGCCCCGTCCAAAGTCGATCTCAGCCTGAAGAGCTTCGAGGAGAGGTCGTCCGAACAACATGGGAGTGGCTCCATAGATTCCATAGATCACGTAGGCCTGCAAGCGGCCTGCAATGCCAGCCAAGCGAGCTGGGAGCTCGACCATCCAACGAGCGTGACCAGTGGCGTCACCTCCAAAGCGAAATGACTTGTCGCATCTCTTGAATGCGACGTCCTCCATGGGGTAGCCAATGAGCTCAAGCCACTTCAGGTAGCGCAAGATGTACTCGCTGCCTGCCAAGAAGGACGAAGCTCCTTGGTCCTGAATGCACGAGTCAGGTTCCGGGGTCAACCATCCGCCAGCTCTGACCAAGGTCTCACCCTGTGTGTAGGCCTCTTCAACATCATAGAAGACCTCAGAGTCATAGGGGTCCTCAGCGTCAAAGAACTCTTCGGCATCATAGAGCTCAGTCAGGTGAAGTGCCATGTGAACCATCGCATCATCCTCAGCTGGCCTTTTCTTCGGTGAGGTAGATCCGGAGCCCTGAGCAGTCGGGCAGTTTGCAGCAAAGTGACCGGGCTTGCCACATCGAAGACAAACCATTGCGGAACGAGCTCTTGACTTGCCGCTGGGGCCTTTCCCGGCCGTAGAGGTCTTGCCCTTTGAGCCCTTGGATGGAGACTTTGACTTTCCAGCACCTTTCGACTTACCCTTGAAGGGAGTTTGTGGGCTTGGCCCTTGTTGCCATCCATGACCGCCACCACGGGGTAGAATCCTCTGCTCTGTCGTAGTTGGTTGAGGCGGTTCTTGGCATCAACATAGGTGCTGTAGACCTCATCAAATTCCTGGGTGTCAAACATCGACTCCATTTCATCGGGTTCGTCATGGTAGTAGGTCTCATCGGGCTCATAGTCCTGCTGAATCTCGATGTCATACTCTTGGGCGTCTTGGTAGAAGGCGTCCTCATCATCGTAGTTCTCCTCGGCTTCATAGTCATCCTCCCAAAAGGCCTGACCCTGTCGCTTCCAGCGTCCAGCCATTTGAGGTTTCCGGAGGTGTGCTGGTACATGGACATGGCGATGATCTTGACCGATGATGAGGTACAAGGCTTGTTCAACAGAAGGTAGGGTGAGCGATGATCCGACGTGGGTCTGGATCAGTTGTTCTTGCTCCCTTGTCAGCCCTGCACGTTTCACCAACATCCAGCCAGTGATTTCCTCGGGGAGGTCAATCTTGTGCTTGGAGATCTGTCGAAGCGTTTGGTGGAACTCGGTGACATACTCGAGGATCGAGTGATCTTGCTTGCGCCGCATCTTGAAAAAGAAGTTGTCAAAGTGGGTTGGCGTCTCAACTTTCGCATCATGGGCCCACTGTTTATCCAGGCGCTTGAGCAAGATCTCGAGGCCACCTTCTTTCTCCAATTCGTTCAAATCCAGGTCCTCGCACTGCGTCCATGACGGGCCTTCGAGCACAGACAAAATGTTCAGTGCCACTTCAGCTTTGCGACCTTGGATTTCCATTTTGCGGGCATACAGTTTCACTCTTGTCCTCCATTCGGGGTAGGAGGTGGTGCTGTTCTCAAACCGGGGGATGAAACTGTCCTTGTAGTCTTTTCCAGCGATGCCAGAGCCAGTCGCCGTCGATCCGGCAGGAGGTCGTGAGGTTGCGCGCTCCTTTCCAGAGGCCATGGCTTCGACACAGCTGGAGCCCACCACTTTGGGTAGGCTCCGCTACCAATGTGAAAACACGGAAGTATGAAGTGCAACGTGTTCCGATTCCAACCGCTCGAAGTGTCGGAGTGAAAACGAAGTGAAAAAGGGTAGAGCTCCTTTTCTAGGCGTAGCGTGAACATGCGTGCTCGAGGGGCCCCTTAGGGCAGATGGCAGCGGTCCGTGGACAAAAGCTGCAGTCAACGAGCAACCCACCATGGTTCTCCACATTTCATGGAGTGAAATTCACAGATAGATTCTTTTGAATGTTGAAGGGCCCCGGGCAATGCGCGCAGAATTTAGACTGAAAATAGTTTAAGTTTTAGCTTTAAACTATACCACCAAACGCCGAAAGCTTGATGTCCACGGTGTCCACAGCCGTGGTTCGATCGCCATGCTTGGGTACCTTTGTGAGAGAGACGCACGCACGGATCTACATGGTATATGGTCAAGGGTGCAGCTGAAGATAGCTTTGTGCAGACAGCAGTGTTTTCAGGACAAGCGGCATGGGTCTGGAAGCTGCGTCAGGTGTCACAAGGAGCTGGGTTTGGAAGCTGACAGTTTTGTCAAACGCCTTCAGCATTGAGCTTTGCCCAGCTTGTTTTGTCCGGCGGCACTATTGTTTTTTTCCTGCTCAGTGTTAACAACTGTCAGTGCAATCGCAGGCCTTTGCTGAGGATGTAGAATGGACCCCGTCGCATTTCAACATGTTCAGTGCCAGGAGAAGTACTCTGGACAATGGGTGCAGAATCTATACCATGGAGCCAGGTCGCCAAGGAGCCGTCACAGTCGTCACGCACCCCACGGTCGAGAGACGACCGTCCTGCCGAGGCCGGGACCTTTGTGGACGAGAAAGGCGCCCTGTATGAAGGTGAATGGCGCTATGGAGCAGAGCCTAAGGGATTGCGAGACTGAGAAGGATGCATCAAACTATATCAAACTTCTTATGGCTTTGCGGCTTTGCGAGCCTTCACGGCCAACTTTTGATCTGGATTGACTTACAGTGGAACTTCCGCTTTTGACGTTTTGTTGCTTTCTGGCGTTCATGCATTGATGCCAAGGCAAATTCCACGGCGTCGGCAAGCATGTGTGCCAGGGTGAAACCTACACTGGGAACTTTGTAGTGAGAACCTCAGGCCAGCCACTATCGTTAGATGTCAGCATCAATAATTGTGTGACCTGACAGGTCACTTGGCCCAAAAATGTCCCCAACACGTCCCAACACCACATGGTTGAGGTTGGTTGTTGCGGTTCAGGTGAATCTGCTTACTTACATCGTATGATCTTCCATCGCCCAGGATGGGGAGCGAGATGGTATGGGCCAGCTGGCTCGGGCGGCTGCACCCAAACCCACAGTACAGGCGATCACCGATCACCTCCAGCATGAGAAGTGACTGTTGGGGTTGGCGATATCAAGCTTTGGTGGATTTTCCGGATGAGCCATGTTCAAGGAATTCACATTGAACAGTCAAGAGCTTTTGCCAGCACTGAGAGCATTGTGCAAGGACTTCCTTGGATCGGAGAGTCTTTTTGCAGGCCAATGGCCACGGCCCTGGAGAATGATGGTGAAAGAGATCCAAAAAGACATGTTAGAAGGAGAGAGAGATTACCAGGTCCGATTCGCAACTTTTTTGAACTGATGGAGAAACTCAGCGCGGAGTGCGTGTACCAAGAGGGCGTAGTGTCCTGTACAGACATGCCATACTAGGCAATGAATCACAAGAAATCATAAGAATTCATGAGACATCATTTTTGGATGCTTCTGTTGTATCTTAGCGGGCGTACTGCGGGTGGGCTTTAATTAGTGACTTTAGTGCGTGCCAGCTGGTGGATGCTTGCTGTAGGCGCGTTGGACAGAAACATGGCCATGGTGCGGGACCTTGGCATTTTTTTATCAAACATGGGAGTGTGGTGGGAGTACTGTTTGACGCTGGGGGCTCCTGGCCTTACTACTAGTGGCAAGGACGCTACGAACGGAGCAGGATGCTACTAGACTAGACCCCAAAAAAGAGCAGCGTTCCATTCAACTGGATGATTTGCATCAGTGGCTCACGGCCATTTTCTTTGGCCAGTCCCTGGCACCGCCTACGCTTCCAGTCCAGGAACTGCGATCTACGCTCTGGGAGAGTTCGAGGGCCAGTGGGCGCCAGCCTCGGACGGTGAACGGATGCCCCGAAGGGTCTCGGACCGATACAGATCATGGCGCTGGCACAAAAGCCTGCATTTGGACACACCCCGAAATTGTAAGTTACATTATTGACCCCCCCCCCGTGGGGGTCAGGTAGTAGTGATGTTGAGATGAGTTCTTTCATGTTGCGGCGGTCAAGTTGTTGAGAGCCTGTGACAGGCTGTGCATAATCTTCCTAAAGCCAAGTGGCTGACCGAGTGAACAGGTGAACGGCAAACGCCATGGGCAAGCTGTCACCAACTTAGCGTGAATGCCTTTGACCGACTTAGCGGTCGAATCCTTGTGATGTTTGGGTTGGGCAGCTTGTAGTGGACTGTGTCGTTGTGCCAACAAGTAATCCTGATCCGACCCTTGTCAATTTGTCTCCAGCTGCAGGTTTTGTCCTATCAGGGTTACCAGCTCGAGGGGCCCTGGGTGGACGACTTGCCTGATGAGCCACGCTGGCGTTGTCCTTCGTTCTCATTGCTTCCTTTCTGGTGGTGTATCAAAATTTAAGATAGGGAGGCCTCCTAGTTGTGGATCCTCATTAAAACACACACTGACACCCTCCCTTATGTTGTTGCAAAGTTGGGTCAGATTCGCTGTTGGTGGATTCTTTGATGTGTCCCCATCACGAGCTTCTTTCACCTTGCTAGGCAAGCGAGTCACATGATTTTCTACCCGGAGGGCACTAAGTACACCGGTGCCTTGTCAGATAACTTTTCAGATGATTCTGATTAGCATTGCAAAAGGTCGAAACTATCATGAGACATACATGACACAATGAGCCTTAATATCAATGGACTTCGAGGTAAGTCTAAGTTGGAAGGTGGGAAGGAATATGCTGCTCAGGCCGAGTGCGCGTGTATGCCGGGGACGCCAAACGACATCAAACGACCACTAAGCCTGACAATGGGATGCGCAAGCACCTGGTGAAATGCCCAAGGCCAATGGCGAGGATGCTGCAGGCGAGGGCAGACTGTGGACGTCAGGGTCGCCCAAGAAGTAGAGATCTCTACTGTCCCGATGTCGAATATTCTGCACACACGAGTATGGGCTTGAAGCATGGGCTCCGTTGATCACGCCTCTGAGGCCTTGGAATATTGTGCCGGAAGGTGAGGGCATGATGAAAGATCCAGATGGTCGCCTCTACGAAGGACGGACCACTTGGCGACCGCTTGCGCCGGCTGTGTCTTCCCGTCTTCCATGCGGCTGGCCAAGTGGCCAAGCTGGTTGGTTTGAATTCGATCTTTTCACGATGGACGTGGTTCTTCCATGTTCTTCCTTGTTCCTAGTATAGATCCTAGTAGCAAGGCCAAGAGCCCCTTGTAGCTTCTTGTTACTAGTAACGATGCCCTTTGCTCCTAGTAGCGTCCTCTTTGGGTGTTGGGAGGGGCCAGACAAAATCCTCCCGAGGGCAGTACCAGTCCGGAGACAAGCATGGGCGTGGTTTTGCCTTCAGCTTGGATCAATCGAAGTATGAAGGCCTGGGGCGTTGTCGGGCTTGCTGAAAACCGTTCGAAAGAACGCACCTTTGACGACGCGACGGAACCCCCTACGAGGTGAGTTTCTCCATGGAGAGCGTCATGGTTCCGGGTGGTCATCATCTGAGGCTATGTCGAATCAGCTCCGGATAGCTCTAGCGTTCGTTTGGAGAACCATCCCAGTTCGGGCGTATTGATTGCAGTGGTTTGCCCCTTTAATGACATTGTTGCAGATTGAGGTTGCAGACTGCACCTGACCAGAAAGAACCGACGTTGGAAGCCAAGTTCAACCTCCGTAAAGCCGAGACGTTGTTTGAGACCGTAAAGTTCGTTTCAGCAGTGGCTGATGGCTGAGACCCGTGCACTATCAGCATGGCGAGTTCGGAGCTCAGACCAGTCCCCCAACAGCGGCTCTACGATAGCCGCCCTTAAGTAACAGTAACATAAATCTAGAGGTTACGCACCGCCCTAGTTCAGACCAGTTGGCTGACAGCCGAGCCGGAGCGATGCATCGAGGCTCACACCCCAGCCGCCGCAGCCATCAGAGGCGGAACTTCCCGTGATTTGTTTCTAGAATCTGCACGAACAAACATGCCCAGGTGATCCCAGGTGTAAACATTTGGAGGCTTCAATTCCAGACGCATGCCGCGTACGTAGTAATTCCATTTGGACACCATGATGATTGAAAAAGACAACCCGACGAAACCAACTGTCAATATTTCAATGATTATCGTCAGATTTTGCCGATGACAAATACAAATAAATTTGGAATACCAAATGAAGCAAGAGAAATTGATATACCCGAAACACCTGTATATTCAAATATAATACATATACATAGAAACATATTTACATTACATCAATTACATTCTAATATGATATATAAAAAATATAGAAACATATTTACATTATATATTATGTAATAATTTAGTATATAAATTCTATTATGATTTGAATGTATTCTTGAATGATAGAATGGAGGAGAATGCCTTTGTTCTTTGTTTTTAAATATTTCAATAGGGTCGGTTATGGATGCCCCCCGATTATCGTGGTAATGATTATTATATTGGTTGTGTTTTTTGGTTGAATGATTTGGAGAAGGATTTAATGGTTTTATCGGTATTTGATTATTGTTATTATTAATATATGCGTGATTTTCTTTTTTTCGATTGTATTATTTAAAGATAATAAAATAAAATAAGGATATAATAATCGATATATATATAAATATTGTATCTAATAAATATATAGTAATTAATTATGGAGAAGGTAATTTTAATTTATGTTATAATATTGATTATCTTTATATAATTATTAATTTAATTAATTTGAATTTAATCTATTATATATATATATTATTATATATGATTTTATAATATTTGTTTGTATAGGATTCGAAATTGTTATGTTTTGTTATAGATGATTGTTTTAGGTTTATTTTTATGTTGTGGGGTAGTAATTTTATGTGATTGAATTTGTCGGTTGATTGCGTTTGAATTTGTTTGAGGATTCGTGGGAATATGGAATTTATATTTCGATTTGGGGAAGTAAGATTAGGTCTGTTTTGGATATTATTTTTTTTGCTAGATAAAATAAGGAAATGATGTAATTTAGGATTTTGGGAATTTATGATATGAATAATATCTATTGTTTAATATTTTTCGAATTAATATTTATTTTATTATTGTTTTTTTCGAATTAACCGCTATTTTATGGGGGTAAATTAAATATATTTTTATATTTAGGAAAATGATTTAATTAATTTATTCGATGACATCGTTTTTTTATTTATTTGTTTTGCTTTATTTAAGCTTATGGTTGGATTATTCGATGGAAAAAATAATTGATATTGTTTCCATCGTGTTTTATCGAGGCGAGGAATTTTAAAGCGGTTATTATTGGGTTTGTTTCGAATAGGTGGGAATTGATGCATCCTTGAGAATTGGGCTCGTGTAGTCCTGTATATATCCCCTTGATTTGGATTAGGATATATATTTAATTTGGTTGATAGCCAGAAAGCACCTGACCGAAGCTTGAAGCAGGATCGTGCCACGAAGCAATCTTTTCTTATCGTTCGAAGCCAAAAAGTAAGCTTTTCTCCATGGTCATTTATGATTTCGCTTTTTGCTTTTCGATTATGCCGTCCGGGGCGTTAGATGCGTAAAACGCAATCGACTAATGGTTGAAGTCGAACACGGGCAGAATTACTTCTGCCGGAAAGGAAATAAAAATAAATATCGAAGAATTAATTGCAAAATTACTATTGATATTTTTCTTATGGATCGATTCATTTGATTTTAGGATATATTGATTCCATATATATCGATATAATATTAATTATGATTATATTTTCGATTGTTAAATTAGAAATAACAATATTTACAATTATATTAATTATTTTGGTAATTATAATTATTGAAATTATTAATATATGCATATTATTGGAGGATGATGATTTATATACAAAGGGAGATATGGCGGATTGAAATTTTATTAATTCTTCCGATTCAGTGATTGATTTGATTATGGGAATAATGATTATTTTGTTTATATTTGAAATTTCAATGATATTTAGAACAAGTTAAAATTTTTAATTATTTTCATATATATAAATTTATTTACGAATATAAGTATTTATCGAGGATTTTGGAATTTATGACGATTATGGATTAATTGAATATATTAATTTTAGAAATGGTACAATTATTTGTAATTATTTTTAGATAAATCGAAATATATATCGTATTTCACTAAATTAATTGGATTATAAATTAATGAATGGAATGATGGATTTGATTATTAGAATATCGTATATCATAAATATATTATTTTGATAGGTAATAAATCTAATTTAATTTGGTGGATTTATAGGACCCAATTCTATCCTTTCCTTTTATACCACGATATAGCCGCAACCTTGGGCAATATACAAAGTCGTGGGGTCGAGATGAGCAATATTTGATGCTTGTTTGATTTCTTTAAGATATCTTTCGATATAATGAAAATAATTTTCGTAAATTTTATATAGCGACGGACAAAGACTTAGAATATAGTTTTTTTTTCCAAACGACGGAACTCATGACTTAGAACAAAAAAAACGGACATGTGGTTAGAACAAAAAACCTACACACTAAGAACATATCCAACCAGCACCGGTTAGAACATAGCCACCTATCACTTAGAACACACAAAGATAGGGTTTAAAGAAGTTTAGTGTTGCCTCAATGATAATAGCTCCTTGTGACGAGCCTGCGCTTAGAACATACTAAAGTCGAGTGCCAAACTCTCTAGATAGCGGAACACACTCAAGTCTGCATCAAAAATTTCCTTTTCCTCAACTCAAGGGGGTGCCCCACCCCCACAGGTGGTATTGCCTGCCCGATGGGCAGATGCAGACTGTTCCTGCATGTTGCTTGGCCCTCCGCTGAATGCTGAGAAAGAACACATATTGTCTGTGCAATTCTATGTATGCAACATTGATTGGAGTATATATATTCAGAACGGAGAACCACGAGCCTCTTCAAACACTGTGCAGTAGATCCTCATGGAGAAAATCACAGAAGACATCCAGTCTGTGAGTCTACCAAAACGATGTGTATATAATATACATAAACAATATGTAGAGATAGATATCAAATGTTCTAAGAGAATGGCTCTTGCTACTGTAAACCCTCATCCAGATGGATCGCTCGTGCAGGAATATATTCATTCCATGCAAGTTATGTTGAATTAGTTGCTAGGTCCTCCACTAAGCACCAAAAAACAAATATGCTGGAAATTGCAAAACCCATCGCCGGACCGCTCACTTAGAACATGTCCTACCGTCCTACAGTCCTACAAGCAGCTTTGGTGTCTATGTCGGGAGAACCGACCCCAATCCTATGCCAAGTTCTGTGTTGCCTGCGCATCTTTGACACGCTGCAACTGCTGCAGCCAGAGCCTGTCCCGTGGGTAGGCCGCTACGTGGGCCTCCAAGACACCGCGGATGGCCTTGACCAAAGCCTCACACTCAGAGCGGCCCGTAGAGCCGCCCCAATTTGAGGATAAGCCAACTCTCGCCAGCGGGTAATGGCCTTGCCATTGCCTACTTGTACCATGACAAGCTATGGAGCATCCCTGAATATGGCGCGGCAGCTGCGTCAGTCCCAAGGATTCCGCCTTGACCCATGCAGGACGGAACATGAAGGTCTTGGTCTTCTTAGCCCCCTCTCCAGCCCAAGACACATCGACGTCCTCCTCGTCAGAGTCAGCCATGACAAGCAAGTCATCAGGATCACTCACTCCAAATTCATTGCAGTAAGCTTCATTTTCCAGCTCTCGAAGTTTAAGGTCTTCCATCTCCGCGTTCTCCTCCTCATCTGACTGTTCACTTGCATTGCCAGCTTCATCCCGAAGTTCTTGCAATGCATCTGGTGGCACAGCATGGTCAAGCTCGGAAGGAACAGTCTTGCTTTCAGCTCTCCCCTCACTCTTCAGCAAGACTAGTCGATAGGGTGCCCCACTGCTGGCGCAGAGGAGAAGCTTCTCAGGATCCTCTGATAGGTGCAGCTGGACACAAATGCAATCTTTGGTAACCTCTGATGCCTGCAGCACGACTCTCTTCTTGCTCTTGTTGAAGATCACCTTCTGCTTGAGGTCGAGGCTCCACTGATCAAACTTTTTCTTCTGGCTAGCTGTAAGCTCTTTTCCCATAGCTCCCCGTTTCGCCATCCTCCCCTGCCACTGGTCGTGTTCAGTGACAAATTTGCAAACCCTCATCTGCAAGACATCTGCCATCCAAGAGGGGAGGATCATCCGTGTTGTAGTGTCATCTCCCTTCTGAATCGCCCAAAGGAAGCTCTTTTCCCCTTCCTTGGACCAGAAAAAGAAAAGAAACAGATAGACAAAAAAACTTCAGACAAAAGCATTGAGGGCATAAACCAATGTTCTAAGTGTGAAAGGACACCCCCCCCCCCATGGATGACATCCCAGGGATGATATGCTGTCATATTGTGCGTGGCACCGTGTTGTGCAGCAATGATCATCATATCGTGTGGGCAGCTTTGGCGTCTATGTTGGGCAAAGCGGGCTCATTCAGCTGATAGATGTTGAGCATATTGGTGGATTTGTCTGATGGTGCATGCTACGGTGACAGACGTTTGTGTCATATCCTTTATAAGCCTATATACCCGCACACTTAGAACATAGTCTTTACCCCCCTGCCTTATCACTTCATCCAACAAATCAGCCAGAAAAAAATATACATATATGAATATAAACATACAATATGTGTATTGTCTCAGCACTATTAAGAAACAAACATATTTGCCGCCTTCAGAGAGCAAGTGGCAAGCTCTTGAATGCGCATGTGTTCGTAGGAACCATCAGTATCCTCACCATCGATCTCTGGTACTTCCTTAAGTTCCAGAACACTTTTCATAGATCCCCGGCTCCGCTGCAATGCACTCTCGGCTTTGCTAAGATCACCTCCAACGGAAGAAGAGAACAACCCAAGAGTGTGGAGAACACCCTGCACTTAGAACATACTTGTTTTGTAGCTAAAAACACTACTGGTTGAGTTGAATGGGTTGGCTTTAAGGAAGTAAACGCCCAGTTTATACATCTGTATATAATTCTACCTATCTACAATCTACACTCGTCGTGACCCCTTTTCTTCCTCCACTTCTACTTTCTCCAGCTGAACAATGCCTTCATAATTCCACTCCGCGATGTCTGTCAAATCACAGTAGCCCCTTTGATGCCAGGCCAGCCAAATGAGCCGCCGATGCCTTCACAAAGGCACACTTAGAACATGTTCATCATATAGCACATTATATATATATATATGCATTATATATTGTGGTAGTGTTGGTCGTGGATATCCCTCACTCCCCTTGCTGATCAAGCCGCTCTGGACTTCCCAAAGTCTTCAATGCAAAGGCATCAGCCCTCACTGAGATCTCAATGGGACACCTGGGTATTGAATGGAAATAATCACACTATTTTTGAAAACGGGAGTTTCAACTCCATATATAGCGACGAGCAAACACTTAGAACATGCAAAGTCAGCGACCACAACAAAATTGAATATGCAACGTGAGACCCGTCAGTATGTATGGTTCCATTTTGGCTGAGATACTTTGTTTGGGGTGCACTTTGCAAGCTCATACTCAGCTGATCCAGCTGCTTTCGTAGCTGGAGTTCTGAGCCAAAGCCAATCGCGACTCTGTTGTATGAAGCCGCTAGACTGTGATAGGCTTGGTGCCAACCATCATTGGGGCCAGCAACTGCCCCAAAGCCGCCTGGAATCGGCGGGGCATCCGTGTCAGACCAGCCGCACATGAGCTCCTTGAGCAACTGTGCAGAAGGTTCCACAACTATTTGCAGAAGGTTACACTTAGAACATAGCACAAACAAAAAGGAAACAGTCAGGTGGGGATAGCTCGAAGTGTGATATATAGAAATATATGTTTATATATAGAGGGAGATAGAAAGGTGTATAAAAGGTAGTCTCTGAAAGTCATACTGAAATGTTCTAAGTGAGAAATGCTCCCCAGTGATTGCAAATAAATAGACTAAATAGAAAACGCTGAGTTTCGATGTTGTGTTGCTCGGACCACTGAGCTTGGATCCTCCTGTAGCTAGATGACATGTGCGCAGCTGCTTGATCTAGCATCACCAAAGCACGGTGTCTGGCCGTTAGCCCAAGAGACTTCCTCCTTGCTCGAACCTCCTCGGCCAGGAAACTGAGGTAGCGAATCAGGGACTTCTCGTTCCAAATGTGAGTTCCTTCTTGTGGATCCTCGATGTAGAGATACTTGCTGAGGGATTGGTTCAAAAGCTCTCTGTTGGCCTCACTGATGCCTCCGGCCTTCACTGTGATGTAGCCGCGTGCAACATAGCCGTCAATAAAGCTCAGCGTTGTTAGTGTTCTCGGTGTTCTCCAAGCATCCACTGGCGCTGTAGCCGTGGCGCCTCCACTGACCTCGGGCATGGAAGACCTTTGATGAGCATCCTTGCAGTCTGGATTGGGCTCTGTGAACCTCAAGTTCAAGGCATTCTCAAGGTGGTGCCTCACACGTCGCATTTGGAGCGATCTGGCCATTGGGTCCTTTGTCAAGCCTCTCCAAGTGGGATCCTTTTGCCGCACTGATTTGGCAGGGCGGTGCAATGTGCACCAGACTTGATCAAAGTTGGCGATCAGTCTGGGGTGCATTCCCTTCCCCTTGCAGGTCACATTCACGTACGTTCTGACAGCCTCTAGGGCGTTGTGGGTGAATGGCAAATGAGCACCCGGCTTCTCGTTCTTCTTTGGGCGCACCCCGAACATGTTGGCCAAGCGCTCTGCTTTCTCCCTCAGCAGTGGACAGTTTTAGCATCTCCCTGCCTAAAAGTCCCACCTGTCCAACCTCAATGCCCACAACAAAAGTTTCCCTGCGAAATTGTCAAAGGCACATGAGTGCACAATCAGAAGCATCCATAGAAATAGGCTGAAGGAAGCCTTGGCACAGGATCTAGAGAAACACATTTAACATTCTCAGTGCTGTGTTTGTACACTTAGAACATTGCTCAAAAAAATAAAACAGCCAGGTGGGGATAGCCCGAAGTGAAAATATATTTAACTTATTGTGCATATGTACATATATATATATACACATGTAATCTATCTCTTTTCTTGTTCCCACAGAAAAATATGTGTATATATAGTTACAATATATATTAGAGAGAGAAACCTACCTCGTTCACCCTTCACTTAGAACATACCAGGAAACTCACAGCAACAATGCATTAAAGAAGCTTTGGGCACGCTCCGACAAGTCATCGAACACCTCAGAAAGCTCCTGTTGGGAACATGTGGCCAGGCGGTCGTCCTGTGACTTTAGAGTCTCCAATGTCATAGTGGAAAAGTTGTGGCGCATAGTCTCAACCACCTCATTGAAGATTCCGATTGCAAAGGACATTGTGTTCTTGATGAGTGTGAGAGTCACCTCTTCACCAAGCACCAACCTGTCCATGATCATCTCCTCAATGGCCTGCTGCAATGGAAACGGGACGTGTTGGTACTTGGAAGACGACAGCTGGTGAGGAATGCTGACCTTGAGCTTGAGATGCAGCAGCCGCCTGAGTGAATTGGGTAACTCTTTGGCTTTCTTGCAAAGCAATGGGCATGTCTTCACGAGAAGGTTCCATTGTTGCTGGCGCCGTACTGCGCCCCACTTTGACTCCATGAGGCAACCCTTGAAATATCCAGGAAGGGACTCCCGTTCCACTTCCTTGATAGGCACCTTGAACCCAGCATCTTTCGCGCGCTCAAATGACTGAAAGATCATCTCCTTTTCATAAATGCTCACCATTTTCTTTTTACCCTTGGCTTTCTTGTTCCCTGCTCCCACCCCTCGCGGGCGCTTCAGTTTCTTGGAAGGAACGGCCAGCATCTCCACTTTTTGCTTGCCACGCGCCCGACGAACAGGGACCACCGCATCACCAGTACTTCTCAAAGGTACCAACTGATCGTTTGCTTCCGAGTCATCAGGAGCCTTGCGCTTCTGTGGCCTGCGCCGGTCCTCCATGGGTGGTGCCTGTGGACCAAGAGAATCTGACCCCGAAGGCTGTGAATGAGAAGCAGGCTCTGCTGCAGATGTTGCATCCCCTTCTGACTTGCTAGCCGAGCTCATGCCCTCATCTTCCTGTTTCTTCACACGAAAAGGTGTCTTTGGTTCATTCAATGGTGGCTTGAGGTCTACCCAGGCTTTGCATGTCACAAGGGATGTAAGGAAGGCTGCTTGGGCGACAGTGCCGGTGAAGGAATTTCCTGCTAGCTCTTGAGCCAAGCCTGATTGGATCATGTTGTCAAAGACTTCTGGCCTTTCTGAATCACAGCGGAAGATTGCCTGGGCTGTCAAGTACTCCTCAGGGATCAAATACCGTTGCAGAAAGGTGCTGTAGATAGCATGTGTTGGGCACACGCAGGTGGTGCAATCCGAGCAAGACTCACAATTTCGATCTTTGGATGTAGAGCTGTCAAAGAACACGTTTGAGCTATGCCCAGCCTTATCACATCGTACACTTAGAACATCACAATGAACAGAATCCAAGTGTTCAAGCTAGACCAAGAACCCATATGGAACCGGCAAACAAAAACTTGTGGGAAAGTCCATAGGACAAGGAGCGGCAACGGCCTTCCCCATTGCTTCCTGCATAATCCGTCTCTCCCGCGTTGTCCGCGGCTCTTGCTTGGGCAGGCCAAGGACAAAGCTCTCTGACATCTCAAAATGGAAGTGTGTTTGCAAACTCGAAAATGTAGATGAAAATGACTGCTCAAAGTCTGCTTGATTGTTTCCCATGTTGACTTGGGACACTCCCCACACCCTGTTGCGCCGTTGCCGCACCAAGAAGTTTTGACTGTCCGCCAATGTCCAAGCCTTTGTCCATGCATAAAGGGCGCAAAAAAGGACCATGAAAGATAACCATGTATATACATATATATATATAATGGGTACTGGGGAACTATGACTGAAGGAAAGCACCAAAATAGACAGTCATAGAAAAATTGAACTTCATAAAGACAACCGGGCAACAAACTGATATCCCAACTCTGCTGCATCTTCTGCGACTACCTCATCTTCTAGAAACTCTAAAACAGCTGGTGGCGTGGGACCACGTGGGAAACCATAACTTTTCATCCTTGCTTCTTACAAAACGCCGTCAGTTCCTTTCCCTACCAATATGGGGGTGTGGTGCCCTGCACTTAGAACAAAGAGATCCCAGTCGTTATAATTGTATCGCTTGAACATATCTATATAAGTATATATATAAGACAAAAAAAATATAGGTACACAGGTATACATATATATATATACGCATATACATTATACATATATATATATATATTTCATTTAGATATACACATGTATTGGGCACATTGCCCTTGTGGAAGGGATGTTCTATGTGCATTGTCCTGCAACACATTCTTGTCAAGATGCCTCAATGGCAGGGCGAACCATGCTCCCGTCGGATGCAGTGCTTTTCTCTGCTGCGGACTTGACGTTCTCGTATAAAGCCACTGCAGGCCCAATATTTTGCAACACCTGAATTGCGTTTATAGAGTCTTTTTAATATGTATAATCTTTCACTAAAAAAAGAAGGCTTTACCGTACCCATCAAGACACCTTAAAACACAGACCTGCTGGAATGACGCTTAGGCACAGCTTTGTAGCCTCCGCGGTATGTTGGACCACTTGTTCCAGAGGAGTCTGAGCCTTCTTCGTAGCACCCCGCTCGCTCAGATCGATTGAGTGAGAGTCTACCTGAAGCTGTCACCCCACCCGACACCCTTTCATATGCCCGTCACTTAGAACAGTGGTAAAATAATCTTCACACCAGGTTTGAACAATATATATATATATCCATATATATATATATATCCAAGGTACTTATGTCCTTGCAGGACGGTCTAACCATTATGCAATCCACACCCATTGTATCACTTGTGATCTCGTGGGTGCAGCTGCATCGGTAGCAGAACCCAGCCCCCTTCGCAAAGCACTCCACATCTCCAAAGACATGTCCAATGTTGGGGAAGCCGTCCAGAATGTACTGGCGCTTCCCTGGATGGATCTCTGCTGCAAAAATGTGTGCAAAGCCAATATCAACCTGGCAGCTTTCACTTAGAACATCCTTAAAGTATCACTTGGAGGTGTACCAGAAAGAAACAAGCACAAAAAAATTAAGCACGGTAAATATATTACCTAGGAACCTTGAACTCTTGGTTGATAGCTGCCAGCATTGCCTGAACAGCGGTGCTTCCAACCTCTGATCCGGAGCAGGTTGTTCCAAACCTGATTCTACAGCCGTCCAACTGCTTTGCTACGTCTTCTAGTTTTTCACGGTTCTTTGGTGACAGCAAGCGCAGGAAAAAGTGGCTGGTAGAATACAATGACGGTGATGGAGCAGCTTTCACATCAGCCACTTGGAACAGGGTCTTCTTCTTGACTTGGAAGTGGCGGTTCCTGAATTTGGCACTGGCAAACTGAATGGGGACAGGCTCATCCAATACTGACATTGAGCCGATCTTCCAAGCAAAGAAAGGCCTCTCTCGATCTTTGGAACGAATTCTGGTTGCCCAAAACTCCCTGTCCGCTTTGGTAGGCATGCAGTCTTTGTATGGATGGTAGTGCTTGGCCAAATCGCTTGAGACAATGACCATTTTCCCCACATAGAAGCAGCTGGTTCCAGTGTCGGGAACGGCAAGCACGTGGAAGGTTTGAGGACAACTCCTCAAGCTGTAGGTGCGCATAATAAAGCTTTCACATTGGTCGGCATTTTGGTCGGCAAAGAAGCTGAAATGGCTTTCTTTAAGCATGAGACAGTTGACATTTCTGTCTGGGCAGCCTGGTGTTCCCTTTGCACGTTCCAAGGCTGTGGAACCTGCTGGTGGTGTCTCTGGCTCTTCTAATCGCTGGCTTTTTGATCTTTTGGGATCTTGAAATCCACTTGGATGCTGCTGATCCGCCTTCCGCTTGTCTCTGATGTTTTTCTTCAACTCGTGCAAAGCACGCTCACCCTCAGTTTTCACATCCTGCTTTGCTGGTGCTGCTGCGGGTCCTGCCAGTCTAGAGAGAGCTACTATTGAACCTGAGTGCAATGTTCGCAACTTCCACGGTGAGAACGTCCGTAAGCGTTTTTTTGTCTTGGACTTTGCTGCTGTAGATCTGCTCTTCCCACTCCCACTCCAGCACTCTTTCTTCACAGTCACTGGTGTTGCTGTACTGCTGACACTCAAGCATTGTTCTTTCTTGACAGCCCCTGCCAAAGGTACTGGGCTTTCTTCATTTGCTCGATCTGCTGCTGCAGGTGCTCGAAACGATGGCTGGCCTACCTGTGCATGCTGTTCATCGGCTGCTGTAGGTGCTGGCTTTGCATCATTTGCTGGTGGTGATGGTGAGGCAATGGCAATGGGATGTTCTAAGACTGGCTGCTTCACAGGTGGTTCAATTGGTGGCTCACCATTTGCACTCTT
>CAXAMN010025694.1:568698-652493 GCA_963970005.1 Durusdinium trenchii
GCTGCTGTAGGTGCTGGCGTTGCTTCATCTGCCGGTGGTGGTGGTGAAGCAGTGGAATGTTCTAAGTTGGGCTCCTTTGCTTGATCAGCTGCTTCGGGCTGGGCATCCCTGTGTGTCTCAGCGAATGCTGTCTTTGCCTGGCTTTCTTCATCATCATGTGGAGGAGGAATCGCGGGTGCTGGCAAGGGTGGTTCAACGTGTGCCTCTAGCTGCAAAGGTGGCTTTCCAATGAACCCTTTGACTGGTTGATCTGCATATGGACGGACTGCCAAGGCTAGATGCTTCTGAGGGCGAGCAGTGGCAGCTTCACCATTGTCTAAAGACGGTAGCACAAAGTTTGCTTCTGCGAGCAGAGATTTCTTGCTTGCCGCTGAGAACTCGGTTGGTACCTGGACAGTTGTCAATGGGATACACTTAGAACATAGTTTATTTCCAATCGATTGGGGGTCCCTTTTATCTATATATACATTCTATATAAATATATATAAATATATATACTGTAGTATCTGTATATATATATATACGTGTTTGCATACATACAGAAAAGACTTACAGAAAAGACTTGCCCGTCATAATATTAAAACAATACTAGATAGAGCAAGAAACCATCCGAGGAAGCAATCGAGAATTGCTAGTCCTTGCATCACGTTGAGACCCCGCAGGCAGCAACAACTTGTAGTGTCCAAACTTCCTACTGTCCTCAGTCTGCACAACCGGGTGGTCAAAGGAAAACAGGAAGTGAACATTCGGCTGCTGGCCATCACCAAAGATCATGTCAGCACCGAAGTCACCAACCTTGCGCACCTGCAAGGTTATTGTACTTAGAACATGCAATAATGCTGTAGCATATGTATGTATATATATATATGTGCATACATAGTTACACAACCTGATTCTTTTTTGAGAGAAGGTTTTGGGAGACATACACATGCTGCTCCGTACTCAGCACATGTGGCCTGCCTCACTGTCACACGTGCACCGGATACAAAGGCCAAGGACAGAAGATATCCACTCAAAGTCCAAAGGGGAGAACTCAATGTTGACCTGAACATTGAGAATAGCCTCATGGTAAACAGGATCAACCTCATCCAACGCTTGTTGGCACACTTGGGCATGGAGCTCCTTCACCTGCTTAGTCTCTACCTCCAGAACTCTTGCAGCAACGGCCATTCCAGTGTGATGACGAGGTACCGACTCCCAGCGTTGCAAATCTGGAATAGCAAGTAGCCCATGCCACCCACAGTAGCCATCAGTCGGCAGCTGGAGCTCCCGGAAAGGTTTCATCAGTTGTGATTTGTAATCGTTCCTTACTTGTTCATGCAAGTGTGCCCTATCTCTCACTTAGAACATACCAAAAACTCAAAAACCTATATATATATGGATACATATACATGAACCAGCGGATTATGTATATATAAACATAGGGAGAGAGACAGTCAAGCAATGAACTAAAAAACGTTCTGCTGCCAAAGATAAGGATCACAAACTGGTGCGCCTGTGAGACCACCTCTTGCTTGACGTGAAACATGAGGCTCTTGCATATATGTCTTGTGGCAGTCTCAATGTGGCTAGCCCCCAAGTCATCCAGCCACACCACATTGTAGTTCATCCTCTTGGCATGGTCATGCGGTTGGGTGACGTGCGAAATGCTGCAAGCTACAGCTGTGTCATGCTCACTCTGAAACTCCCATGAGAATAACTTGCCGGTAGGCTCTGTGGAGTAGTCAACAACCACCAGGAGAGGCTTGTCTACCGAATCGAACAGCGAGAACACTGAACGTTGCTGCTCTGTTGCCCTCCATTCCTCATAGGTGCCCCGCATCAATGCACCGCATGCTTTCAATGACAAAGCGGCGCATTTGGCCCTCACTCGTTCATGTCCAAGAACTTCAGCAATTGGCAGGGTTGACAGGACCATATGGCAAACGTGTAGCTTGCTGTTCCACGCGACCTTCCCAAGGAAAAGGACACTTCCCAATGGACTAGAAGCACCCAAAGACATCACAGAATTCAGGCTCCCTTTGTGAAGGCAAATAGTTGAAGACGGTAGAGGAGGGATTTCCTTCTTCATCACAGTCATGAAGTCTGAAGTGATGTCCTCATGAGGAAGTTCCTGGTTGGTACATCCACCCCGGTCCAAGACAGGAAAAAATTAGGATGACATGTATGTATATATGCATATCTATATATATATGCATATATTTTTGAATATATACACTCACATACACCCTGAACCCTTAAATGAATGTGGTGCAGCAACAACTGTACACTTAGAACACCACATCTACACCAACACACGCACAAAAAAAAATATAAAGCACGATGGAGCTTCGGAGGATCCATTTGGCTTCTCCTTATCCAAGCCCATTAGTTCTGTCAGTTCACCATTCTGCTGGCCCTCCACTGAAGAAGCAGCTTTGGCAAGCTTGACTGCCGGCGCCACAGCCTTCCCGGCTGTCCTCAAACCTTTGTCAAGCTCTCCTGCTTTGTGGGAGTGCAACATAGTCAGCAACCAATCTGTCGCTTGAGCCACAGTGTCAAAGTTCTTGACAATCATTGCATCCCCTGTATCAAAAGATGCCTTCAATCGCTTCCCCTGTGTGAGATCAGACACTAATGTGCTGTTCCCGTGCAAGAAGGTTGAGAAATCCAAACTCTTGACAATGGAGTCTTCAAGCTCTGCATTGAAGGTAGATTGCAATTTGTCCACCAGGCTGATCCTTTGAGCCGCAAGCGCACCCTTGCTTGGTAGGCCCTGACGTTTCATCCAAGACATGCGCTCTTCCTTCCAGGAAATGCACACTTAGAACATATGCACAACGTTATTTTTGTACAACATATATGATGTTGTATGATTGCAAATTGAAAAACAACATACATATGGATGTGAAGGCTTTGCACTTAGAACACACGTTTGTTTGTGGAGATTTAACTTATCGCCTTTGCCCCCTTTCCCTTCAAGGAATCAAAGTACTCGAGCATCTTTTTGAGCTTGTCCAAGCATGTTAGTGCTGCCTGCTTCGCAAGATCACGATTGGGGTATTCGGAGAAGAGGAACTTGCGGATGAAGGGATCCGTGGAACGCACCAAAAACCCATATTGGTGCTCCTGAACTCCTTCTGGAAGTTTCTCATGTTGTGCAGTGGATTGTGCCATCGCTCTTGGCTCTAAAGGATGATACAGTAAACAAATGTAAAACACATTGCATATGCCATGCGTATTGTGGAGGTATTGTGACATTGAGTATGTGTGTATGACGTGTGTATGCATCATCGGAGTAGCGTGTTCAAAGCCGAGAGCTGTGAACCAGCAGCAGGGCACACATGCTTAGAACATCCGATCACACTCCAAGTAGAAACACGATGCTTGCAATCCACACATGTTCTAAGTGCGTGGTTCTAAGTGTGTGTTTTTTTGTCCATGTTCTAAGTGTATGTTCTTACCTCTTGTTCTTAGTCTGATGCTTAGAACAAGCCAGAAATTTTTTTTTTCCAAATGATGTTCTAAGTGGTTGTCTAGCACTATAAATAGATAAGGCCTTATACGGGCATTTGCACGTCAAAAGGTGCGGTAATATTGGTACGGATTATAGAAGGAATATGATTTAAATATAATATTGAATAGTATTTCATGTTACGTCTAGCCAAGCTCATATTTGGCCCGTGTTGGGCAGCACACACACGTATGGAAACTTCAGAGAGCTTCAAAGCCTCGTACAGGTGCATTCAACTAGCTAAAGGTGTCAACCAGCGACTGTGTCCATTCATCATTGGATCTGGGAGCGAGTTTCTGTTGAGGTGCCAACTAAAAGAGGTAACAATCTTGTTTCAGCTCTTCATAAAGGCTTTTCCAGGGCAATCGGTTATTATCTGACAATCATACATTTCCATTCGTCAGGAGACAACCTTGGTAATCCCCCGCATCAGGGACCGGCCCCAAATGCAATGTCAATCGGACAATGCGGTATTGAGCCCACTGCACTGTCAGAGCATGGGAGGCAACCAAAAAATGGCATCAAGACCTCAATCCATGGAAAATCAATCAAGATCTCATTCTTGCGGTGCAAGTCGGGAAATTTCTCAATCTGAAGGCGCGCCATGGGGTACTCGCACGTGAGCGCGGCTGTATATGGCGTTTGTTGGTGCCAATGATGGATCAAATATTGAAGGATGCATGTTTCTTGGTCAGGGCATCGAAGCAAAATGGGTACAAATATGGCGCCCTGATCCATTGGACCGTCTATTTTGCCATCCTTTTTGGATGATATCCCATGGAGATGCGCTCAAAAATTGCTCACGCAACCAATCAGCATATTCGGCAGCATCATGCTGTCTCCTCTACTGGTGACTGGCCTTCCAAGTGGCATGGAGAGAATGGAACGGCTCATCCATATTGAGGTCAGCCAAGGCAACAGAGTCACCCAGCAAAAATATCTCGATATGTTGACCCCATGGATCCCACCAAGAAGGGGTGAAGCAAAACGTTCTTGGCTTTCTACTCACGGCGAATTCAGGCTCCTCCACGGAAGTTATCATCAGGGATGGATGGGCAAAAGACCCCGCTAGCCCAGCCCCTACCACATTCTCAGGTAGTTGGAGCCCCAAGGGAGTCCACAGCACTAAGCTAAAGAAGGAGGTTCCAACTCGCACTGAAGGATGGTCCAGAGGCGTGAGCTCGTCGCGTAGCTCCATCGTTGCCCGGATGGATGCTTGTGCCACTGAACCTTTCTGCGAAGGGATGCCAGTGGTTACTTGATCCAGAACCAGAGCCCTCCCAAAGCGCTGCTGCCAAAATTCAGACATTCAGACATTTAGCTAACAGATACGCCGTGCCCGAGTAGCACTGAACCCATTTGAAGCAGCCTTTGAAGCGTCCAGACTCCGCATGAAACCATCCCAGACAAGTCCCATTCTTCAAAACCATCACCCAGAAATGTGCATGCGTGGAAAATACGAAAACATATTCCAAAAGGCAGTGAGCTAGCATTTCACCCTGTAAGTCACCGCCTGAGCAAGCTGAGATCTCTGCAATATGGCTTGACGGATCCTCAGAAGAATCATCTGTCCAATCCCGTTGCCGCGCAGGGCTTGAAGAGCACCAAATAGCGGCTGATCTCCGAGGATCGATTGGAGATATCCAATCGCCAGGGAATGGTGAGTTGCGAATCCTCTGGCACTCCGTTCTTCTCCAAGTGCCTCAGTGGCGAGAATCGGGGGATTAGCTCTGTGTTGGTGCCAAGCCGGTGTTGGTGCCAAGCCGGCTAGGAGAGTCAGAATCTCTTTGATTCATTGCTAGGAGAGTCAGAATCTCTTTGATTCATTCTCTAGGCAGCGATTCCTGCTTGGGGGATCTCAAACACTTGGCTTGTGCATCCCATGCCATGCAATTCCAGGCATTGTTCTCTGGGACCTTGAGGATCGATAGCCTGGTTAAATTCTTCCACCGATTTCCCAAATATCTCCTGTTTCAACGGGCATGTGACACCGGCCTGCTACTATTGGTGCCACTCCTAGGAGGCGAATAATATCATTGGCAGGATGGAACCTTTTCTGGCCTAAAGCAAAAGTTGCGGTCCAAATTCATCTAATTAAATATATTTTTCTATTCAGGCATAATTTGACCAATAATTCGATCAAAGGATCTACATCGGATTTCGAAGATAAATCCGAGGGATTGTATTGTTCCTTAAATCTATTCTTGCCATTGTTCGCAATGGATTCGAATCCATCTTAGATATAAAAGCATTTGGTAACATAAAACTCAAATATATATAGTATCCAAAATGTATTTCCGGGTGAAAAGCAAAAAATCTAGATAATTAAAACGAAATACAATTCATTATAAATTTAAATTCTAGTTATATTACAACGGAAGCCACATTAAATATAACGATAATCGGAAAGCAATATAAATAAAATCAATTTAGAATATATTAATAATTTCTAGTCGAAAATAAATATTATAAATATATTTCCCAATCGAAATTCTTAATTAATACAAAAAATATCTTAAATATATATATAAATGTAAATATAATTGAAATATTTATTCTTTTGTAATATTTTGTTTTTTTTAATATTATTGGTCGTAAAATTTATTTTTTATATTTCGTATAATAAATAAATAAATCGAACAAATTATAATTTATTTAATAAAATAATATAATATTAGGAACGATTAAATTATACAAATTAATAAATAATATAATTTAATAAACCAATTCTTTACGAAATATAACCATATATATATATCTCTTCATTAAAATATTTTTTATTATCGGAATTATCAATAACATATAATCTAAATTATCATCAATATTTAAATCTAAAATATAATCGAGAAATTCTTAAATTCAAAATATAATCTATCAAACATATTTTTTAATTTATAATAATAATATAATTAAATATTAAATATCTTAATATAATACAAAGACTATTTTCCACGGCCGAAACCAAAATTAACCAAATCTCTAATAAAATCCGAATAAATACATATCGAAATAAATCCTAATAATATATATGTTTAAATATATATATATATATTAACATATAACAATATTTAATATTATTATATATATATATATATTTATATTCAATTTTATTCAATATAATATACATAGAATTATTCATTAAAAAAATATATATATTAAATTTAAATATATATATTCTATTGATTAATTATGTTTATTAATATAATAAATTTAATTTCTAGAAATGTCCAATGCATCCATTTGCATCCAATATCCTTGGTTCAAGATTGTGTTTAATATAAATATGAATAATTATATTGATTTATGGATTTATGGATTTATCCTTGTACAATATCAACAAATAATGCAAAATAATGTAATTGTCCAAAGCATAATCCAAGAAATCATTGCCAAAAGATTACGTCGCGCCTTGGCCTGGCCTTTTTTGTTTGAGAAACCCATTCACAGCTTTTGGCGTTGAGGCTTACAGGAGCGAGGCGCTGAAAAACTTCTCCTTGGAGCTTGGTATTGAGGAATGGCTGGGAGGACTCCCAGAGGTCCTGCGCAATGAATCTCCACCTGCCAAGGCCACAATTTCTCTCCGGCTCCAAAAAACAACTCAAAGTCCAATTCCGGCTTGACCAGCAAAATAATTAGATCCGTGAATATCTCATTGAGATAGCCTTCGCGCCCCATGTTTCAAACGTGCACCATAAAGAGAAGCATGGTCTTATCAACCCTTCAAAGAAGCGTCTGGTCACTTCTGGACGACTGCTCGCCAAAAGCCGTTCCTCCCGTCGCCTGAGCTCCGCGCTTCGCTGGGCGACAGCGCGGAAGAGTGCCCGAAGGTGGCTGCAGCGGCTCTGATGGGCCAGAAATCGCCTTGGGTCGATAGTGGCATGGGGTGGCATAGGGTGGCAGCAACGGTTGAAGAACCCGAACTAGACTATCCTATAGGTACTCCTGCAGGGTCCTTTCCAGGTAACTTGACCTCTGTAGGTGGCATGGTCGAGGCTAATGGATGGAGCGAGCGCATGGATGGGCTAAGTGTACCTCGACGTAAGGAAATGAAGAAGCAAATGGTCATATATAGTACCCCAAAGTGAGGAGGACCCTTCAGGAGCCTCCAGCAAGCCATTCGTCCCAAGGTCCATCCAACTCCGGATATCTCAATGCGTTGCCAGGGTTCTGCATGACATCCAGCAAGTACCTAATTACTGTAATACCCAGGGCCTAGGCGACAAAACGATAGATTGAGCAGCCGCTGTCTTTTTAGAGTCCAATGACTTTGGGTCCGGTCACTGCAGTACGTGCGCCAGGACGCTCTTCCACCAGCTCCCTTCAACAAAGCTTCACATCATTACAAATCCAGAGATGCATCAAACCGAGCAACTTGAGAACATCAGCGTGATCTTGACAGTTGTGCTTCACGAGCAAAATGCACCAGCGAGACAGCAGCTCCATGTTGGTGGAAAGGTCAAAGCCATAAGCTTTGCCCATGCGAATAATGCTCTCACGGTATATGCTAGTGCTCAGCAAGTCCAGAAAGTATAGTTTCTGAAGAATGCTCCACTTCACCTGCACAAGGCGTGCTTTTCTGATTGAAGTCTCCAACCCCCCAGCTCTTGAACAACTTTATGATGTTAAACGCGCATCCGTTCTGAACTTTGTTCGCTCGTCAGACATGAAGAAGGCAATCCTTCTGCTTTGTAGGGCGCAATGCAATTGGATAGAACCACTCTTGTTGGGCAACTGTGACCGGACACAAATCCAAACCACCCCTGGAATTTCTGGACTTGCTTTCCGGCTCCCAACTCAGCCCCACCTTCACATGGATGGAGGTACGGATGATGAGCTTGCTAACCTTCTCCTCACTTGCTCCGACCACTTCGGCTGGGACGATGTTCCTGACAAAAGAAACGAGGCCCGAGCTTCTAGCAGGAAAAAGCGACAATCGTTCAGCATGCAAGCATTCTCAAAAGGTGCCCGATCTTTTTGCAACCTGCCAAGTAAAAGAACCATAAAGAACCTTGAAGCATGTCGTGGTGGGGTGCCAAACTCCTAAACATCAACCAATGAGTTTACCTCCAACTTGTCTTGCCACTGGGGGCCGGAACAAACGAAACTGGAGTTCCTATCCCAGCTCGGACCCAGCATGAACCCCTGGGCCGATTGCACCAACGGCGCCATCCAACTACCAAACTGACACTATTGGGGGATGAGCACCCAGGTGAGCATCCAACTACCGTGGATGAATGTCCCCTGATCCTCCAGGTCCCCACCACTTCACCAGTTCACCTCACGGCCTCCAACCACGAACCCACCCACTGAAAGGCGCCAACGTGGAAGCCCAGTGTCTCCCAGGCTCGTGCCACCTGTCAGGCTCAAAGATCGAAGTGATTCTGAATCAAAGCGAACTCATCGATCGTGATTCAGTTCTGACTCTGACTCTGAACACGTGAAACAGTCAGAAGATTCATTCATCATTCGTTCGAGTCAGATTCATCTGCACCTCCGTGCGGGAGCTTGGGGGGCTCAAAGTGGTGCCCATGTTCACCGCCGGAGTCCGGTGGACCTTTCGAACTCTCTCCGAGTTGACATGCTTTGTGCCGGACCTCTGCGATCAAAAAGCACCTCTGCGAAAGGAGCTTACGGCACCCCCACGACTGAAGCCCAATTCCACCGATGGCAGTCTCGATGCCTTCTCCACTTCGGTGAAGACCGATTGGCCTGGGATTTAATCGAAAGGTGTATATATTCATATAGAGTTCGATTTCTGTAGCTTGTTTTGGCAGTCACCGGAGAATGAAGCCGAACAAGTCAGCAGCAAACACGTTCCTAGTGGCAAACTGTCCAGTCACTGAGCGCACTTACTCTCCTTGGAACTAACATTAACTAACATGGACGTGGACACCCTCCGTTTGTATAGGAAACTCATCTTCCATGGGAAGAAATGTTCCAATACAGGAACTAACAAATGAACTAACCATGGGAAGAATAGTTCTTGTTAGTTCCCATTTCCCATTTGTTCAAACATGTTGTCCACTTTCCACGTGTTCCGTTTTCGGGAGTCGCACAGTGGTCCCGGTCCGACACGTCGCACGCCGCACGTCCGACACGGCGGAGGTCGAAAAACACGTGGAGCGGACCAGGGTCAGACGAGCGGACCCGGTCACCCCAGTGCTTTGTTTTTCCATGGTTTTTTCAGCTGTCCACGTGAGTTTTAATTGTCCAAAGCTGTTGGGGTGTCCACCTCTATTCGGCATGATTCGGCTAGGCTATCTGGCTTTGCAGCTCCGCACGGTCTTCGTGGAAGTTTTGGAGGCACCAGGCTGCCTGGAGAGGATGCGACCAAGCAGCTGAGCTGCGAGGAGAAAGTTGTTGCAGGTCCGGCGAAGGATTCATCCTATCAACGATCTTCCCGGTTCGGTTCTGGACGTATCAATTCCAGATTGGTTCCATTATTGAACATGTCCTATAATTTTATATCTGGACACCTTCACCGGCAGAACGACAAAAAGTACCTGCTCTTATCAAGTTGGTGAAGGGCTCTACTTTAACGACAACGGGGCACTATAGTCACTATAACAAGTGGGGCACTAAGCACTATACTCACTAACCAAATGGATACACATATTTGCCTACATTGACCCCCTATTGGCCTACATGGAGTGTCTGGGAATACAAATGGATTGTCAACGTAATGCCCACATAGGAGCCGTGCGTCAACATCAGTAAACTGGGCTCCCCCACCGATGGCCACTCAGTGGCACCTCAGGAGGTCATATGTGTCACCTTCACGCTGCTTCAAGGTGCGCACGGGTGGAAAGTCAAGTTGGTGAGGGTGAAACTGCAAACCAGGAAAACAGTTGTCATGAAATCTTCATATCGTCTCATCCCTAGTTGTGCAAAAACTAGTGACAAACAAACTGGATCAATGACAGCACATGATGTAATTAGCAAAACACAGGCACACACACACACACTGAATGTAAGGATATGCAAGGCTGAAGGAGTACAACAAATTCTGGTGTTAACCGACCAACGTAACCTCCCAGGGCCCCTGCTAGGGACAAAGCTCTTCAACATCATCACAAGGTCCTGCTTGCTCTGGGAATGTGTGGATCAACAAGCAAAAATCAAAGAACAAACATGCTAGTGGATACAAGTTTCCAGCAGGAACATTCTCTCCAAGCATGTGATCGGCTTAAGTTGGGCTTTTGGCCTTCAACTGGAGTTGGATGAGCTTACCTGAACAGCAAGTCCATCCTGGTTCTCATCCCATTCCCCTTTCCTGCTTTTGCCATGCGAATCATCCTGACCAATTCTGTCCCTTCAATAAGGTTCTGCAAATATCCGTGCAACATCAGGCTAGTGTGTTGCACATCCGCATGTTGGAACTCTGTACTTGGGTACTTGCCCACCGGACTCCCAGTCCTTCGATGCGCTGCCATTTCTCACGCCCCTTTTACAGTGGGTCATTCATTTCTGTCGCCCCCAGAAAGGATGGCGATTTTTCCAGTTCAAGCCTCCCAAAGAAGAACAACATAAAACATGGAAACATGTTGAATCTAGAGCATGGCAAATGATGTGGTAAAAAAACAAGTTACAGTAACACTATAGTATTATAGAGAGAGCCTGTTTTCAAAATTTAAACAAACATAAAGTCCAAAAAAAGCCAATCCCAAAAGTCAAAGTAAAAACAATCAAATCAGAAAGTTTCAGAAAGTCAACAAAAAAGTCAATTTGCCCAGATCCGACTTCTTTTTGACTTTGTTTTCAACGTGTTTTCGACTGTTTTGTTGGACGTTTTTCGATCTTTTTGTTTTTTTTTGACTTTCTTTTTCATCTTTTCGAGTTGTTTTTTGATTTTTTTTTGACTTGTTCGAGCTGTGGTCTATGGTTGACTTTTCTTATTTAATCAAGGATTCTGGCCTTACCATACGACATAATTTTATAACACTAGTAAGAACAAACGCATAAAGATGTATTAAAATCTTAAGAAAAAGGATCAATCAAGGACGATCTGACCTCGGTGTCTTTTACCACTGATCCCAACTCGTCGAGGGGGTTCGGGCCCGGGCCTCCTCCTCCAGCGATGCTTTCCGCGCACGGAGGATCAGCTGACCTCATGTTTGTTCTTGCCGCGCAAAGCTACCAAGCTACAAGGAGCTGAGTGGATCAGCCAAATCCAGTGATCTTTGGTGTGACCTCGTATAGGAAGTGGGAGTGGTGCTGTCGGCTTCGCTGATGTGTTCCTTGGGTCACATCAAAGAACTCTGGTGAAATCTGTTGGTCCGACATGATGCTTCAGGATGATTGCTGATCGAAACTAAGTCTCTAAAGTTGCATTTCCAAAATTAATCTTAGCGATTTCCCTGGTTTTGATGTTGAACTCCACCATGTCTTTGCTCAACTGGTTTTCTTCTCGGCTCGATTCCCTTGAACAATTTAAGGTAATTCAATCTCTGGTGTTCAAGCGCCATCTCTCACACAAAAGTATCTGTCTGGTTCACTACTCAAACTGTGGGAGGCCTCCGCTTTCTTTATCTTTCTTCCTTCACGTCCCCCCTCCATGTCCCCCCTCGCCGCGTTGCGGATGAATCCGTCCATGTCAGCGCATCGCCTGACGTCGATGCGAAGCTGAGTCCCAAAGGGTTGGAGAGTCGGATGTCATGGGGAAACATTCTTCGCAAGCAAAGAATTCCCTTGGGAATCTTAGATAACCCCGAAGAATTCCCTCCATATATGTTATATCTCCCAAGGAGCTGGATGCTGTTCGTGCGGTCAGGGTCATTTGGAGATATTTTGGAGCATAGCATCAAACACACAGGAGAGTTTCGTGCCGCCATTCTCTTGAGAGGCCAGGTGGGACGCATATGTCCGTACCGCTTGTAACCATCTAAGAAGCTACGTTCTATTAGCTACTTGTTTTCTCGCGACCGGCGTTCATGAGTCTTTCACTGGGAGGTTGGCCATTGGGACTGTTGGGACTGTCTATACCATTGATCAGCCGGCCTCTCCAACCAAAGGTATCTCAATAAGGCCTGGAGGGACTCCTGGCGTGGCAAGTGGCACTCCTTTCCGAGCGCGGTTCACGCACGGAGACGTGGTCGATTTTCCCGGGATCCAGCGGGGAACTGATACATGCACACATGACATGATCATGCAATGTATGTTTGATGCTGGGGATAAACAACTATCTATTCCAGCTAAGCTAGTCTAAAATAGTTCAATGATTTATCGTCGTTTGTGAACCCTCATGAGACCTGACTCTCGTTTAAGCCTGAGGCCTGTGGAAAGCGCTGCCTGGCACCGTCCCCGTTCGCTCGAGTTCGCTCACCAGTTCGCTCCCGTTCTTCGCTCTCGTCGAGACCTGAAGGGTCCGGCCAGTGGAAATGAGTGGAACCAATCCCGCTTGGCGTGCAATGGCTAGGTTTGTAGACTCTTGACTAATAAGACTCTTCAGGGCTTGGGAGGTCTACATGAAGAAATCCATCCAGGTCATCAAGCTTGTGATCCTGGGGCATGATGGGAGCATGGCGGGCATGGGAAATCAGCATACCGATCTGGGAGAACCGTCGAGAACAAAGACTTAAACAATGGTCAGGTTCCTTTGGGCAGGGGCAAAACCAAACAAAGCAGACACTTGCAACCTTGAAGACAATTTGGAGGCATCTTTAGATATGTCCAGTTCTACTTGCTTCGCCAGGCCAGGTCATGTGATTGCCCGGCACTGTTACTATCGGTACTCTGTCTTCATGAAATTTGTGGTTTCATCAAATTTTCTAAGATATTTGTTGCCACGGTTTTGCTGGGAGGCACTCCAGGTTTGTTAAAGTTGACTGGCATTTGCAATCTGCGCTGGGAATTTGCCCATGTGAGAGGATACTAATCCAAAGGCCAATGGAAAGCTAGCGGGTGATGGGGTGGGATGGCCATGTTAAAAAGTTTGTGCACTTCTGCCACCGACTGTGGAGTGCGGGATGAAAGCCGGCGCTTCTTGGTTCCCACACAATGACATCCATGCTCCTGTGCCCTTAGCCAAACACAAACGTCCGGCAGGGCATCTTGTCGTTGGCCAGGTGTGATAAGTACATACAGGCTTTCTTTGTACTGGCTATATAATGCTTGTTTCTGAAGGTGTGCGACCAACAATTATGCAAGCTGGTTGGTCTATAGTCTATGCCTGCGCATGACATCTCGCAGCAAAGCACCTCTGCATGAGGTTGAACACTGACCGCCCTGCGCCCGCCCGCCTCCACATCAGGCCTGAGCAACTCCGCGTATCTGTGGCTCCTCACAGTGGAATATGTTTTATCGGGTCTATCCCATGACCAGTAACAGTGGATGATGTAACAGTAGATGATGATGCCTAGTGAAGGGCTTGTTGAACAAATAGTGATAAACCTTTACTATTTACCAACGAATTACAATTAATTACTGGTAATGGGGCAGGCCCCATGACAAAGTTTGACCTAAAAGGGCTTCCCCTCCATCATTGAATCATCTGTTGTCACCGGTGCAAGTTTTTCTCAAAGGGATTCCGCAGTCCGTTTGGAGCTCAGGCTCCAGCAAACGTTCATGTGGCCCGAGCCGTGTCCATGCACCTCTTCGCGTTGTGCGTTATGTGCCGAAGAGTGTCCGTTGGTGTTGGTTCAGCGAAACGGGAAAAGCATCTCACACCAACCGGAAGAGACTCCGACCCTCGGGGTGTGGTTTACACTCTGAGGGGCGCTGCCCGCAAAAAGGGGGACACAATATATATACTGTAACTCCTTTGACACATGAGCAGCGGACAAAGTTATTTGTGTAGCCAAATGCCATTTGACAGTCAATCGTTTTTGGTGGGGTCCATATCGTTCTCCAATGTTACTCCAAACCGTAGTTAGCATAGCATGCTGGCACCTAGACTAAAACACAAAATATAACTCACAACCTCAGATTAGTGGCTTACAGTGCTTCTGCACAGGAATGGCACAGCACTTGATTTATGCACTTGGGTTCTTGTGGTAGTGGGCTGTGCGAGGATCACAACACATAAGCGGGGACCTAGTAGCTCGGCCCATGAACAAACACTTGTAACGTGGAGAAGTAGGTTTGCGGAGTGCCTGGCGTGATATTTAGGTTATCGTTCGCTCATCGTTTGGATTATCGTTTGGGAAGTTGTCTGGGATTATCATTGATGAAAAGTTGTGCCCATTGGTTTAGCTCAAAACATAATGCGAATGCAATAACATATTGCAACCACAAATGTCTTTGTATTTGTACCCACTACATCTTAACAAGATTATCGTTTTTGGTGGGGAATATCGTTTTCCACAGAAACAAAGCCCTCAACATAGGTTTAGGGTCATGCCATCATTAAATGAGTCAACCAATAATTTTGTCCGTCGCTCACATAGCTTCTGTGGAGAATTGTTCAAGCCACCAAGGTTTATTGAGACATGTTTTATATCTGGGAATCTAGGGTGGCACACCTCTCCGTCACCTACATAGGAAAGCCCAAGCCAAAAACAAATCCAAAGGAATATATTGATTGATACTGATCATGATTCTGCATGATCTGTCCAGCTACATGACGGGTCATACGGCGGCCGCAGGTGGGACCCGGACTTCGTAGCGTAGCATGGGCCGTCAACATCTCTCAACTCTGCTAGCTGGCCGAATGGATCCTGAAAAACAAAGAAGATGAACCTCATTGCGCAGGACAATGATTCTTCCACCCCCATTGAATCCTCATTCCACCCTCATTCCACCCACCTGGTTCAAGAGCCGATGACACCTCCGGAGCGCTGGTTCCGCGAGGATCTCCGCGACGCGACGCGGTCAGGATCCGTGACGCGGAGCGCGCTGAGAGGTCTGTGCGTTCGGATTCCGTGCTGGTTCCAAAAAAAGAGAAAGTGGCTGAGTCCAGGACACCCAAAGCTCCAAACCGCGGTGGATCCAGGATTTGGAGGAAGAAGGGCCTTGGAGCAAGCAGAAAAGAGCACACATCAATGAGATCAAAGTGCTGAAGCAGACTGGAACTTATGATCATAAGAGATGATGTTGGAAGCCAAGATATTATACAAAGCACTTCAATTAGCGAGTCAAATAGTCGTGGGCAAACGGCAAGTGTATGAAAGTGGGTGCAAACATCCTTGGGTTGCTGGCTGGTGATGCCTAGCCAAGCCTGCATGGGCGTGACATCACCGACAAACGGCTGCAAATGCTTGGAAGTCCTGGTTCTTGTCCTATCTCTGCATCAACACCAACATGACACATGACACATGCATCGTGAAATACCATGCACTTGACAGAACAAAGGAGTCTGCTCACCGTCCGAGCTTTCGGTGGACGTGCGTGGCAAATCTTCCCTCCGAAAGCCGGCGATGGCTGGACTCATCACTAGCTCCCTCAAGAACTTTGGGTTTGAGAACTCTTTGATTCATTGCACCAAGAAGACTTTCACAAAAACTAAGCATGTTACTGGCTTCTAGCTACTATGCCCTTTGCTACGGCCGTAGCGATGCCGTTACGTTCGTAGCTTCGTCCGACGACGGGTGACCCGCCTCCACCAGAGGCAGCGCCACCAGGTGCGACATGGTCTGGGCGACCAGGTGTGATCCGGGGGAGAAACAACCATACAGATCCATGTAGTAGTTAGTAGACAAACGTTGTGTCTTTTCTTTTTTGAGAAATTAGAGATCCATCTGTGGAATGACATGTAACAACACTGAAATGAGACGAACATTGTACAACTTGTACAACTCAATGTACCATGTACAATAAACGTGCATTGGGCCCACCAAAACTACTGCAGAATCGTGGACCTCGCACTGCAAACAACCCCCATCCCAGATGCCCAGAACAGAATGGATTCGCAACATCTTCGCCTTCAATGAATTATTGTCGCGCTGTGTGATTTTCCCCGTGCATGTCCGTTTTCGCCACTCCCTTGATGCAAACGCCCTCTCAAGAGGGCCCCAAAATGAAGGTCACATGGAAGTGGATGGCATGGACCCGAAAGGAAGGTCGGACCCCGAAATGCACCCCAAAGGATCCCAAAGGGGAGGTGCATTCACTCCACGAAAATCATGTGAGGAAACCACGTGCTAAACCCGAGTCTACTGGTGCTCCGACCAACTGTCAACCTGTGGACGCGGCAACTTGGCTGGCTCCGGTCCCCGGCCTGGTCGCCGGGGAAGAAGGAGGCTGGCAACATCAGCAACCTCATGACTCATGACAGATCGAGCTGAAGATGCTGAACTGGTGTATTGGAGTTCAAGTCCAAGAAGTGGATGATCACAAAATTGGGCGATGAAGATGCGTCCACAAATGTTCACATCATTGACTACCATCCGTGAAGGGAAGCCACCAGCTTCCCCTTCACCTGGCTCCAAACATTCTCTTAGTCTGAATGTTATAAAGTTTAAAGTTATAGTTATAGACAACTAAGAGCCACCCCCCAACCAATCAAGTTATTGTTCTTTTGAATAAGCATGCAAGCACAACAAAGGTTGAACAGCCCTATGGCCGTGGTCTCAAAGACTAATTGGTCCAAGTAGCCCAAAGCGACCTCGTCCTGGTAGGCAGCGTTGGCGTTTTTCAGTCACTTCGGACAGAAATGCCTAAGAAAACTGGTAATTTTTGCGTTTGCTGGCGAGGTTCCCTCTTTTGGAGACGGGGCAAACCTGGGGTCTCCCAGGTCAACCTTACTTACGACCAGGTCGCTCCAGCGTTTGATCCGCCATTTCTGGATCTCTCCTCCATCCGGCAAGCATTGATCTGGAAGCACTGCCACCTGCACCGGGCTCCGTGGCCGCTCGGCTCTGCTCTGCTCCGCACACGCGGAAGCGGCTTCGGGTTCGGCGTCGTTCCTTGCCTGCAGTGGCACCGCCTGGGCGACCGAGTCGTTGGCGCCCACCGACGTCTGAGAGAACGGTGTTTGTCTGGTGAAACGACTCATGTTCAACCGGTGAGACCGGTGAGACGGGGAGCTAAGACTGGATTTCGAGATCTGGACTCAATATTTGCATAGGTAATCACTGATTGCATAGGTAATCATTGTATGTTTTGAGGGTTTGGGATAGAATCTCAAAGTCGCACTTTCTTACTGGAAGGGGTTTACACTCCGTGAATCATTGTGGAAGTGGAACTGGCCCTTTGCATGTTACAAGCAGGTGGTGTCCACTTCCAGTATTTTCCTTAGATTGTAGATAGATTGTTCTGCACTCTAAGAAAGTCCGGGTGCCTTGCCGAGACTTTTGATCTGCTAAGGATCTGATCAAGCAAATAGAACTTTGCTCGACTCTTGGTGCAAAAGCACAGGCTCTGGACAGGACTATGGTAGCTGATACTTCACCATTTGTCCTATTTACAGGTGTTTCTTTATCCACCATGCTCGTATGCCCTCCAAGCCCAAGGAATGATTGTTCATTTGTCCCTCCAAAACATGTGACGTTCGGGGTCCCAAAACCATCTGCCCACCCTGCTGGCTCGGTTTTCCGGCACCTTCGGGACCAAGGTTTCCATGTGAGCAAGGAGAGGTGGCAAAAGAGCCTCCTGAGCGACAGGAAGAAGGTAGACCGGTAGACCATGGATTGTACCCTGATGGCCTTTCACTCAAAATTTCAAAAGTATTCCCAGATTTCCCCACACCTCCTGTCCCACATCCGAAAAGACGGTGCTTGGGGTGAGTTTGGGGGGTTTAAGTACCTTCTGAGGATGTGGTAGGGGGGATTTGGGGTGTCCTGGGGGGGACTACGCTTCGTGGGTCCTGGACCCACTGATGACCACTGGGCACCCAAACAGGATCCAGGATGGTCCAGAGTCCAGAATTGCATCGAATTGCATGTCGATCTGAAGAACTATGGGACTTGGCGACCCAGCAGCCCAGCAGAACTCGCATCCGGCGAAGACACGAAACCGTCGGTCGGTCAAGGTATTCAGATGAACCCTTTGTTGTTGTCACGGGACTCTCCTGCTTTTATCTAATGTCTGCTTATTCTGCTTTCTTTGGAAAAGGACGCAGAAAAGCCGGCAAACATGTTTGATGCCCACCTTTGGTCCCAAAAAAGATCTGTCAGAATCCGTCAGCACCTCATAATCGCTTTGTCAATCTTTGCAGCATGGCAACCAAGTCGTTCCACTGATCAATGGTGCTACAATATATTGTACTCAGATATGTGGTCCAAACCTTTGCATCACAAACTTTGCCAGCAATGGGTGAAGACACATGAATACACAATGTTCTCTCTCCATCGCCCTCGGGTGATAGGCGTCAATTCAGCTCTGAGTCTCAACCCCCAACGGCTCCAAATACAGGGCAGAACTGAGCTCCGTGCCAACTCCTGGCAAGCCAGGCAGCTCCGGAGATCGTCTTCGCCCCCCCGAAGCAAATGGGACGGACTTGGCAGGGCAACTTTTGGCACGGACTTATGGCCACTCAGGTCCCCTGAAACGGAGCACCCAGTGAGGACTGGAGCCCAGTTAGGACAATTGAATTGAACATCCTCAGCCATCTCAAGTCTTGATCAGTCGTATTGGCGGTCGGGAGCCGCCAATCTCATAGATCGCCCAACGCTAAAGCAAAGGAGATCTTAAGTGGATTGAGAGTAGATGGCCCCAAAAGGTGGATTGAGGGTAAAAGACATATAGGGGTTTGTGCCATCTACTCTGAAACCACTGTAAGTGGTATGGCGTCCAAAGCACCGCTGCGATCGCCCAAAGCTGGGCCAAGAATCTGAACAAGACCGACCGCTGCGAGGCCCTGATGCCGGACCAGAGGATTGAGACGGGGCTTTTCTCCGTTGGAGACCGGGAAGCAAAGGAAAACGACCCAAACACAAGCAGACGGGTGCTTCATGCGGAATGAGGCCCACTGTAGCCTTAGACTTAGGACCCCTTCCATCTTACATATCCTTACGGACCACCAGCATGGACCAGTGAGAAAGTGCGAGTCATGGCCTCCCCCAGCTTCGGCAGCTCGCCAAAAGGCCTTGGGGAAATCTTCCAGGAACTGTTCCGAGAGAGAGGAGTTCAAATCCACTGCAGAAGTCTTATACCTAAAACACTGGCGGTGAGTGAGATTTAAAAAACCTGCTACAAAATGCTACAAGTAAAAGCATCAAAACCATTGTCCTAAGTATATCGTAGTTGCGAGATCTGAAGCATACACTCCTTGTCGGGTTTTCCTCACATGGTTACGAATCAATGCAACCCTGCTTGGTACTGTATTTGGATAGCAGGGCCATTTAAGGGGCCATGCCATCGTCTTCCTTGATGATTTCGTGTACCTGATCTGACCCTCGGCCACGTTCGCATCACACTCAACCCAGCGACTGTAAGCTGCCATGTTGGATCAATTCTGATAAATGGCCAGCCAAACCCTAACAGCATCCAACACCCAGCTGAGCTGAGATTCTGGCGTCTGGCTTGGCCCGAGCATGCGGCCAAAGCTAGCTCCTCCCGCAACACTGCTTGGTTTGCCAAGAGCCAGAGGTCTCAAGAAAAACAACAGTGCTGAAAGTTGCCGCCAATTGCAGTAGAATCCGCAGAACCACTTTGCGCTCCAAACAAGTCTCATGATGACATCATGAGTGCAAAACCTGTCCATGTACACCACTCTAGCTATGGTACAACAAAGGCACCGACCCTCCATCCACAGCCAGCGCGAAGAGAACTCACCTGGCCACAAGTAGAGGTCACCCATGGCAAAGCTCAGAGACTCCAGCTCGAAGGGCCTCGGATAGGCCGTGCAGCTCTCCCTCCATCCATGTGGAGGAGGAAAGCATTCACTTCTGACCCACAGTCAAATGGCATGGACATGGCGCCCAGTGGCCAGTGCCTGATCCCATTTGCATGAGTGCCATGAGTGCGATGGTATCTCTTTGGAGTGTGCATCTTCTGAATCCGACTGTTTCTGCTGAGACGCCATGGTTCCTCCGTATGGCCATATGAATCATGAATCATCATGAATCTACGTAACCCGTAACTCGTGATGCCATCAGCGGTCATAAAGTGCCAGAAAGTGGCATAGGCATCTCACACCAAGATAGGGTGCTAAAGCAGTGCTAAGATAAACATCTGGATAATTGTAAGATAAGCCAAACTCATATTAATATCTGATAATGATGTCTGATATTATCTGGATAATATCTGAGGGATGATGGACCCAAAACTTAACCCCAAACTGCTGTGGATTGCACTTCCGCACGCCCATCTGTCCCGATGTGGTGGGGACATATCTGGGAGCCCAGCTCAAGGTGGAAGGAAGCTCCATGGTAGCCCTCGATGGCTACTTTGGGCTGGGAATCCTGAAAAGGTGTGAGGAAGAATGCGAGAATCAAGAGAAGGAGAAGAAAGAACACAAAGAAACAAAGAGCAGGAAAAAAAGACCAAACGAAGGAAGAATCAAATGAAAGTAAAGGTGGCTGTGGCGGTAGGATGCGGTAGGAGAGGGAGGGGTCAAAGTTGGTCAAAGGCACAGAAAGCCATCAGAAAGCCTGTTTGTTGAATATGTTTTACCATGGTTGACCAAGCACCATTCATGTCCAGCCCATGTCATTGCCCATGTCGCCTTCTCAAATTCAAGAACACCCTCCAATCTGCTCATGTTGGGGGTCCGAGGGAGGAAGAATCGGTGAGAATCAAGTGGAGAAAGTCTGGGGCACAAAACGGTCCTATTAACAAATCTACACCCGAAACAATCGTGGAAATGGAAGTGGAACAAACTACCTGGCCCAGGCATTCGGAAGTTTGGGTCTTCCCAGGGGCCATGAAACTCATCCATTTTCCACGTCCATGATCAGTTCAGAAAGTTCAGGGAGTGGAACATGTGCCTTGTCCAAACTCAAATGGCAAACAGTTCATCCCCGAACATGCGCGTCGAACCAGTGGAACATAGACCTCCGGCTGGGAGTCTGGCTAAAGGCTGTCTCCCGGAAAATACACTTTTGTAAGCGTGTTAAATAGTTTTCATTTTTTTTTCAACTTGTTGTTTAGTGGGGAACCAATCTCCCAAAAAGGTTATCCTCCCTCCAACGCACATGGAAATGGACAACCCCCTCTTGTAAAGGAACGTCGTCTTTAACAGTTGTCATTGTCCACTTCCATCATGATTGTTGGAGGGAGCGTGCAGGTTCTCCACTGATTGGAATGGGTTGCACGCCATCCTATTCACCCCTAGATTTGGGCACCACTGGCCACCTCGTCCGAGCAAAGCTTGGCAGGTGTTCCACTTTTCCTGGAAGATTTGAGAAGCAGAAACCACATCGGTCAGAACTCACAGAACCAGCTCTTTAGTTGGATAGATCTTGTAGGTATGTCCATTGGGTCTATCCTAATACTGTACCTGTAACAGTGGTTGGTGATGGTTATATAGTAAAGGCATTTTTCAAAAATAGTGATAGTTGTTTACTGACTGTTACAGGTAATATGACAAACCCAATATATCCATGTGATTCCATGTGTATATATATATAACTATATATATATATACACCATTCCCAGTAGCAGTGGATGATGACGGTTAGGTTGGAGCCCTAAAAACATCTCAAACATCGTGATCACCTTGGACCGACGGCCGCAGGTGTGCTGGACTTTACTGCTACACCCTTGATGACTCTTGAGGACCATCAACCCCCCCCAGATTTGGTGCTCTGCCCGTGGCCACGCAGTGGAACGCTGCTGGCCGTGTCACACTCGATCGTGTGCGCGAGAGGCAGAAGAGGATTTCCAATTATATAGATAGATCATTAAGAGTCTAAATTATATAGATAGATCATCTGATAGATCAGATCCCAGCATGGATCCACTTGATCCCTCGCTGCCACTCTGAGGCTCCCCGCTGCCCACTGCCCCGACGCCACCGCCATCATCCCACGAGGCACCTGGGATCGGTGCCCCTCCAAGGGAGTGAACACTTAGCGCTAGGCACCCCCCCCCGACCGGATGGCTCGCAGTGGCGGCTTCCGGCCCGGGTTCCGAACCCACAGGGTCAAAGAACAGGACGAAAGGCCAGAGAGGCCTGCGGGCGAAAGGCATGGTGATGGCTTTTGATATGTATTTGTTCCTATGTGTTTTTTGTCATAGTGAAGGCATGTGTTTTTGTCGTATTGCATGGTCTAATTAGTCTATGTGAAAAACCGAATCCACATCATAGGCGGGCTTATTCGAGTCAACATGAATACCCACACTCCAACAAGCATTTTGCTGGTACCTATTTGCATTCTTGGGACAGTGACTCGGGCCCTGATACATTGGCAAAACACAAAACTGGTATAAGCATGCCTTTCCGTAATGCTTTCGGTCATGTTTGGTCAGTGATTTAATATGTATACAGTTATACAGGTCAAGAAATCACACAAACTAGACACTGGTCGATATATATAGACTGTAGATTCAAGAAAACGGCTGACTAATGGTCAGCGTCACCACAACCCATTTATCTGGCCACTCCGCTGCTTCCAAAAAAGGCAAGAAAAACACTTCGCGCCGCCTTGCGTGCACGCCGCGCATGTTTTGACCAAGAACGCTTGGTAAACCTCGTGAATACGGCGGAGGACCACTTTGAGCGGAATCTCAAAGGACCTTTCTCGAAAGTTATCCACTTCAAAAGGATCCGCCAAGGCCGTCGCGTTGCCTGAGGCCGACGCGCTCTCTCTCCCTCTTTCCCTCTCTCCCTCTCTCTCTCTCCCTCCCCTCCCTCCCTCCCTCCCTCCACATTGCCAGTCGAGTTTTCCATCACTGGCGTGCCAGGTATGAAAGACAAATGTTTGAGTCCAAGCCTTCTAGCCGAGCTATCAGGCTTAGGCTTCCAATCAAGATAGATCATCCGACTAACATTGACAGTCTCAATGAGAACAAGTCTCTGGTCGTTGGTCTTCCTGATCAGCGAGTCGTTGGTCCCGACACTCCCTCCCTTCGTCCGGTGTTGTTACAAGTTTTCGTTTCGTCTCGTCCACCGGGTGATGCCAAACACGGGTGGCCTCGGAGGCAAATGTGATGCTGTCCCACAGTGTGTGCCAGGCCCCCATAGATGCCGTGTCGGAGATTCCGTGGATGGTCCCAGGTCTCAATGCAAGCGATGTAGCCAGGCAAGGTGGGCGGCATCAATTCCGTGACGGCAGAACCTGCACCCCAACCAGGATCCGGATCAAAGTTGTTTTGGAATGGCAACTATCTGCCTGTCAGGGAGAGGGTATCAAAGTATCAAGATGTATCAAAGATTTTTTCCCAATCTGCTCTAACAAATATCTGGAATACCACATGTTCGGTTGGCAATGGGTTGAATTAGTTGCTCTTGAAGGACCAAAGTCAGTGTAAACTTGTGAAAACGTGTGAAAGCCTGGCCTAGCCCAACCTCGGTTCCCAACTGCAGTTAGAACTGTCCATGAGCCTATAATTCTATATAGACTATAGAGATGTCCAGAATGCTAAAGGGACCAAAGGGAACTTGGACCTCTACATTGTAACATGAGAGTTTGGGTCAAAACGGAGCGGGCAGGACCGAAAGCTAAGTTTGGTGGCTCAAACGTGGCCCCAACATGGGGATTTCCGCAGTCATCCGGTCATCCTACCTCACGAGATGATGCTCATCTAAATGTCCCTCAAATCACCAGGCTGTGCTAGTGACTCGTGTGACCAACCTGGGTGCATCGCCACCATCCACGCCAAGCCGGCACCGTGCGCACCCACCAGCACATCTGCCTCCACAGCTGCATCAGGTGGAACTCAGGGAAAATCGATTGATTTTTTTCAAAGCCAAGGCACGAGGAAGGTCCGATGGAACATGGAACTTAGTGAAAAGGAAGAGAAAAGACTTTACACCTTCCTGACCGACTGCCCGCTTGGCACCTTCGATGTCGGAAAAGAAACATACCAGGCTGATCCAGCAAACTGACGGTGAAGTGAATAAAAAGGGACAGGCACTAAGGTGAAACAAAATAACAAATGAACGCCGAGAAAGGCAAGCGGGAGAGTCCTCAGGCATGTAAATTGTAGCGGATAATAACGAAGGCCACTCACAAAGTGGCAAGAGCAAGCTAAAACAATCGATTTCTGGCATCTTGCAAAAGTTGGCATTGTTGTTCCGGGGTATTGGTGTAAGCGCTTTCGTGATTTTTCTTCCAGCAAAGATCTAAAGAGGTCACCAACCAATTCTTTCTGGGTCGCCCCGGTCTTCTGAAGAGAGGCGTATATGGGACAGCACTGTCCCTACGAAAACTTACCTGTCTCATGGGGTCGCGATTGTCAGTTCTCAAAACGTGTCCAGTGATATAGTTTAACCCTTTTTTCATGCAAACACTTTTCGATGCACCAAGTTAACTTGGGAGAGGGGTTATCTCTGGATGCAGTGGCTGCATTAGCCCTGCGGTAGACTTCGGCGTTCGTACTTCTACGGTCGATGCACGTGGTGTGCATTTTCAGGATCTTTCGAAGGCCACGTAGTTGGAAATTTTCGAGTCTAGAAAGCAAGGACTGTGTCAACTCCACCGTTTCAAGTCCATATATAAAAGCTTTGAACGGATCATGCTATTGTAGACAAAAAGCTTCCACCTGACAGGACAGCTTGCGGTTTTGAAAAGCATGTGCATGCGTTTCCAAACGGCCATAGTTGCAGAAATCCTGCTTTCAACTTCAGCTCGATTATCTACATGTCGTGTGAGGGAGTGTGAGGAGCCCCCCGAGGTATGAGACCATGACATGATCTTCATGTGGCATACGGGTTCCGTCCCTAATCGATTGAATAGATTCTAATAACTATGTCACTAATAATGAGTGGGGGTCCCCTTCTTGTGATCTGTCGGTTCAACAATCTAAAGGACAAAAGTCTCTGGTAGTACTTGTCTACATAACAAAGTTGGAGATGGTTAGGGAGAAGGCACCAGTGGAATGATCCACCAAATAAGGCCCAACATGCGTGCAGGTTGGGTGCATGCCGGAATCCGGGGGCGTTCTGGGAGAACCATCGAACGACTTGAAGCAACTTGAACAGCAAAAGACTTGCAGCTTTGCAAAGCTGGATTCGGGTGAATTTTTGGAACCTTTCAAAAGGGGGGGATATTACTTGTATATACTCAAGGGATCTTTAGGATCCTAGCCCCTTTGGTTTGAGACTATTTTGGTGTACGCGCGGCTATCTTCTCTTTTGGTGGCCGAGTGTGAATTCAACTTTTGACCCTGCCCTGCCAGAAACAGCTTGCCGAAATTACTTGTTTCACTGTGATATAGGTACTTCAGAGCGAGTGCACACAGAACAGAGCTAGGATTTTCCAACGAGACCAGGGGGCTTGGCACAAGAGAGACCTGGAGGAGCCAACCCCCCACCTGCAACACTGGCCCAACATCACTCCACTCGACCTCCAACATGTCTAGAGTCTGTAGGTTTTTTCTTCTCAAGACCCAAAGAGGCTCCAGTTCTCATCACCACTCACCACCCGCTGGATTTTTGATCCAATCCAATCCACTTGTCACTCTTTCTCGGAGAAACTCGTTCTCCAGTTCTCGATTTCTCGAGTTTCAGAGCGAGCACCGTGTGCGGGAGCCACGGCACACTACGAGTAACGCACCTGGGAGGCTAAGGAGAACTGCTCCAGCAACGAAAGGCTCTCCAAGGCTCGGCCCTCCACCACCCAGCGGCTCCTGGATCTCCTGCGGAGACTGGCCATGAACGGCAGTGGGAGGCGGGAGGTGCCGGCCCGGTGGGAGAAAGGAGAACTGGCCATGGATGAACGGGAGGTGCCTCAGGGAGATGTGCCTAGATACCTGAAGCAACATGAAGCTCTGTTCAACCAAACAGAAGGGGGAATGAGGTTGCGAGTAAGACAAAGTGTGGGACTCTCTCTCACTCACTCACTCACTCACTCTCTCTCTCTCACTCTCTCTCTCTCTCTCTTTCTCTCTATCTTTTTCTCTCGTCATCGCCCTCTCAGGTGAGTTCTCACGATAAGGTGGAAGAGGGAGTTTCAGGCTTCAACAAATCCCAAAAGATCGGCATGTTTGGGAACCAAGGTAATTCTATGCAGCTCCAGAATGTTCTGAACCTCTAAGACTTACAGTACTCTAAGAGGTTCATCAGTTGTTAGTTCATGGTCGTAGCATGCAAAGATGTCTCAGCGGCATCAGCGGATCATTACGTCTGCACAAACACCCACATAAGCACCGAAACAAGCTCCCTGCTCATGTCTGCTGGACCATGTCTGCTGGAATCCTCTTCAGAACACTTTCCTACACAGGAGAGCATCCTCCACAACTCTTCGAGAACATTGTGTCCAAACTGCCATGAACTGCCCACCATTAAACAAACACCAAACAGTGCAGAAGCAGCGAAGCTGTGGTGCTTTACCGCAGCGCAGCTGTGGTGCAGAAGCTGCTGGAGGCCTCGCTCCTCAAGGAGGCCTCCAGCTGCCCGAGGTTGCTGATGTGCCGCGGCTGGCCCTTGGCCCTGCGAATCATCAGCACCAGCCTCTGCGTTGATGCCCTGCGTGGCTTAGCCCCATGGCCTCCCTCGGCCGCCCGTGCGAGCGCCCGCCGGAAGAGGGCCACCTCCTGCTGGCCCATCTGTGGGTCCTCCAATGTGGTCGTTTGAATGAGCTTATTTACATGCGGGTTTGCCTAAGTTACGTTGACCTCCAAGGGGTGCCCAAAGCTCTTGGCCCTTGGCTCAAATCGCAAGTGCTGTTCTTTTTGAAAGCTTGTCAAAAAATATCAAACATGTTATATTCGGGATTTTAGCCAAGAGAGAGTTAAATACCATTGACTTCAGCTCATGGTATATAAACACCATTTTGACCAGACGTCTGTCCTTCATGTCGTAGCGAAAGGAACGAAAGCCCACGGTGCCTCGCTGGAAGCAGGTCTCGTCCCGTGAATGAGCCAGAAACGTCACAGGATGAGGCGTCAAGGCCTTGCCGCGTTTCTGAGGCGACAACAGTAAACCACAGGGGGCCGCAATGAGTGGCCCCCAAAATAGAGAGGATCGCACGGAACTTCCTGTCTACCAATATTAGTGGGGATCATGGAGATAGTGGCACGGTGTTCCTGTCGAAAATAACATGTATATATATATATGCGGGGATATTAGTGGGGACCTGTAAGGTTCTAATCTTTTCTATCTATTTCGGGGTCTAGATAGTGTTCCAAACGCCTGTTCGTTCCTGCGCTCAATCAGCAACTCCCAAAAGCCCACAAAGGGCACATCTAGCCCATCAGAGGGGCCATCACATCCATAACCCATCCTAACCCCATGCATTCTCCGGATCTGCGGTCTGAAGCACCTGTAAGATGGACTGGTGGAAGCCCAGGAACTTGAGCACATCCTCCCCCTCAGGCCTCACGCCGCAACGCCAACCCCACGCAAGCCAGCTTGCCGAACCGTGCGGTAGCCCCAAATGGATGTTTGTCCGCGTCGGGGGAAAGCTCTGGCGGTGGAGGTGGCCAGCTGCTTGGAACACCCAAAACAATCTCGGAAGAAATCGACCGACGCCCAATCTATCCCAGACATGACCCATGAGACTGCCATATATGCCGCCCCATTGACCCCCAAAACCACCGCAATGTAGATGAATATACCATACATGGAGTGTCTGGGTATGAGTTGATTGCCACCCCAGCGCAGCCCAGCACTTGAAACTGTGAGCGTGTGATGAAACTGTGAGCGTGTGAACACAAACTTCAGAAACGGTCCGTCGCAGACTGTCACAGAACTTTGCTGTTTTGGTTTTGGAGGATATGCTTTTTCTGCGTATCGCTTGACGGAATTTCACCATGAGGGAAAGCGCCCCTCCGGAGGGAACAGACAAGTCGGTTCACCTTGTTCCACCTGTCGGATTTGAGTAATTAAAGAAACCTAAATTTCCCCAACAAAAGCTTAAAAGAACTTAAGGATGTTAAAGGAACCATCCCTTTAGATTCAGATTTGAGTAGAGGAACTTAAAAGATCGTAAAGGTTCTCCACTGGAGTAGGGAATCGAATCCTTTCTGCCTCTGCTCTGCTGCTTGCCTGTCCACAGTCCAGCTCGCTGGTGCCAGGCGCCGGGGGCTATCGAAGACCAGGGTGAGATGGAGCTCTGGACCCCAGGACATCTCCTTCGAAGCCAGGCCATGCGCAAAGCAGGAAGATCCAGGAAGCCTCTTCTGGAGACGTTTTTCACACGATCACGGCATTGTAGTGAAAAGAGCCACCGGTGGGGGCCCCCCCCAAAACAGCACACACGCAGGAAAACCTTGCTGCTTTGGCTTTGAAGTTTGGATCAGTTTGGGTTGGTTGGTGGGTGGGGCTCAGGCTGCTGGGTGGCTGCTGGGTCTCGGGTTTAACCCAACCCATCACCACTCACAGCAAAATCACGAATGAGCAACCTGCTCTCAACCATGGACACCACATGCGATCCTTACGTGCTCAATTAGCAAGCCCAAGCCCAAGCAAATCAATTGCAGTGCTTGAACCCCAGCCTCACACATTCTCAAAACAGTTTCTCTACCAATGCTTGGAACAACCATGCACTTCCCTTATTCTTCTGTCTTCTTCACACGTTCGCCTCACAACCCCCTCGGTCCGGACCTCCTTGAGCGCCAGGGCAGGGATCCACCAGTGGAGTGCGTGCCACACGTTGGCGTAGGGCGTCCCCACAGGCACCAAAAAGACCTCAAAGGCCGGCTGCTGGTGGAAGTGGAAGTCCCTTCTTGACAGAAATGTATGGGACAAAATGCAGAAATTATGCAGACTTGCTGCCTAAATTGAAGCCACCTCCCCCCCAAAAAAAAACATTGCAAACACATGCTGGCGGATTGGACAGTCTCCCCAAACTTCGGCCACAAATCACATCATCACATCAGCTATCAGTTTTATTTATTTGGTTTTCACGGGATGAAAAGCCTCTTGGCTCGGATGAAACCGGAACATCCGAACACTCCGCTGTCGTAGGCTCCGTCGGCACCAGCTCCGCGTCCGAGGTCGAGCTCCAGGTGCGCCGCGAGATCCATTGGTTCCAGTCGATCTCTTGGACCAAGGATTCTCCATCTAAAGCCCCAAACTCCGTACACAAGGCCGCCCTTACAGCGCTTCCAAACCTCGATTTTTGGGCAAGACGACCGGCAAGCAGGGTGAAACTGAATGATACAGCGCTTCCAAACCTCGATCTCTTTGGGACGCAAGACTACTGGCAAGCAGTTGCAGGGTGAACCTGATGAGACATGCCGCTGGTCCAGGGAACAGCTACAAATACACCAAATACTGTAGCTTTGCAGAGTGGCATCAGTAGTGATATTTGCTAGATTTTTCTGGGTTTGGGGTGGATTAGTGACTGAATCCTGTCACCGAAGACCGCACACCGTGCTGGGTTACGGTTTCCTTTGGCATCTCCCGACCTCGACGACACACCAGTCCAAGGCCGAGATCGTCCATCGCCCATGGACTCAAAAAGTGAAATCCCTGCTTGCAAGTGGGAGACCATTGAGGAACAAGAATCTTTCCAGCGTTCAAACCTGGGCGGCCCGAGTTCTGGGCACCAAGCCATTGCCCTTCTGGACTAAAGATATAGAGGGGTCGATTTGGGACCATATACCTATATATGTTTACCTAGTGGTTGTTCACTTGGGGGTATTCACCCGATTCATCAATAACCAACAAGGGCAAAACAAACCATCTATTATTTTAGACACTCCTCGCGACATGTATCGTTCATGTATTGAATATTACATACAATTGGCAAAAAAACAAACAATTTGTTGGTCAATTCATGTGAATGAACAACATATTGCAACATGCCATCAATCTCGGGGTTGGTCCAACCTCCCCATGCCCATACTCGAAACCTGACTGTAAACATCCAGGCAATAATATATATAATACATCATTCAATTGTCACACTATGTCACACTCAAGATTCTTCAAAATCACCAGTTTCTTGTGACTTCAGGGCTTTACCCGCAATAAATCCTCTTCAATCTGTCTTGTTCCAAGCCACACACCCCCTGCTTCAGCCGTGCCGGCCCAAAACACTGGGCGCGCCGTGTCAGGTGCCGTGGCAGCAGTGCCGTGCCTTCTGGGCGACGCCAGGCGAGGAGCTGCACTGCGGCAGGTGCATCCAAACTCGAACGGAGAGACAGGACGTGCCGGTACCCTGGATTTTTTCCACCGAACATGAACGGAATGGACCACAGCCTTCTGGGTTCAAGACCCTAGGGCTCACGCCTCACGGGGGGCCGGGGCTCTTTTGCAGGTCTCGCGACCTGGGAGAGCGTCCAAAGAGCCTGCTTCTCCTGTAGGCACCTTCATCCTTGGTTCCTAGGTGTGGTGATTTTCCTAGCGCTTTTGCCATGGATTCCAGCTGCATTTTGGATCTCTTGGATGAACCCTGGCGCTCCCGCGCTCGCACGATCTTTTGTGGATTGGATGGTGGTCCCTCGCTGGACTGGGAGGATTGCAAAATCCTCTGCGGCACCTTCTGGAGCCGGGTGGATGATTGCTTTGAAGCATCTCTGTTCCCCTTTGTTAAGGGGCATGGTTTTCGTATGGATGGGCCTGCCCTTGATACCAAGGTGGTGATCCACGACTCAGCCAGGAGATCGCTTAGCATTGCTTCCGGAGAGTGCTGCATCTTTGCTGGACCGCTTGCTCGCCTTGAGGACGGGACCTGGAAAGGGGAAAACTCGGTCACGATTCTCAGGAGGACCTCGGCCGTCGAACATGATGCCATTGAATGCCTGCATTTGTTCGCTGGGGCATTTTCAGGGTGGAGTCAAGCGACCTCCACTATTCCATGGATTCTGCCTCAGACTACGATTGGCACCCAGGTTTTCGTCGACCTCGACTGTGATGTGATTGCAGCTTTGTCCATGAAACTTGGAATCAAACCTGTCCAAGCGCCTTTGACTGCCACCCAGGCCTTCGAGATCACTCTAAACAGGGTCATCCAGGGGGATGTTGCTGATCCTACCATTCTGCATTGTGTTCAACCACTTTCCAATTTGGTTTTCTCAGCCTCCCCGCCATGTGTATCCTGGAGCAAAGGCGGTTTCGGCCGTGGGCTCAACTGCCCAGATGGATGGGCAATCGTAGAAGCGATCAAGCAGTGTGCGATCGGCCAACCTGTCCTTGTGATGTTCGAATGTGTCGATGCCTTGGCACAGCACTCCCATTTCAAGATCATCACCTCGATGCTTCGCGATTTAGGATATGTAGGAATTTGGGAGGATGTCGTTCATTATCATGCATTTGTCCACATGCACCGCTCCAGGTGGCTGGCATGCTTCGTTCGACATGACATTGTCCATCATGGTCCCAAACCGGTGCCGTGTCTCAAGTCTGCCTTGCCAGAACGATGGACTTCGGAATCTTTTCGATTTCAGCTCCCTCGATCGTTGTCGGATCAAATTGCCATCCCGTCTCAGGTCCAGTCTGCCTATGCACAGCACTCGTTTCTACCACCAGCCAAGAGAGCCAAATTTGACCCTGCCGCTCCAGCTGAGGTCATCCTACGTGCAAGATTCCTGCAGCCTCATGAGCCGGTGCCTACGGTGTGCGCTGCCTATGGGTTTCAACATCTTCTCCCTCGACACCTCCTCGAGCAGAAAGGCATCTTCGCCACACTCAAAGATGGTGATGCAGGACCTGAATTCCTTGATCCGGCACTTCTTGCTGCGATGCTCGGCCTCTTCGAACCAACAGTATTGTCGAATCAGCTGCAACTCCTCTATCGCCAGATTGGGAATTCTATTGCGACACCCCATGCTCTTCTGGCGCTACTCGCTGGACTAGACTACCTCTTTCAATGGGGTCTGGATGTCAACGGAGCAATCAACAAGGTCTGGCAAAGGCGAATTGTTGGACAGAAGGCGATCATCATTGAACAACGAGACTTCTACATCCTTGCTGGCCTCGATTCCATCATTGAGCAAATCACTGTCCGCAGTGACCTTGTGACAAATGACTCTCACGTCACATTACACTGCCGGCATGTCAATGGCAGGATCGCCTATCTCATTGTCAAGCTGGCACGGACTGTCTCCGACCTCCTCAAGTGCTTTACTTGGAAGTTTGACATCTCAGCCCATGTCTACATTGCAGCCACAGGAGAGAGGCTCGTTCCATCCCAGACTGTTGGCCAGATCTTCGAGCAATACCATGAATGGACCCTCTTTGTCCGTACTTTTCCGATTGCCAGCCTGTCAATCTGCAAGGACTATGTCACCTGTGCGCCGACTCAAGATTGGCATGGGCCTCAACCTCTTTGTGACGCCATTCATGACCAGCCTTCTGATCCTTTCCGTCTCAAGCTCGTTGGAGATGATGACCTCTTCGCCGATACTCAGTTTCAGTTTGCCCTCTCCCTCCTTGAGAGCAACTGTATTGAAGTCTCTTCATTGAGCGGTCACTTTTGGAACTACCCCGTGTACTCTCACCTTCAACGGCTTTGGTGACTCAGAAGCTCGACTACGCTGCATTCGTGAGTTATGGGATCATCTTGATCAGGACACTCAGCATTTCGCTTTCAAGATTTGCGACCATGGTGATTTGTCTCGACTTCCACCGCATGGGGTCGTCTTTCCCAAATTCACGGAAGACAGATTGGTGCTGCTTCAGTTCGGGCCTCAGGATACCACGTGCGGCTTCTTCATTCCAACAAGGCTTGAGTGTCCTCTCTTCGAGATTGGCCCCTACCGTTACCGGCTTATGTTCAAGAATGGAAGTGACCCTGGTCCACCACCCTTCCACTTCGACCACGGTGACTTCTTACACCTTACTTTGCAGAATGACATTCACTGTGGAGGACATCATGGAACTCGGTCCACTACTATCCCGGCTGGGGCAAATCTTCTGCAAAGAGCCGAATTTGCCAGCAACACTGGTGGCTGGCTTGCATCTGATGAGATGGCTTTCTTCCTGCGGCAACTGACATGGCTTGCACCTGAGTTTGCCATTTTCCATCCTGCCATTCGTTGGAATCTGGAGACGGCCAACCTTGATGCGAATGACTACCAGGAGATTCTCATTGCCAATAACAGGCTCAACATCCTTCCGATCCTCTCTGGTTCGCACTGGCTAGCCTTTGAGATCCAGCGAGAAGGGGCCAACACCCATGTCACCTTCGTTGGTCTCCCTGGGCCTTTGCTCAGAAGTGGTTTGCAAGTTGTTGCTGAACTCCTCGACATCACGCCCGAGCTACTACATCGGTGGGCCACGGCTGCAGGGATGCTGGACCACATGCCGCTCAATGGTGACCTTTATGCCACTACCTCCATCGCTGCACGTGCTATCATTGACGATGTTATCGAAGACTCTATTGAGGACTGGAACCAGCATGGCATCCCATATGGGCTTTGGTTCTTTGCAGCCACTCTGCGTCGTGCTTTCTTCAGCTTCCTGGCTACCACTACTTTGAGGGGCAATGCAGTGTTGCAGGAGGCTATCACTGTTGTCTTTGATGATCTTGCTGCCGGTCCTCAGCCTGAGGAGACACCAGCTATCCACATCGATAGCCCAGATAGCCACATGCACCATCGCATTCAGCACTTCAACTCGTACCCGGGCTGGCTTGGATCAGATGAGCTGGATTTTGTCCTTCAAGCGATTCGTTTTCAGCGACCTCAATTCTGCTTCATGCCGCCGGCAAGATGGGACGCAGCCTCTGGAAACCTCTTCTACTTCGATGACCAACGACGAGATTTCAGAGCTTATCAGCATGTCACGTGGTTCATTCTCATTGAGCAGTGCTGGACTCAGATCGATGCACATGCTACCGCTGCGACTATGACTCTGTTCATGAGTTTGCCGGATGCACTTGCTCACCATGCTGGCCCTCTTGCCACCTTTATCATGTCGCAAATTGACGAAGCTCAGCTTACTTGCCAAGTACATATTGTGCGCTGCAACCCCGAGCCGAACATGTGTGGATGGGTTCTCCTCCACTCCTTGTGTGAGCGCCTTCGTATTGCAGTACCACCACTTGCAAATGAGGTGCAGCAAACCATCAACCTGTCACGATTTCGGGTGCAGATTCGAAGCACTATTGAACGGGCTCGCCTGGTTTGGAATTTGTCCTCTTCGTTTCCTCGGATCACCAACTTTGCCAGTCTTGTGCGCACCAACTTCCTCCACTACCTCCTTGCCAACAGAGGAGCTCTCCAATATGCTGCAGGAGGTGGAACTGAAAAGACCACGCCCCTTGCAATGCTGCTGCAGGGTCTGAGAAAATTGATCAGCTTCAAATCAATGACCCATGGGCCTCCAAGCCTGCCAAGCCCAAAAACTCTCGGAAGCTTTTTCAGACACGATGGGAAGACCTCACCATCCCTGCGGATCACCCGCTACTTGATGAGAAGGGAATCCCTGTACCACAGGTTCATCGGCTGCAGGCCAGTGCCAAGAAAGCGGGAGCAGTTTTGGCTACGAAGTCAGCTATCCAGGAACTCACGAGAATCACTCCGTGTGCGACAATGTTGGTCATCCTTCCTGGCAATGACAAGAACCAATACAGTGAGCTCGGGCTCAAAGTCATTGGCCCCTACGAACTCGTCCTTGAAGATGCCCAAGCCTAAACGGCCTACAAGCGGCTAGTCATTCTCTGGCAACTGCATGGTGCTGTTACCTACAAGCTTCCTGACCCCAAGGTCCAACTCACAGCCGCTGAAGTTGCAGAACTTGTCATGGATGCCGACTCCAGGCTTATCGGCCCTCAGCTCACTGAACAAGCTCAACAGCAGCAGATCCTCTTCCTCAAGCACCACTTTGCACAAATCCACCCGGATTGCTGCGACAAAGCCAACATGTATGCTTTTCGCATTGGCAGACATCCCTCAGCCGGCAAAGATGACAAGAACTTCCAATGCATCATCAAGCTTCCGGTTGCCTCTCGTCCCAATGTCCTCAGATCCAGCGGATCGGCCAACTTCCTCTTTCGAGACTACCTGACCACAGCTGATGATTTTGATGACATCACGGTATTGCCCAGGTTCTGGGATCCGCAGCCAACTTCTGTCCATGAGGTTCTCATCATGACCAAGGGCATTGGAGGATTCGCTGGACTTTGCCTGACCAGACGTGGGCTGGCCGCCCGTGCGTGGACATCCAAGGTCGCTGAAATGCGCAAAGCCATTCTTTCCGGTGATGCGCGCATCACTTCAGAGAACATCGCTGTCATCCCGAAGTTTACCTACCAGACTACGGGTTGGCCTGCGAGCACTGAACCCTGCGATGTCATTACTGCGACGCTCAAAGCCACGAGCCTTCCTCCGCTGCCTTCTCGTGCTTTTCGCACCAATGGAGTTTGTGGTTGGACTTTGGCATTCCAGAAGCGACCTGCCATCTCCAAGTTCTCTGTTGAAGTCAATGGCAAGCTGCATGAGATCCTCCTTGTTGAAGAGACCTCTCCTCCACCTACTAGGCCGCCACCTAGGCAAGGAGCAAAGAGAAGTGTCGATGCCGTCAAGACACAGTCGCGGCCTGAGCCTGCACCACCGATCCAGTTCAGCCCTGATGCTGCTCGGCTTGACCGTCTCGAAGAGAAATTCAATGTGCTTGAACGGCGCCAATCTAGGATGGAATCCAAGTTCGACAGCCGATTTGACGACATTTCGAGCAGCCTGCGCCAACTCCTTCAGGCTGCGAGCATTCCCCGGGAGCGATCACCCTCTGGAGAGACACCTGCTCCCAAGCAACCGAGGGGCTCTGGCCCCTATTGACTCGATCACTGTGAGCCCTTTACTTGGACTTTGGTTCTTCTCTGTCTTTTCTTCCGCTGTCTCTCTACTGCTCAGCGGTCTTCTCGTCCTTGGGCTTTCTGTTTGCTCTGCCTGATCCGCCTTTGGTTGGATCGCTCGTTTGCTTTTGGGTTTTTCGCAATGATCCGTTCATTGCAGAGGGCGGTGCACTCCTGCACCCTTTCGTTCGCAAATTGTGATGAGGATGCTGGCTCTTGGGTGAGGTGTCGTGCCAATCGTGCCGTATATCATCTCTTAGTTCGAGCTTTGCTCTCCTCTTCTTGGCTCTGTGCCTACCCCTTGACGCTGTTTTGGACTTCTTGCCTCTTCTGGCCTTCGTGCTTCAGGCATTTGTCCCTGTTCTCCTGCGTCCGTGGATGGCATTTCGCTGCACACCAATTCGTGCCCCATCATGCAGCTACGATTTTGATCTTACCCTGCTGTTCGGATAAAAGGATTGTGCTTGTCTCTTGCAGCGGTGGCTTCCGGATGGGCCGGATTTTCGATTCCACTCTCGGCTACCCGGGTGAAGGCCCTGACCGCTCGTGGTCTATTCTTTCCTCCAATGTTGGTAGCTTCATCAAAGATAATACCTGGAAGGGTTGGACCGACGATGTCATCTGTTTGCAAGAAACCCGAATCGGGCGTAATAACTTTCGCAATGCAATCAGGTCTGCCGCTGCCTTTGGTAAGAACCTTATCTTAGGTGACTTGCTCCCGGGACTTTTCCGGTCTGATGGTTCAAGTTCCACGTCGCATGGTGGTGTTGCTATGATCGCTCCTTCCCAACTTTCGACCCCTTTCCATAACTCGGATGATTGCTCAGGTCTTTTTGAAGGGGTTTTTCATTCCAAGCGTGTCCAAGCCACCTGGTATCAAATTCTCCCCTCGCTCAAGATCCTTATTTTCAACTTTTATGGCAAATCGGGGGCCTCGGCTTCTCATGACATCCTCCAGTTCAATGACGAACTCCTTCGCGATGTTTTGCAGATTGCTAGTCGATTTGGGGACATCCCTGTCCTGGTTGTTGGTGATTTTCAATTGGCACCATTACCCTTCGGTTGCTTCTGCTGTGCACTTTGCCAATTGGTTTGACCCACTTACCAATTACCTGGAGGACGGGTCCCCTGACCGACCCATCACCTATAGCCGTGACTGTTCTTTCACCGCGTTTGGGGAACACTGCTCTTCCATTGATGGCATTCTCATGAATCAAGTTGCTTTCAACTGTCTAAAGACCATTGAGACTGTTGACTGGTCCCAGAAGCAGCACCGCCCTGTCCGGGCCACTTTTGACTGGCAGCCCATTTTCCAGGTTGGGCCCATCCATGTTAAATTCGCTGCTCTTGACACCTCACACGTGGCGAAACCATCATGCCCCGGAGATTATGAATGCCAACAGTCTAAGTGGGATGCGGCCCTGACCTCTCAATTTAACAGTCATGTGCCTGAAGAACTTTGGTTTGACATCAACCAGCATGCGGTTTCCGCATTGGTCACCTTAGGTGCAACCTGGGCAAGTGGAGTTCGTAAGCGTGCAGCCCCACCGATCTTTCAATCCAAGCAGTATTGTCCGGGCCAAATGCCCTCGGGCGCCGCAACCACTCTCCACCTCTCCTGGTTACATAATGCTAGAGCCAAGGTCTTTGACATCCAAGCCAAAGTCGCCAAACCACACCTTTCGGATAAGGAGTGTGACATTTTGCACAATGCAAGGATTAGGTTGCACAGACTGTTATCACGTCTGAGAGCCCCCTTTCGTTTCCACTCCCAGTGTCGATTGTCGTTAATCACACTGCATGAATGCCATCTCTGGCTCCAGTGTCAGATTGAGAAGTGTGAGCATGACCTCAAGTTCAAGCGCATCAATGCCTGGAAAGACAAGATTCGTGCTTCCGCCAAGTCTACGCGAGCTTACATTTATCACCACCTCAAGAATAAAGCACAAGATCAGCCCAACAACCTCGTCATTGATCAACAAGGGCATATCGTTTATCAACCAAATGATGCCCTGTGCGCTATCAACGAGCAATGGGATAGCATTTTTGCTGCCAACATTGGTCATGACGACCCCATCGAGGTCCTCAAAGTGCTTTGGCCTTATCTTTCGAGAGAGAATCATCCTTGGAACCCCCCGCCAATCACGGGTGCTGACATTTTTGCCACTCTTAAGGCTCGTAATGCTCATGCTGCCCCTGGGCTCGATGGCTGGAGAACCACGGAACTCCAAGCTTTCCCCCTCGAAATCTGTGAGCTTGTTGCAGCCTTTTTCCGAAGACTTGAAGCCAATGCTGATCACTCGATCCCACTTGCTTTAACTGCTGCCAAGATTGTGATCCTTAATAAACCAGGACCCTCATCCCCACTGAATAAACGGCTCATTACCATCTTGCCACCATTGCTGCTAGCCTACACGGGCTCACGCTTTCGGCAAGCTAAGGACTGGCAAGCTTCTACCATGCCCCCGTCGATCGTGGGGGGAATTGCAGGCAGACATATGACTGCCATCCCTGCCAAACTCAGACTTGAGCTTGATGAAGCTGCCATTGCGGATGAAGCCATTGTTGGGATCAAGCTCGACAAGAGTAAGTGTTTTGATCGCATTATTCCAGCCTTTGTTGCTATCATCTTGCTGGCACTTGGATGCTCCAAAGCAGTCGTCAGCATTTTTGTTAGGCAATACAACGGGCTCCGTAAACATCTTTCGTATAGGGGGTGGACCTCTGGAACACCCACCACGGCTCCGAACGGAGTTGCGCAGGGATGTTCGTTCTCATTGATAGCCATTAATGCCTACATGAGATCGTGGGTTGCCTTCCTCCGTGATGTTCCCCACCTGTCTTGCCGCATTTATATTGATGACATCTATCTTTGGGCAAAAATCCAGTTTGTTGCTCAACTTAGGCTTGCCCTTGAAGTCACTAAGCTTTGGGATTCCTTGGTCGGTCAGAAGCTTAATCAAGATAAATCTGTTGTCTGGGCTTCCAATGGTCCTGCCCGGAAGATTGCCAAAGCTGAGTTCCCTGGGTTTTTAATTCAGGAGACTTTTGATGTTTTGGGTACAAAGATTTATACCTCGCAGCGTATTGCTTTTGACTTCGCTGATGAAAAGGCTCAGAAGATCTGTGGTGATATTCGCAACATTGGAGCCCTGCCACTCCCGCGTTCAGTTAAATGTCAGCTTATTGGGTCCAAGGTCATCCCACAGTGCTCCTTTGCTGCCCATATAACCAAAATCCCTAAGGCAACCCTCGACAAGATCCAAGCTGAAATCACGCAAGCGCTCTGGGGTCAGCGACCGCACTGGAGAGCCAAGCACCTTGTTTTAGGTCTGCTTGCGCAGCCTCACAGGAGTGACCCTTTTGTAGCCCGTTCCTTTTGTGCCATCTTAGACTTTGTCCGTTTTCTCCAACACGAGTGTGATGCCTTTGATCGCTGCTGTCGACTTGCACGTCTCCCTAAGGCAGGCAGACACACCCTGGTTGAGAATGTGCAGAATGCGTTTGCCACCTTTGGCCTCTGTCTTGATGACTCATTGTGTATTGGCTTCGGGGAAGACACAAAGATTTCTTTGCGTGAGATCTCTGTACGTGACATCACTCCTGTTCTCAAACATTTTGCAGTGCAGGTACATTATTCGCACCCAGCGAATCTCAATCGTAAAGACTTCTTCAAGCCGGAAGGGTTCATCGATGTTTTTCACACCAAGCTCTATGGTAGACAGGCTGCTGCGCAGACAGCTCATGGTCCGCCTTTGCTCTCTTTCTTCGAAGCTCAACAGGTTGGCTGCACTATTACCAATGATCGCCGCTTTGCAGCCAACTACTCAGACACCAGTTCTTGTCGTTTCTGCTTACATGAGAAGGAGTCTTTGGTGCAGATTTTGGGCTGCCCGGATGCTCACAGACACTTTCAATTTGGACCTCCACATGAGTTTGGCTCCAACTTCCAGCAACTCGGCATTATTGAGCACCCTTGGCCAATAATCTGGCATCGTTTGCGTATTGATCGTGCAGCTGATCTAGTACCGTGTGATTTCGACCACCCTGATGATATTCTTTCTCTATGGACTGATGGCTCTGTTTTCTGGGGCGAATGCTTTCCGCTCACTGCAGCTGGGTTTGCCGTTATACAGGAAGACGGCACCACATTCGCTGCCGGGCCTGTTTCCCACTTGTCCTTGTCCTCGTATTCTGCAGAACTTTGGGCAATTGTTGTTGCAGCTGCCAGGGCAAATTGCTGCCTGTGCATTTACAGTGATTGTCGTGAAGTTGTCACTAAAGTGAACGCCCTTGTTGAGAACCGCCTTATACCAGGGAACTATGTGCACTTGGAGTGGTGGCAGTTTCTTCTGCGACTCATAAACATCCGGAGCCCTCACAGCTGCAATGATGTTATCAGGATGGTTTGGATCCCGGCCCATGTTGATGACCACATACCAGTTTCGATGGTTTCAGCTGACCGAATAGAACAGCTTGGTACTTCGCGCAAACATATTGAACTCAATCGTCAAGCCGATAGAATTGCCAAGCAGCAGGCCCTCGCACGATGTGCGATAGCACCAGGTGACAAACAATTCTTTCATTCTGCTATTTTGCATCAACAAGAGGTTCTCACGCTCCTCAACAAGCATATTGGCGCTGAATGTCTGGATGATCTACATTTTGAACCACGATCGTCTAAGCAACAGGAACTTCAAGACCCTAGGATGTGCTTTCCTGGATTGGCATGGGAGATCGATGTCAGTGAATTCAACATAACACTCAATTTCCCGTTGGAATCCCCTCCTCCGAAAGTGCTTTTTGGGATCGATGATTGGCACACAGTTTTGGCCTTTTTCCAATCGCTTCATTGGAAAGTCCAAGAGGGAGTGTTGTGCACTTACCAGGAACTTGCTTTTCTGTTTTATAAGAGAGGTTTTCGCCTCCGACAACGACCTCCTCATTTCCAAGATCTTGTGCTGCAACTTCGGAAGTGCATTGTTACGATCCAGAGGACGCCTTTTGCTCTCCCTGGGGTTCCTACTGCCCGTGCTACCAAATGCATTGGACGAGTTCTTCCACAGGGTGCCATTGTGGGCGCTCTCCCTTTCTTTGCTCTGGATGAGCTCCATGCCTTTTCTCGCATCCTTGCGGGGGGGTGCCGGAAGGTTCGCCGATTCGTGGACCTTCTCTTTCGATCATCTTTTGTAGCTGCCCTAATTTGTGCAACTTGTTGTTCAACGATCAGTGTGTCGTGGACAAGACGTGTCACCCCAGGGATTTGACTCGTCAGCGCGTGAACGGAATGGACCACCCGCCCCCAGGTTTCAGGGTCAAGCTACCCTGATTTGGGGATCATGACCCACAGCCTGGTGGTTCCACTCAAACGGTGGAAATTGACAACTAGCTGCCCAAGGGTGGAGAAGAACAGGGCCCTGGGTTTGGACCCCCATTCCCCGGGGACCAGTGGATGAGGATGAGGCCTGGTTCGCCGACATCTAGTCCGCTGATTTCACCCCTTTTGGGACGGATGGGTCTTGGATCTTCTTGGAGCAAAAACCAAGGTTTTGTATCCTCCCCAGAAGGGGTGAACTACCCATAGAAAAATGAACATCACCCTAAGCAAAACCAAATAAAACACATATTATTAAACAATATATAAGACTCCCCAAATGAAGAGGCAGCATGCACTCCAAATGGGGGAAGTGTACTTGAGAGGAGGGAGACACGAAAGGTAGGACAGCGGGAAGAGAAGAGAACGCGAGAGGCAGGAACAAAAATGCATTGTTCGACATGGTGATTTATCCCCTCGGAGGCGACCTTTCGTAAATATATGTTCATATGCACTCTAAATGTTCAAACATATGCTCTCGAAATGTTCAAAAAGGTTCTTAGGAAAACAAACTTGCCCCATGGCTCAGATCATCGGTGAGCATTGAATCGGAACATCATAGGATTTGAACTATCCTGAAACCATAAGAGGCTCACGAAGACGCTCCCCAGGAGAGAATTGACGTGCTTCACAAAACAAACTCTAGGTATGTATCCCCTCGGGGAACACCTTTCGTGATTAGAATTTCATATTCACTCTTTCTACATGTTCAAGAGGGTTTCAACTATCCTGAAATCATGAGAGGCTCACGAAGACGTTCTCCAGGAGAGAATTGATTTTAGAGGGGGGGGGGTCTGTATTGAAAAATCAATTCCAAGGGGGGGGGGGTGGGGGGGGTCTGAATTGAGCGATCAATTATTAGACCCGGACGTCCCAACACTTGCTTCGCAAGGCAAACTCAAGGTATCCCCTAAAGGGCTACCTTTCGTGATTTCAGCAAATCTACAGGGAAGTTACGCTCTACGGATCCACCCTCGTTCCCTATAAAAGGATGGGCCATCCCTCACCATCGGAAAGTCTTCGGGAGAAAAACCAATTGCACCTCAAGGTCTGGTGATGTCTGGTTGCTCCCCGTGTAAGAACGATGAATATGGTGGCCGCGCGGGCACGACTCAAACGATGTCTGTTGCTCAAAGCCCGTGTTGAACATATTGGGATTTCAACAGCTCATCCCAAAAGATGGTTGGTGGAACAAAGTGCCCAGGCGATCGCCATCCAACAACCCGAAAACCACACGAGCATGAACGCTAAGGAACCATGTTCACCAAGGCTCCAGCATGCGATTGTCTAGTCTGAACTACTCTCCCTCCAGCAATCAAAAGTACAAATTTGCCCCGCCCACGGAAAACGGTCACAAAATATGTTCCACCCATGATCATTGGATAGCTTTAGCTCACCACCCGATCCATAGACGGCATCACTGCGATGTCCATGCCGGCACATGACAAGGAATCGGACCGTTTAAGTCCCAAAAACGCCATCTCCAAGGCCCATCTTCCTGTCTGCTGGCAAGCCACTGCGGCCGCTGCTTGGCATTATTGCTGCTCATGCTGGCCAAGCGTGCAGCGTTGTAGACCACATCATCAGCAGTGATGTCCCAGAAACTCAAGCTCAAACCTCGCCAAAAACATACAGGAACCTGACAAAGTCATCCCTCAGTCATCCCTGGTCACTGTTTCAATGCCAAATCACCATGGCAACGCAATGAACATGTAAAATTAACCCTCACATGTCAAGCATCATCCGATCCAAATCAGAACCCCCCACAGCCAGCGTCCGTGGGGAGAAAAACAACAGCTCCACGTGATTGGAGGGGTCCGGTCCTGGGTGTTCAGCTTCTTCTTTCAGGTCCTGGCCTTTTTGCGAGCATGTCCATGTGAATGTCTACACACCACACACGCACACAAAAAAAAACATGATTACCACACATTGCCAACGGTGACTAGCCTAGAACCCCCCAAAACCACTCATCAGTGGGGATATGGTTTGTTGCCCAAATCTGCCAGGCCACAATCCCTCCAAGGTGCCAAGACGACCAACGCAAAGGCCAACAAGAGCAAATCGGCTGCACGATCCCAGCGGCCCTGCAGAATGCATGCTTGTGCCACTGCGATGTTGCTCGCCACGTCCCCGGAGACACAGTTCGTCCTGTCGATCGCCGTGGCCGTGACGGTGACCGTTTTTCTCGACGTTTCACGCTGACGGTGCCGTTCTTCGGAAAGGAATTGCAACGTGACATCGACATGGGACATGAAAGCCATTTGCCTGCCGATCTGCTCACAGGATCGAAAGCAAAGGTTGTACATGAAAGTACGCCAAGAAAAGGCACCTTTGGCAGGTTTTTGGTCTTGTTATGCCTGTCGTCGTTTTGGTTCTGACCCCCCTGAAAAAGCTTGGGCCATGTCTCACCTCGTGGCCTACTGTGCCGAGCCCGTGGCCTACGACTGTGCCGCCCGTTTTTGGACCAAGGAGGTGAACCGAACCTTTGACCTGTGATGGTTATCGTCGTGGGGATTTAGACAAATAGCTGGACCGGTTCTCTCTCGGCCAAAGATCTGGAGGGAGGTCTGCTGGAAATAGACCAGTGCGTGCGCGGAGACCTCTTCATTCGCACAGGATTGGAGGATCGAAAGATAGTGCGCAGGCTCAGATGGAGTGGTGAGAAACTTGGAGAAATTGGCATGGTGCAGCCAGAGCCTCTTGATGTTGTCCCTCATAGCCATGAGCATGTCATAGCCTAGCAGGAAGAACATCCGCAAAAACAATAAAGACACTTTGCGGCAAACAAATGCTCCTACATGCAAGAGTAAACTTCTCTATGAAGGGGATGCTGTCAGTCAGCTACGCTACCTACTCCACAGGCATTGAAAGTCAGACTTCTAAACATTCGCTGCACCTGACGTGGGGAAACTGAAATCATCCCAAGAAACCATGTTGACATGTCCAGCGGGTAAGCCAGGCGCATTCGTGTCAAAAACACACACACACAACATGAAGTAACTCAAAATAACATCAAATAACTAAACAACTCTCAAAAAAAGCAACTCAACAACACGGACAACAGATCTGGCCTTTCCCTGCACATGCGCAAGCCTCAAAAGGCCCCGCCCTTTGAGCCTCCATGGCCCTCCGAAGCCGTCTCCAGGTTCGCAGCTCCACTGTTCGACTGGAGCGGTCGAAGTCCCTCGAAGCTGCGGCGCGGTTCGCGCGGAGGCGCCAGGTGTAGAAGACCAAAAGCTCGGCCACGGCGGAGATGAAGTCTCCATCCTGGAAAGTTTGGACCAATGGGCGCCAATCAGCTAAATAACTACTTATTGTTACTAGTAGTAAGGCACTTGTTGCTAGAAGCGATGCACTTGTTCCTAGATGTTCCTAGTAGCTTATTGAGCTAAAGAAAGGACACGGAAGGAATTTGGGTTACTTAGGTTTGACTCAGCCTTGCGATGGGTGGTGCATGGCAGCCTGTGGTAGAAGATGTAGAAGAATTACATAAATTGGTGGAGAAAACGGATGGTGAAGTGCTAGTGGTAGGTGAGTGCTAAATCCCATGATGATGGTGGATATGGATTAATCAACTGATGAATCAATATCACAACGCCATCATAATGCAATTCACCGCCTGCAAACTGGCAATGAACATACACATCCAAGCAACGTTGACCTTTCTCCCAGCGCGTTCCAGCTGCTGCGCAGCCAAATCGGCAAGGGCACGCCACCTCCAGCGGCCCCTGCGCGTGCTCTTGAGCCGCGCCGGCCAGCGTTCCTGTGCGCGCGCCAGGGCCGGCCAGCGCGAGAGCAACATTTGGCTGATCTCTGTGAATGGTACCCGGCAGCAGCGGTCGTATGTGAAGACCTGCAGCGCGGAAGATTTGGACGTCTTGATCCTGTGCCAATAGAATCTAATGAACGGTACGCGTAATATTTTTAATACATGATATACTAATAATTACACAATATCAAAATTACACATATTGTGATACACTCAATATGCAGTCAGAAAGTGAAGACTTCCCGAGTGGATGGCCCGATGGGGGCCCCCACGGGCAGTTCAGACTGTGTTTCAACGTCTAGTCTTTGACGATTCTATCTGCATCACATGTGGTGCTCATATCAGAGCCCATGCTATTTGGGGCCACCGGGCGCCCCATTGGTGGTTCAATCAAATTGCCGTTTCATCAATATTCGCAATATTCGACGGATGGGCGATTAAAGCAGATTCCGAGTGCCAAAGTGCATGTCTGCAGTATGCATCTCTGATGATTTTTTCGCAACTAGATTTGGGCACCACTGGCCACCTCGTCAAAGCAAAGCGTGGCTGCGGAAGCTGAGAAGCAACAGCTGCTGAAGCTGAAGCTCTCCGACCAACATCCCACATCTGCCCGTTCCCACATGGCGGTGGCCCATGAAGCCCATAAACCATGGCACAGCCACACCAACTGCCGTGTGGCACGGGAAAAGAAGTCGAAGGTAACATGGGTTTGTAGGCAAAAGATGTCTCCCAGTGGGGTACGCGCGCGTGTGTGTGTGTGTGCGCGTGGCCGTTTCTTCATGTTTTTTTCTCGCGTCCATATGTTGTCGTTCCCTGGAAAGATCTATCTAGAAGTGCTAACGCACTCCAAATGGCACTCACCGAGCCCGAACTGCTTCTGATCTATCCGGGCGTGATAGTTTGGTCCCCTGACGTGGGTGAAGGTACCTCCAAAGGATGGAGTTATGTAGTTTATGCGGCGCGTCATATGGCATGTACACAGTCCAGCCAAGGCAAAACCGATATACCCCCTTATACAGCAAACAAACATGGGCCTTCTGCAAGTAGGTCATGTGAAGCAGGTCATGCGAAGTCAGATCCCAGGCCGGTCGGGGACCTGAGAAAGGCTGTGAACGGAGACCCGGACCCTGTGGCCATCTGTGGCCCACATCTTCCGCTTCCTTCGGTCGCACCTGGAAGCAAATCCATAGCCTTCATCCCCTCCTGGAGAAGCGGGGCAACGGCTTCCCATCGATCAAAGGAACCGATGTTCAAAGGACTGGGGAACTGGGGAACCCTTCACATCCTGAAGATGAGGTGCTACCTGTCTTGCTACTCTGATGGGGTCTTGCTACTCTTTGGTGTGCTGAAGAGGGGTGGATGAAGGGCAGTAGTGACCTTGAACTTAAGGGCCTCCCAAAAGTTGTCCACGCATCCCACTGGTTACCTCCTCGTGCCTACTACCATCATGGTTGAAATTGGATGCTTCAAACCAGTTCTCCCCTGATCATACGTAATTGTGGTTCGTATCGTTCCTCCCCTGAATTCCAATGTCTAAGAAGCAGCGGTTGCAAGGTAAACGGCATGAAACCTGACAATGGACCTTTCGAAATATGTTTTCTCCACAAACCACTGGATTTCAGGTTCGATGTCAATCTTCTACGGCGTGCCAAACCCCGTTTCCATCGAACTGTTTCGCGCGAACACCAAGCCGCGCGCAGTTGAAAATGCAAATTGAGCCCAGAAAACGCTTCGAACCACGCCGCCGCGAAACGGTTGACGATGTGATGTTTTTTCCATATTGTGACTTGCATGTTTGAATGGTCTTTTCTCTAATGGTTTTGATGCAAGACCACGTTCTGGTGACTTGACGAGAATCATGATGGCGGTTCTCCTGATATGTTCGGAAGAAAAACACCTTGAACACCCTTGTGGTTCCGAACAATTAGTGGTTCGTGACATTCGTGAATGGACAGAAACGTGCGCATTCAGAGCATCACATTGCTTCAGAACATGCCGCCGTAAAATGCCCCACGAAAGGTTTCGTCAAGTGTGCGAGCAATTGGGTTCGGTGAACCCTCAGGTGCTGCCGGGCGGCTGCTGTGCGACTTTGTTTAAGATATAACGTAGGTTATAGGTTTTTGAACGTAGGTTATAAATTGTATACGTGTGTTAAGTAATCGCCTCCACTTACAACTAACTTGGTGTTCTTATAACTAAATTATCTTGTTTATTGTTTCTACTTAATTCCTACTGAAATCGAACTTAAGTTTGACTTAGGTTGAACTTAAGACTCATGTTTTATTGTGTTTTTACATAAGACTCATTCTTTTTTTGGTAATGATTTTTGGCTGCTCCGGGAAAGTCTGAAAAGAAAGTCTGCTCCGGGAGGATTAAGCGAATGGTGGCCGAATGAATGTAGGCGAGGAATCTAGAACTCTAAGTTTTCCAGTGTAGGCCAAATAAACGCAAAAACTTGTTTTTCCTCCTCTGTTTGCACTGAAAACGAACGCACGTCGGAAAAACAAGAATTCTTGCGCGAAAAGAAGATTTTAAACATATACAATTTAAAAATTACTTACGACCTACTTAGAACTAGGTTTTAAATACCCGTGTGTACTCCAGGGGGACCTGGACTCCTAGAAAAAACAGAAATTTCCTAGGAAAATTTAGTTCGCAAGATTTATTAAGTCCTGTTGGCCAGGTCCATGCTTCAAAATTTAGGTTCTATAAAATCCTATCACTGGGACATTAAACTCCCTGGGGAAACACTCGTAGATCTTGGCGGATTCCTGGTCACGTCCTCCCCGGGGATTGGGGCACCATAGATTTATGAATTCCTTACGCCCGCCAAAACACTAACAATTCCACACAGGAAAATATAAGAAAAGCTGTCTTGTCCATCCATGGAAATCCATCGCAGAGCATGCAGAGCTGACTTTTTTCCGGCCTGCTCATGCAGTGTCGTTCATCATCCGAGATCCTTTGCGGTTCTCGGACAGCAGCTTGAAAAAACCATGCTTTCTTGCAGGCTTCTCCATCAAAGCACGCTTGATGTCCTCCAGGTACTTGAAGATCAGCGCTGACCTGTCGCCCTTCTTCGCATGACCAAAGTAGCTCGAGAAGAACTCTGGTGATCTCTTCACTGTGTCCTCCCAAGCCACTCCTGTGCTTTTCACATTGCCATGCTCGTCGAAGATGTTTTGCAGGGGAAAGCTTAACCTGTACAGATTCAGCAAACCCTCCATGCAACGCTGAATGTTGCGACCTCCAGCTTTGCTTGCACCAAACGACGAAGGCATGAACTGGAAAGCCTTGCTTTGCGCAGCGACCTCATCGGCATCGGTGGTCTGCTGCGTTCTCTTTCTGCCTGGTTTCTTCTCGCCGCTGAGGATCATGTCCATTAATTCTGAGCTGCCCTGAGCTTCCTGCATGGCGATCTTGTCATCATCACTCAACGCCACACGCATTCCATCCAAGCCAGCCAAACATTCCTTGACCGTGAGCTTTGCGATGAACCTGCATGCACCCAGAAAAGGAATTGCATCCGTACCACTCCTCCTCCTCCTCGCCGTCTGCAATGCGCCGGAGCGGCACCATGCGGATTTTGGCCACTGCTTCAAAGGGAACAGGAAAGCTGGTGAGTCTACATCCCTGCTTCCCAAAGCGGAACACACTCAAAGCACACCCCAATGTGAAATTTGGTTCCTTTCCACTGGTGGCGTACAACATGATGGAACCCACCTCCAACGAGACCTTTGTTGGAGCCGGAGGGCCGCATTCATATTCATCCACGCAGCCACCCTGGACGTGCGGGAAGCCGAAACTCCTGCTATCCGCCTCATGACCTTAGCGCAGAGTGAAATGAAATATGTGATATATGTGAAGCTTATAAAATCCTGAAATTTGATAAAGCATACAAAATGTGACGTTTATAAAATCTTGCGCGTGCTCGACATCCAAGCCACTGAGCAGTTTGATGCCATGACAGATTGTCGGATCGAACCCTGGACCCACGATGGTTCTTCAACCAAGCCTTGTCAGCAGGCACTCTCAAATTGCACAACAGCTGCCACATTGGACCCCACAACGGTTCTATGTCCTGGTGAGCCACACCTCCAGAGACAATGTCGAAGAATTCCGAAAGTGTCCGGCAACTGCCAAGCCTTCCAAGCATGGATTTGGAAGAATCAGACTGCACTGCATCCTCCGGGATCTCAAAAAGTGCTTGAAGGTCTTTACTCCCTGGGGCAGCATCTTCCTGTGGCGGATCTGAACGCTTCACCTCATTGTCTTCATCTTGGATCCTCTTCTCCATGTCCTGGACGCGTCGCAGCATCTCCAAGCATTGATCCGTTGATTCAGACTGGGCTATTGGTGGCACAATGTCCTCATCATCATTGCCATCATCATTTCCGTCAAAGTCTTGGAAGTGATCGCCGCCATCTTCACAGTCTGCTTCACTCAGGTTACCTCCAGCAAGAGTCCACACAACAATGGAACACCTACAAAGCAAAGGCTTCGAGATCTTCGAGAGTCGAGAGCAAACCTAATTATAAAATCCTGTTTGTTCTGTTAAAAGTGGTACCCAATTATAAAATCCTGTTCCTAGCAGTGCTGTGTCACGTCCAACATGCAACTTTAGGCATTGAGCCAGCCTTCTTCTGCCAGCCTTCTTTACAGTGAGTTTCATGACTGTACAGGACAACATAGCATGGCCCAATGCCTGATGATTCAGCACGATCTTTCTGGCTGCAGGTCTGACACAGAGAGTTTGCTAGTGGAGGCCTTCGCTCTTAGGTTGGAGGCCAGTCCTCTTCACCGTCCGAAAAAAAACCGAATATCAGCGCCGCCCTGCCCCCCCAACTTTAGCCGTCTGGTTTGCCAGTATCAGTTTATAAAATCCTAAAACAAGGTATTGTTCCAGGAATCTGCAATGGAATCACCACTAGGACTTTATTAAAAAAAACATACTTTTATAAAATCCTGTTTGATGAAATCATGTTAGAATATGAAACAGTTATGAAGTCCTGCTTGCCAGGTCCATGTGCCATGGTAGGGGGACCTATTGTTTTTATATATAGTTGTGGCCCAGGTCCAGGAAAAAATAGTTGGATTCCAGACGGGTATGTTTTAACTCCTCTAAGTCCACTTATGCATAAATTTTTATAATAAGTTCTAACATCCACAAGTTAGCTACAAATCATCCCAGCCACCTGGTGGGTTCTGCATCGCAACGACAAAAGGCACATAATAAGCCGCGCAGCGACTTGAGGTTGAGCAACCCCCCCACGCTGCACACCCAACACGCACACACAACTTTAAATTGTCACTATATTTCAATAATGGCTGTAACTTTACGAGCATCCGAGCATCCTCAACCAATCATTAGTTTGTGAACCACCCTCAACTGCAGCTGGGCACATTCTCCAACCAAAAGGGTTCCGGCTCCAAAAACACCAAAACAAATGGATGTCATCCACTTGGTCCCAGAAACACCGGAAGTGTGCGCCAAGGGGTTACGACTGAGATCCTCAATGACTACTACCTTAGACCACCACCACGTCCCACCACCCTTGGTTTATCTTACATATATAGATAAATTTGAGGTGGGTACACCCACTCCAATTCATATTGAATTCACCCAACGCCAAGTTGTTGAACTAGTTTTTGTCTTACATGATCACTTTTTTCCAGCGAGACCTTGCGACATGAATCATCACGGACCAAATTTGGATCACAGTCTCTTTTCTGCGATGCGAGCGCCATGCTGCAGGTGCTTTGAATGGAAAGATCAATTTTCTACTCTTCTTGGCTATTTCAATTTCTGTAAACCTTTGAGCGGTAGCCACAGCGTCCGCAATGCTTCAAGCACACGCTTGATCAGGTTTTGCCCGATTCCCATAACAAAAGCTGTGAAAACTAGTGCAAACGGAACAGAACAAACAAAATTGATGTAAATTGAATATATAATTGATCTAGCCCATATACTCTGGTCAAAGTTGACAACAACAGGTTTTCGAACAGCGTGAGGACAGCTTTACCGTGAACATCTCTGAACAGAAACTATGCACAGCCTTCCACATCAATCTTCATGTTCAAGCGGAGTGCATGTGACAACCTTGTTAATTTGCCCGAGCCAGCGCAAAAGAGTGTGTGGTGTGCCCTGAAGCTCGTTCATCACGAGTCACTTAATTTACAGCGGCCTAAGGTAGCACCCATAATCCTCAAATGAAATTTTAGGACCGTTTCCAGGCAGCGAACCAGCCGCCCAAACAACCAACTTCTGATTCCGCGTGACAGGTAACTGATATGTTCGAATGGCCGAGCCAGATCAGAAAGAAGCATTCTGTCTACCAAGGGTACTCCTGGGTATGACAAACTAGCGCCAACCTAGAACCCCCCACTCCCCTTGCACCCTTTTTCTTGCAATGGTCGACACACCAGGCCAAGCCAGCCTTGCAGGCCACCAAGCTCAAGGGCAGGCACTTGGACCAAATCGGGGGAGGGTGGGCGGGGCTTTGCAAAAAAAAAAAGTGTTCACCTGCCTGTAAGCTGCCCAGCACCAAGCCAAAGCGCTTTCTCAAAGCTGCAAATATAAGACCTGAGGAGGATGCTTCGCGCGCTGCTGCACTTGGGCAGCGGGCTGGCCCGGCTTTTCTAGCGCCACCATTGCATGGTGAAGTGGTGTAATTTCTTGCGTGCTGCTTCGTACGGAAGATTTGAACATCATCTCCGCAATAAATTTGTTGTCAGCTCTTCATCAAAACTTGCATGGGCCTTTTGTCAAGTCTTCACATCTCAAAACAGTTCACCCACATTGTCCATGCACGTCATGACTCCTGCCCATGTGCCAAGGCCTCTATTGCACAATATCTACAAACAAATGAGAACAACTAATAGCAATGTCCTCCAACCTACTAGCACACTTAACTATATTAGACCTTTCTTCTTTTTCAACTTTAAGATAGGTCGCTCAAGGCCAAAGCGGCTTTTCTGCGACTGCAGCAAAGTACTAAATTCCTAGCTTTCATCCCCGGTCCGGGACTCTTCAGGGCTTTGCGGCCGCAAATGCTGCTGTGTTCAGTCACATGCCTAGGCATCGCGGGTTCAATAACCTAGGCGGGTGCAAACTGGAAATGGTAAAAGCAAAATACACTCAGACCTCGAACTAAGAACCCCCGAATGACACCGCCCCAGGTGGAAAGCAATCATCATCGGTCATTATCAGAGCGTCCAGCCCCGCACTTCCCACAGATCAAAAAGGCCCTCTGCTCCACGATCTTCCGACATCTGGTTCTTAGATGTAGACTCTTGATTAATAACCCCCCCTTATGAAGAGTCAGTTCAACCCAACTGAAAGTGTTAATCAAGAATCTTGTTCTTAAAATGTCGTTTTCTCTATTTTATTTTTTACAAGCTACATCTGATCTTCCTTCGGTGTCGTGGACAATTCTCATAGGCACCAACCACCACCCGACCATCAGATCCTTCGGTGTCGTTCTCTGCTCCGTTCTTCCCCCTCCTCAGTGACCAGAAACCGCTGGTCGTCCACATCGTGCCACCTGAGGCGTGACCCAAACGCAAAATGTGGCGACTGAGAGGTTTACGGGTGTTCCGGCTCTTCCGGGCCCCTCTTCCGAAACATTGATGTAAGCGGAAAACTCATGAAACAAACTTGTTTTGATTCAGCGCATGTTTCTTTTTTGAAGCTGTGTGTCACCTTCCAGGATGATTGGAGGACGGGAGAGTATGCCGGGGGTTTGGGGGGCTGCTTTGGGGGAAAAACTTTCCTGCACCATACCTGGATCTGTGGGTCCATGTTTGTCGAGACGGGGTTCCAGGAACCACGAGCATCGTTGAAACGCCTTGGAACGTCACATCCCACATGAAGAAACAACACATTCACAAGCGCCAAGAACAACTCAAATCATGCTTGTTCATCCTGTCTTGGTTTGTGACGCAACAGCACCGAAACACTCCATGCATGGCATATTTAGCTACATTGGCCATCATTGACCCCATTTCAAGCACCCCAACAAAAAGATAGCTACATGTGACACACATGGACTGGAGTGTCAGGGGCATGATACGTCCCATGGCTCAAGCACCATCAGTACGGGGAGCCCTCGCATGGCCGGCAAATGGACCACGAACTGCACCTGCACTGCTTCTCCGTGTCGGGACGGAACGCGAGCAGGATTGGTGGGCCAAAGAACACTTCGTCGCAAAAGAAAGACATCCCGAATCCTGCTATTTGTGGAGCCTTATACATAGTTGGTCGCCATGTTCTTTTCAGGAAGCCTGTGGGGAAAGCCAAGTTTGGGTGGTCCAAGTTCCAAAAGGAAGCAGCTTGGGACGGTGGTTTTTGGATGGTGCGGTGGTAGCTCTTCCCACCTGGGTCAGGCCAACATCGTCACGGAGCGATGAGGAAATGTGTGTGATGAGTCCCCTCCATCCCCCCGACAAAAAAAACAAACAAACTATATATTTTGGGCTCTGCCCCGGTACACTAACAGGTTGACCACAATGCATACCAAAAATTGAGCAATATAGCATAATATAGCCACAGCTTGCATCAGGATGACTTTCATTTGCCCTTTTCACGCTGGTTACAATGGTGGTACATGCACACACCCCTCAAGTACACCGGAAGATGTCAGAAACCTATTTCCCGTCTTAGAGCCACAGGTGAGCATCAACTCGCAAGCATGTCGTTTTTTGATGGTCGTTACCGTTGAAATACTCTAGACTCTAGGACTCTATGCCATTATGCTATAAAAGTAGAGCAAAACAAGTAAATATATATATATAGTATATATATATATATGTGTGTTATATGATGTTATATGGATGTGTATTTGCGATATGGACCCCAAACAGTTTGTACACTTATGAATCTTATGAAGTAAGCCACAGAGACGAACGGTCAAACAGTCAACGGCTCAAACCGTTCCAGCTCACTGTCATCAACTTGGATCCCCTCGGCCTTTTTCGATTCTTGACTCAATAGGCTCAAGGTGAGGACCGGCAAATCAGATGCTCTTGGCCGGATGATTTTACACTTGTCCCCCGCTTGTTTCCCGTGCGGCCACACGAACCTGCAGAATCTCAGCACACCATTCACCGATAGTTTAGCTGATCGTAGCGCCCGGGGACAAGAAAATGAGCTGCCAAAGAAAACGAGCTGGGCGGAGGTGGGATTGACGGGCAAATCTGGCAGGGCTGAAGAAAGGGCTGGTTCTAGAGGGAGGCTTGGCTGGCCGCCGGAACTGTGGGCAGCCCCGGAAGTTTCAGGCCCAAGGGAATGGGGCGCCTGCTTTATTGACCAAGTAGAAAACTGGAGGCCCTCTCTAGGAAAAAGAAAAGGAACACAAACACAAAAAAAACACAAATCAAACCACAAAAAAAACAAGACTTTGTGGTATTTGTTTGGTCTGATTTGTGTTTTTTGGTACGTAGTATGATTTGCGTTTTTTGTGGTATGATTTGCGGTCGCTTTTGTGCTTCTTTTCTGGTATGACTTGTGTTTTTGTGTGGCATTTTTGTGGTGTGATTTGTGGTCGCTTTTGTGACATTCTTTGTGGTATGACTTGTGTTTTGTGGTATGATTCTGCGGTCGCGTTTGCGTTTTTGTTGGTGTGACTTGGGTTTTTGTAATGGTATGATTTAATATCCGGGGTTGAAGAAAAGCACAACTCAAACCACAAAGAATATCACAGGAAACTGAGCATTTTTTGAACATGTTGCGGGGCCAGAGCCAATTTTGGACTTGGCTCTCATCCTGCTCCAAGTGTAATCATAATCTCCCTTTTCCCTCCGTTCTTTCCCTCTTTCCTGTGGCTGTGAGAGCACGTAATCCTGGCCACCTGCTACCTACCGTTCCATTCTTGAGCCATCACTCATATCATAACAATTCATATCATATAGTTTTTATGGACAATTTGGACCCTTACTAACATAGGGTTTGCTTGGGGTCAGGTGCGAGTTGCGTTAAAGGATTTGACGTGTTCTAGAAGATTTAGCCGAAAGGATAATAAAGAGTTCTGGGCCGGAGGGTATCAATGTTGTATTGGCAGCTGACGGTATTCTTAAGTCTTTCATTTAAATTGAATTCGGTGATGTTGCCAATTGCCCAATGGTTATTTCGCCCATGGGTATTTACTTACCTTACTAAAGGTTTGAAAGAGGCTGCGTTGATACAGCCAAAGACTTGTTTATCCCCATGTAGGTGCAGTGAAACCCAGATGAGATTGGCAACCCATTAGAATAGGTCAATAAGTTAAGTCAAGTTCCATGGGTGCACCAAACTGCATGAACAAAGTATTACATAATCTTGTGGTAAGTAGGGTCACTCTTTCTTTGAATTGTCATTTGAGAAGGGATGATGTTGGTTGTTTTTGGTTTGCAAACCTGAACTTTAGAGTTATATAACCCGCCCACTGATCCAATCATGTTGCATTTCCTAGACCAGAAATTGCAATCCAATTTCCCGAAATGACACTAAATATGATTGTGTTTTTTTGGGGTATGGTTTTAAAGGCCCTGACCCTTTACGACTGTTACTGTGGGGGGGGAGGGTCCAATATGTATATATATAGTACTTTATAGTACTTTATTATTGATCACATTGGGCCAAAGTGATTCCAAGTGGTAGATCCGGCGTAACACCTCCTGAACTGCCCGCCTCCAACTTCAAGCTGTCGGTCGAGGGAAGGTGCACCTCAACATGCCCCAAGCCAATCTTGTGCCACTTTCCCTGAATGAAACCAACAAAAGCACCCTTTGAGGTGGATAATGGCTATACAAATTCACCTTTGGAGTGGGAAGCGCACTTCCGACTTCCTCCACATCAACTTGGAATAAACCTCGGGCGGTTTTCTTCCTATTTCATGCCTGTTTATTTTTTTTCACCTCGATGTCCTCTTCCGCGGCCCATGGACCTCCGAAGCCGCCTTGAAAACCCGCAACCGCGCGACAGCTCCCGAGGCTCGGACGCGCAGCTGCTGGTCCTTCGCTTCGAAGTCCAGCCTCGCCATGGGACGAGACGGGCGCCGGGTGATGCCGGCGGTGCCCGGTGAGTGGAAGTCGAAGGATCGAAAGGTGTTCTTCGTTGGGAGAGCCCTGATTGGGCCGAAAGGAAGGTACCAATGATTGAGCCGACCTTATTTGGCAGAACGCCTTATTTGGCAGAACGCCTTTCGGAAACGTTTTGGAACTGAATATCTCTATAATCGAAGCTAGAGGTATGAACAAGTGATAGCTTAAGGAAAAGCACTTAGAAGGAGCCTTGACAAAGATGAGTTCAATCATCCAAAAACTCTTCTGGCTGTGCCCTGAAAGCAGCTTGGTCGACTTTCGAAGGAAACCCATGGGCCGCACCACACCAAACGAAGGTTTTAACACACAACCAATCACACTTCCTGAAAGGTGTTGGGCTGAGACAGGGGCTTGCTCAAAATATACCGTCATACATTGTTGTTCTTAATGTATATGTATATACTGTATTGTTTTTATGTTCTTGATTTTGCCGTGGGCTTTTGCAGTAGGAGTCTGGACATTGCTTTGTCCATGGTTTTCTGCCAGGTGTCCACCACAAATGCCTCTTAGCTGTCTCAGCTTCACCTTTTGGCTTGCAAAAACTGGCCTGGAAACATAGCTGAGATCAACGTCACAAAGACGGCACTGGCGCCAGTTTCCGGCAACAAAACCGTGCACCTCAAGAACCATAGCTAGATAGAACATATATTAAAGCCGGTACAAGTCTGCAGTCAAAGGTCTGTCTGCACATCCTGCCTCACTGTGTTGGCCAGCACTTCTTGGATCTGGATCCACCTTGGCACGAGGCTGGGCACGAAGGAGGAACGAGGCTGGGCCATTGTCAGCACAACCAACGCCTGGTGCATTATCCTGAGGCATCCTGCGGGTGAATGCCCAAAGCCAGCTCGCCCTCTGCCTCTGGAGGCTGTGGGATTGTTTTGGAATCTGGATCATCTAGATTTCATCCCGTGGGAAATGAGCAGAAGCAAAAGATCCTCTACGGCCCAAATGAGTCTCTCCCGCCGGGGAAACAGGCCATCAACAAAAAAATTGAAACGGACCCGGAGTTGACATACACCCCTGTAATCATAGACTTCCCCCGCACAAAGCTCCAGCCCCCCCACGAGTGACATAGCCATTGGGGATTCACAAGGTCTGTATCGATGAGGCCTTCTTTGGTCGCCACTTAAGCGTTGGACCTCTCTGTCGGAGGGCAGTCATGAGGTTAACCATGAGGTTAACCAGGGACCCTACCAGTGCCAATGCCATAAAATCCAAGAATCTGCTTGAAACGTGTTCGCCGATACTGCCCAGTTCGCCGATACAATGCCACCTCTAGTGGCCGGCAGTCGTATGACCTGGCGGCCCGTTTCAGGCCTTGGCGTGGAACCACGCCACATGTCCCTGCAAGGTCCGCTCCTGCAAGGGTCCAGAGGAAGGAGATGACACCACCGTCGGAAGGTATACCATCGGGTAGATCTTCCCATCGTCATGACGTGTGGAGTCATAAGACCTATACCCAACTTTGGATTGTAGAACTTTATCATATCATATCGATGTCTTTCATCAAGATAGGTTACATTAGTTCACATTGACATATTCTTTCATGACCTTCCCATGAAGGAAGCCTCCATGATCTGGGGTTTTCACTTGTGACCCGGGTTGCCAGAAATGAGCCATAGAAGGAATCAAAAACACTCATAAGATCTTATAAGCGATAAAATACGAGTACCATTCGCCATATCCCAAGTACCCGACCCACATCTATAGAGATGAGTGAAACAGTCCACCGATCGCCGGGGCATGCCGGGCCGGCCCGGGTGGGAGCTCCGCTATGCACTCTCCGCTCCAGGGGGTGTCTCCTGGAAGTTCGCGATGACCACGACTTCCTGCTTTGCGGGGCTCCCGCCACGCGGGGCTCCCGCCCAAAACACATCAAAACGACCCCGACGGTACGCCGCCGCCGCCGCCGCCGTGACCGGTGAGGTCGCGCCACGGTCAGCGCCGCTTGTTCAACAGGAAGCTGACTGAGCTTGCTGCAGTGGTGTCACCCGACATGGGATCCTCACAGAGGAATACCAAAAAGGCTGCACTGGTGCGAAAACGGCGGCCAACCATATGGCGCCAAACCATACCAAACCAATAGTGGACACACCCATTTTGAAAAGGAACTTGTTCTTCCAGAAGGCTCAAGGGCATGCCTTTGGTACTCTTTGGTCAGGCTCAACAGCAAACACTTGGAGATTCACACCATGAACATGCCCGACACTGTGGTGTTTCACCTGCCCCTGGCTGGCTTACCCCCTGGCCTGCGCATGTACCCCCCAAATGCGCACGTACCCCGTCGAGACCTCTCTCATCATGCAGTCTGGCAGTCCTCGTCAGGTGCTGCTCCATAGGCAAGCCAGCACTGAACTTTCCCTCTGCCAAACAAACGTATTTCATGAGTGGGGCCAGCATCATATAGTCTGCATGTAGCCTGCAAATGTAGCGCATAAAGCATCGAATGAATCCCTTTTGGTTTTGTTCGGTACAGTACCTCTTGCTAGCAGGCCAAACACAACGGTAGGATAAAACATTATGTTGATTGATGTGTTCATTCTGTTGATGAACCAGATCAAGCACCGCCGCATACATACAAAGTACCGCGCCGACGTGTCCATGCGAACCGCTACACCCCCCTTCAATGTTGCCGGAATTGGTGGCTGGCTTGCTCAACGCGCAGCTTGCACGTTTTTTTCTCGGCCCGGTTTGAGCACGCATCCGTTCGTTTGGGATGTGTTTTTGAATTCGTTTGAAAGCTCTTCGTTCGATTTCATGAAGGTCATTCATGTTTAATTTTCGTGTCTTTTCGACGATTCTGCAGGTCAAAGACTTCCATGACGGTTGATCCAACGGTGAGCACTACAAGCATCTCCAGAGCATCATATGGTTGATGGATGTTGATGGAGCAAATTCTCCACACATGCGCTGCCTGTTGAAAAATTGAACAAAGTCGAGGGCCGGGCCCGGGAATATCCTGGTTGACAGATGGGGACAAATGGAACAAGTGGAATGACCCAACTCCTCCAAGGTGCTTTTCCCTTCGATGTGGAGCCACCGGTTTGGAGTTCCCCCGAGTTCCGTCGCGGCGGACGTTTTTGGGTGCTCTGCCGGGTTGGGTTTCCTCCTCGAGGGTGTACTGGTCACAGTTTCAGCCTGAGCTGAAGTGTTAAAATGGTGGGTGAAACCATGGATGTTCACTGGCACTTTGGGGAATGGATCGAAAATGGCATTCGAATGCAGAACAAGGACACACCATGACAAAGTTAAGATCCATTTCGTTGAATAATCCGAACTCTTTTTTTTCCAGTCCTGTTGGATCCCCTTTTCTCCACTGGTTTTCGTCCATGAACCCCTATGACGGTGAGACGATCTCAGCAATTGCCTGTCTGAACGCTGATCACGTCTGTCAACGGTGTTTGAAACAAGCCATCCGTAGTTCACTGCCTGACTACACAAAGTTCCTGGTTGGGGGCTTGACCCTGCCAGCGCAGGGTTGGAGCGACAGCCGAGTCGCTCCACCTGAAACAACGTGATTTTTGTTGTGATTTTGCTTCTCCAAAGAGTCAATAAGGACTTTGTGAGGCCGCCAACCAGAAGTCGGGCTCCCTGATCCGGCATTGATGTGGTCCCAAAACCCAAATACGCCACTCCATTCAGTACTCTTCAGGGAATTTCAGTTCCAGTCGTTCGTGGTGTCCCGCCAGGAAGAGGATCTTATTCGTTCACAAGATGGGAGCCCTGTGATTGCTAGCATGTGAACGTTAAAGTCGCATGGCAAGCTTGAGTGAAACACTAACATGGAAGCTCGATCAATCTTCTATGAGTGGCGACGCTTAATCACTGCCACTCTGGAATGTCAAGCAATCCATCACTGTGACTGGCACTGTGCACAAAACCTGCACATACTTTCACCTGCGCACGTGCCAGTGCCTTTGTGCACGTCCCAGTGCCGCCAACTGCACCGCACGAATGGTCCATGCCAGGAACATCATGCGATTTTACTCTTGCAACAATTCAATCGCTGGGCTATACCCCACTGCCAGTAACAGTGGATGATGATGATGGTTGCTAAAGGCTTTTATCCAACACAAAGTGATGTTATGTTATTGTTGATCTTCCAAACTAATGTATAGTATATGTATATGTAGATATAATGCAACTGCACATATATATATAGCTATGAACTGTATATAATAGTACGTATATATGTGTTATAACTACATGTTAGCAACATTGACCCCTTTTCAGCCACCCTGTTGGTCTTCACCGCGCGGACTCGCAGCGAAGCGCGCGTCGGATCTTGGGGCGATAGCTGGCACGGCGCCGCTCCATCTTCGTGACGCCCTTGGGGAACAACGGCACAGGTCGACCACGGCACAGGTGCCCATCTCAGTCATGTCTATGTGTATGCATACATTTGTGTGATGCATGTGCGTCAATATAACAATTATTTGGGTAAAAGATGGTTTTAAAGGTAATAAATGGTAATGTGTAAATCATCGTCTGCTCACTGCCGGGCATCTGCCACACTCGGCGTACAAGATTCTGCCAGCAATTGATGCATCACCCTCTTTGCCTTGCCATCAGGATCTTCGGCTGGCCGCTCCGATGTGCCCTTTGCGGCCGATTTGCTCGCTCTCCCAGGCTCGGCATCTTCTAAGAGGAGCTGCCTCATCCTGGGGCTTGCGAACTTGGACTGGAGTGCCTGGAGCACCCCCAAGGAGGGCCCCAAGACGCAGTTTTGGGCTCACCACACACTGCGAGGACGCACCGGAAACAAGTGGAGGATCCGATCAGTTTCTTCTGGACCATTTTCAGACCAAACAATGGGAGCATCCACTGGGAAACAAAAAGAAACAAAAATCGCTCAGCCATCCAGGCGTCAAGACTTCGGCCCTGTCGTCCGTTTCATCTTCCGAATGTAGTTCACTGTGCTGCTCCGGGTCGTTGCCCTCCGTGCTTTGGAGGGATGAAACTTCATGAACAGTCACCTCCAGGAACTGAGCACCCCCACCGATGAGAGAAACAGCCCAAAAACGATCTGAAAGCTCGATGGTCCCCCCAAATACTAGACTGCAGCAACTACCCCCCGCAAATTAACATGGAACCTGAGAATTCACCTGTAAACAAGCCATGTTCTTGTACAACCCAGTGTTTTGTAGTGTTTTAGAAACTGAAGTTCCATATTGATCTGCAAGGGAGTAAACTGCAAGGAAATCTGCGGCCCCTTTAAATCCAACTGGCATCAACTGGCCACTGACCAGAAACGACTCTGTACTGTTGCGTTTTTGTTGGGATCCATGGGCTGGCCCATGGATAAAAAGAAAAGATAAGGAAGGAAGGAACGAACGAACGAACGAAAGAACATGGCGGGTGTTGCCACTTCGTTGGGCTCCGAGGTCCGAGGGAGATGCAACGGGGCGAGGTCCGTCGGGTGCGGGGAAATCCGAGGTCTGCCCCACCTGCAGCTCTCCACTGCCCAATTGGACAATCCCGTTGAGTGCGCGCAGGCCGAAGGCCGTCTTCCGGCAATTGACTGGCACATGGACCTCTTCTGCTGATACCCTCTGAAGCTCCTCCAGGGATGCTGAACATCAGTGAGGGGTTCTTCGTCTGTGTTTTCGGGCGCAAACCTGTGAAACGAAGTCTGCCCTCCTGTGGTTTTCCTGGAAGCCCCTGAATGTGGGTGAAAGCATTGGAGGGGCCAGCGAAGAAGTTTTGCGATGTCATTGGGGACGTGACATTGGTCTTTTTGTTCGGACGCCTTTCTTTCTCCCCTGTTTGCGGGCATGTGATGCCATTCCACTTGTTCCCTCTAAAACTGGCCCATGTTCAACCAAACGCGCTGGTTCTCTGTTCCCAAACGGTCAGACGGAACGGCGCTCGGCTTCGCGGATCGTACGGCTTTCAGCCTTCACCTGGGCTTCCTTCGTGGGCATTCTCGTGTGTGAAGTGGCCGTCTCTTTTGGGTGCGTCTTTGGGTTCCTTCCCGAATACCGAAAAGTATAGGGTTTCGAGAGACAAGCTTAAGAGCAAAGTACATTTACCAATCACCACCCGGAAACACTTCGCCCCACCACATCGCCAATCACACAACCTTTTGCCACATCTTGTCCCTACACTTTGGTCACAATCAAAAAATAACTTCAGAATCACCGCCCCTAATTACATTATCAAAGGAAGTCTAGTGCGCAAACTTCTGTGTTACGGACATTCAACAGCTGTTCAATACACCACTCATCATACACCACTCATCATACACCACTCATCGTACACAACTCATCATACACCACACATCAGACACCACTCATCATACACCACTCATCATACACCACTCATCAATCACCACTCATCATACACCACTCATCATACACCACTCATCATCACCACTCATAGTACACCACTCATCATACACCACTCATCATACACCACTCATAATGCACCAGTCATCATACACCAGTCATCATACACCACTCATCATACACCATACATCATACATCAGACACCACTCATCATACACCACTCATCAGACACCACTCATCATACACCACTCATCAGACACCACTCGCGTACACCACTCATCATACACCACTCATCAGACACCACTCATCAGACACCACTCATCATACACCAGTCATCATACACCACTCATCAGACACCACTCATAAAAGTGCAGATTTCGTGGCAGGCGCAGCACTTTGTGAACCTCCATCTCCAGAATTTGTGGCAGGCGCAGCACTTTGTGAACCGAGGTGCAGATGTCGTGGCCGGCCCAGCACCTTGTGAGCCTCCACGTGCAGATGTCGTGGCAGGCACAGCACTTTGTGAACCTCGATGTGCAGATTTCGTGGCAAGCGCAGCACTTTGTGAACCTCCATCTGCAGATGTCGTGGCAGCCTCGATGTGCAGATTGCGTGGCAGGCGCAGTACTTTGTGAACCTCCATGTGCAGATTTCGTAGAGCAGGCGCAGCACTTTGTGAACCTCCATGCTTCTCCGAACCTCGACGGGGAAGCTCCGCGGAACGACGGTCGCCGGACGGTCTCGCGCCATGGTCGGAATCGTTCGTCTCTCCATTGTGGTTAGAGTTTTCACTTGTTTCTTGAAGTGCAGATTTCGCGGCAAGTGCAGCGCTTTGTGAACCTCCATGTGCAGATTTCGTGGCAGGCGCAGCACTTTGTGAACCTCCATGTGCAGATTTCGTGGCAGGCGCAGCACTTTGTGAACCTCCATGTGCGGAATTCGTGGCAGGTGTCGCACTTTGTGAACCTCGAGGTGTAGATTTCGTGGCAGGCACAGCACTTTGTGAACCTCGATGTGCGATTGCGTGGCAGGCGGAGCAGGCACAGCACTTTGTGAACCTTGGATGCTGAGAACTGGCGACTTTGTAGTGCAACTGTAGTACGCGGAGGAACGTGGGGAGCTGGAAGCTGAGAACTGGCGACTTTCTAGTACAACTTCAGTATACGCGGAGCAATCTGTGGAGCTGGAAGCTGAGAAAGCTGAGAACTGGCGACTTTGTAGTACAACTCTAGTACGTGGAGTATCTGGCGAGCTGGAAGCTGAGAACTGGTGACTTTGTAGTGCAACTGTAGTGCGCGGAGCAATCAAATGAGAACTGGCGACTTTGTAGTGCAACTTTAGTGCGCGGAGCAATCTGTCGAGCTGGAAGCTGAGAACTGGCGACTTTGTAGTACAACTTTAGTACATCAGGGAGCACAGACCTTGCACAGGTGGCGCTGTGTTGGTCAAAAGTCCGGAGCGCATGCGTCTGACTGAGGGACACGAGGGACACGCATGGTGGAAAGAACCGGGACACTCCTATAGGTCAATTTGTTCTTGGAAACTTCCGCCGCGGGCTTGCCGGGAACTACTTGTATATCATTATATACATCGCATTGCACTTTACATAATCTTGCCATATCTTACCAGTTCACATAATCTTACCATACCACACTACACCTCGCCACAGCACTCATCACACATTATCTTACCCTCCAGGCCAGCAACTTCCCCTTTTTGGTGGATTAAAACAACCCCTCCCCCAAAAAAAGAAGACCTTATGAACGATTGAACAATCATCGATCCATGGGGCAACCTTTGTGGAAGATGCATCTGATTTCGCTTGATTTCGTCTGTCTCGGTTGCTCCTCAAGGCCAAAGATCTCCCTGATCAACTTCCTGAACTCCCACTCCACGCCCTCCGGGATGGGCTTCAAAGTCACCACCCAGCCAAAAGACTCTGCTGGAGCGGCCGCTGGAGCCTCCTGAAAGGAAGCCTGGTAGGACAGGCAGTTCAACACAGGTGCACCCTTTTGGGGATCGCAGTTGGATTCGACAGTTATGGATAGTTATGGCGATGAATCCTTAACGATTGTTGCAGGTGGTCTTTGGCAACCCCAAAATTCGGGATTTGATGATTTGGCATGGTCTTTTCCCGGTCTCTCAACATACACTCCCTGAAGCAATCATGGAAGTGGAACATAGGCCGCTGCAAGACCATTTTCCCTCTACAGGTGAGGTGGGGCCTGCTCAGCTTCCATGATTGTCTAAGGTAGGGTATCTCAATACATTTCAATACCCAAGCCTGTGCTCTCTGGAGATCCCAGCCGCTGCTCAGCAGCGCATTCAACTCCAAGGTTTGCTTGGAGGGCGCAGGGGATACGAGCCCTGGAGGAATGGGCAGCCCTGGAGGGAGGGGCAGCATTGGAGGGATGGGCTCCAAACCGCGCTCGGTTGGATGAAGGAGAAGCTTCACCTTTTCACATACGAGGCCCGCACACTCGGCATCAGAGAGGAGGTCAATGATTCGTTGGAGAATCACTCCCTGACCTAAGAGAACGTAAAACGCACGACAGCATCCGGTCGCATCCGAGCATCGTTACGACGGCGCTCCTTGGAGATTCCGGTGATCTGGGGGGATCCTCGAATTGCAAAGCCCTCCACGGCCAAAAAGAAAGCCTGGCTTCAGCTGCCAAGTGACCGTGAACTCTGCCCGCTGGCTTCAGTTTCGGCTTGACCGGCTTCGACTTCGGCATGAGTCAGAAAGCCAACCGAAGAACCAAATCCGCAATTAAATCAACATCCTTCCCTGAGCCGAAAGGCGAGCCCGAAGAAACCCATCGACCAGGACCTGAATAGCAATGGGTGAAGAGACAGCCAGTCACGTGTCCTAGGGGTTTGGGGTCTGTGTCACCAAGGCTCTTTTGAATCAAGGATGGAACAGGATAAAACAGGTCCGTTTGCTTGGTTCGATCTTGCGACAACAGTGGCTCTTTTTGCTCAGCACCTGCCAAAAACAAGCAAGAAATGGGTCTTGATGATCGGATATCATCGGTAAATCTGATGATTCTAGGGCGTTCAGGCTGCAAGTGCCACCTCGACAGCACACCTCTGACTTGAAGCTAGCACTATCTCTGCAGCTCTTTTCCCGCTCATGCACAATGATTCGGCATGTTGTATGAATTAAAGAGTTGTTGCCTTGACATGGTCTTTTAGAATGTGGGCCAACTCCTGCATGCATGACTCCTTCCAAACACTGTCTTGGAAATTCGGCACTAGGCCTGTGGGCAAGGAACATGTGCTTGGTGCATCTCGCTTTGTGGCAACAACTCCGCAACTTACCAAAAAACCATGTGAGACAAATGCACAAAACGGCATCTACTAATACACACCATGTAAAATTACGGGTCTCCGAGAAGAGGATTCCACCGCTGACGGTCGCTGTGAGTCACGAGCCGCACGGCCCGCGGGTGCTGTTTCTCGGGTTGCAACTGTCGTAAAGACCAAACGTGTTGGATGAAAGACGCACAAAACGATCCTGTATAGGTAGAATGGGTCTGCACATGAAAATAAAGGACGTGCGCCCATCCCAAAAAGGAAAGCAATCGTGTGTGTGTGTGTGTTAACACCTGTTTCTAAGGTTTTACCTGGTAATTTTACCGTCGGTTCCACTAGAAGGCTGGGTGCTACTAGTAGTTTCTGGCCTTACTACTAGGACCAAAAGAAGCAGGGGGCCACAGACCTGCCACTACTGCTGTGGCCAACGAAGACCGGCAGTGGTAGGTGTGAAAACGTACCTGCAAAACTGTTTAAAAACTGTTTAAAGCGGCTAGTGCATAGGCGGTCTGCTAGGTATTCAGTAAAACGGCTAATGCATAGGCGGTCTGCTAGGTATTCAGTAAAGCGGCTAATGCATAGGCGGTCTGCTAGGTATTCAGTAAAGCGGCTAATGCATAGGAGTTGAACCTTTTGTTAAAACACCTTCAAATGCTTGGACCTATCGCCTTTGCGTTCTTTCGCATTTCTTCCACTTGGGAACTGAGTTAACTGAAAACCAATGTCAGAGTGTGACTCGCTCAGTCGTCCCACTTGGGTGCTGGGTGTGATCCTCCGCAAGGAGGCGCCGTTTCCACTTCGGAATTCGTGTAACAGACTCCACCGTTTCCACCGTTCGTTGGATTCTCTTAACCGACTTTGTTTCACTACTGGATCAACTGCCACAAAGCCGCCGGGCTTCACGGAAATTGAACGGTGAGACACGACACCCCTCCCTACTTCCTGGCCTCCGTTGCTATCCCACCCGCTATTCGGGCAACAGAAGGAAATCGCACTCAACACACTTGTGTGTTGGTGCCTTTCCTTCTGTTTCTCCTATCTATTGCTAGCTACCCGAGCGGTCTAAGACAAAGTTCCTGCTCGCGAGCTACTTTCATTTAACTAAGTGGGCCTCGTAACTACACCTATTTCTTTCTTTCTTGCCCTCTTAGTCTGCTTTTGTATTGTTTTCTTTGTCTGTCTTTCTGAGGCTTTTTAGGTGGCTAGTATTTTTTCCGCCGCGCCAGAACTGGCGCTATATGTACAAAGTTGTTGCACACAGAGCGCCGATAGCGGCACTGTGTGTGTGTGTGTGTGTTAACACCTGTTTCTAAGGTTTTACCTGGCTGGTAATTTTTACCGTCGGTTCCACTAGAAGGCTGGGTACTACTAGTAGTTTCTGGCCTTGCTACTAGTAGGACCAAAAGAAGCAGGGGGCCACAGACCTGCCACTGCTGCTGTGGCCAACGAAGACCGGCAGTGGTAGGTGTGAAAACGTACCTGCAAAACTGTTTAAAAACTGTTTAAAGCGGCTAGTGCATAGGCGGTCTGCTAGGTATTCAGTAAAACGGCTAATGCATAGGCGGTCTGCTAGGTATTCAGTAAAGTGGCTAATGCATAGGCGGTCTACCAGATATTCAGTAAAGCGGCTAATGCATAGGCGGTCTGCTAGGTATTCAGTAAAGCGGCTAATGCATAGGAGTTGAACCTCTTGTTAAAACACCTTCAAATGCTTGGACCTATCGCCTTTCCGTTCTTTCGCCTTTCTTCCACTTGGGAACTGAGTTAACTGAAAACCAATGTCAGAGTGTGTGTGTGTTTGTCGCTTCGTCTCTTGGGGAGCGCTAAGTGTGGCGCAAGAGGCACCGTGCGATCAAAGCATATATGTATATATATTATATTTATATTTGGGTTTGGGCTTGTCAAGGCGCAAGCTTTTGTCCATGAATGCCACGAGGACTGCTGCTGAAGAAAACAGCTGTGCAAACTGAGCTGCATCACGTAATGTTGGATGTTGATTAGTACACCGGTCTTCAAGAATGCTAATTTTTCCCAAAATTATTCCAGACCCCATGTTGGAAAAAGTGGTCCTGAATAATGCTAATTTTGTTTGGGGACCCTAATCAATTTATATTGGACACCTAATTAATGAGGGTTTGAATTCCTTCTGAGGCCAATGATTATGATTCATTAGCTGATATAGGTTTCTCTAGGTTTCTTCAAAACTGACAGCTTTCCAAAACCACCAATTCCTAATTAAACCCTTTATAAAACATTGCTCCTAAACAAATTTTCAAGGTAGTAGACCAGGAAGGCACCTGATCACCAATAATAGATTTGTTTTAGGGGTTCTCAATTGTGAAAAGTTGTTTCCACTGAAAAAAACTGCTCATGGAATCTTCCTTTACTTAGCTCCTGAGGCCAATGATTATGATTCATTAGCTGATATACAATCTATGAAAGGAAAATATATACTACAATCAATTACAAAAAGGAATCCTCACAGGAATCCAGATTTGTTTTGGTGGTAGTTTATTATAGAGGGTCCCCTATTTGTTTGAGGGAGGGGGGGACCCCCCTTTACTAATCAGGATCCAACATTGTGGTGCAAACAACTGGGCATACCAAACAATGAAGCCCTCTGGCATGGAGAAGAACAGGAAATTGCCGCAGTTGATCGAGCTGTAGCTAGTCAGGACCGAAGTCGATGCTTCGCAATTCTCGATCGTATCTTCAGCTAGCAGCTAATATATAATTACCTGGCTGGAGATCCCAAACAGTGGTGTGGGGTAGTCCAGCGAGGACACCCGAACAGGATGGTCATTTATAACTATAGTTGGTGTAAAAGGCGGCGCAACCCAAGTTTGGTGGCTTATGGTTTAATATGGTTTACGTGGACCTCCATCTATCAAACATTGTGGGGATTGTGCATAACTCTGAACCCATTGTATCTTTTGCGTAAGCATCAAACCCCTCAACGCCTCACGCACCCGCGCGGTCCGCCGATCGGGGCCAGGCGCTGCTTCTCAACCAAGCAGCCCAGCTGGGAGACCTGAGCAACGCTGGTCGGAAGCAACGTGCCCGTGGTCGGAAGCAACGTGATGTAGCTTCTCTGCCGTGCAGATTTTTGCACGGAGCGATGATTGCCGAAAGACATCTCGCACAAACAGGCGGGGAAGGTTGGGGCACCGCGGAAAGAAAGTGCATGTTGGTAGAGAGCAATGGACCAAAGCAATGCCACACGCAAATGGTGATAGCCTGGAAGTTGATGAGACAGTTTCCGAATTCAGTTATGTTAACACATACTTTCAATATCTTTCAATCATCCGTGCCCATTTTTCAATGACCAAGTGTTCTGAGGGTTAGATCCGAACTCGGACTGACCTCCCTTTGACTCCGACGTCCGACTCCGGTCGCACACGGAGACGCACCCGACTCGCGCACCGCGTCAACGTGGGAGACCCAAAAAGGCAGAACAAGTGGGGTATGGGTGGGGGTTGTATCCTCTTTACCAGCAACGGATGATGATCGTTAGTTGTAGGACACCCTTTTAGCTTTTTGTGACTCCCAAAGTGGATATGGCACAAGCTGGCCCACGTGTTTTTGTTTTGACCAAACCGCCGCGCATCTGATTCTGATGTAAGACATCTTGGGGCGAACTTGTGTCTCTGAGCCTCTGAAACCACTGTAAATGCCTCGATGGGGGTCGTGATTTCCGAATTCGGATGCACAAAACGGAGCGGGGAGGACGCAACTTTGTCAATGGGGAGGGAAAGGAGATGAAAAATGATGAAAGTATTGCAAAGTGCAGTGTATACATGCGTATACAGTCGATATTTTTCTGAGATTCTCGACATGATGGGTTTCGTATGCTTTGGTGCCCCTACCCTCCTGTGGTTTCAACGCCATTTGGAAAGAACAACCTCAAATCAATCGGGGTGGAACCATCCAGGGTACCCTCACTAGTTCATGTAGAATGGGTCCTTGGATGGCATCCATTGACATTTTGTAGATGTACTAGACAAAGGGTCCCCATTCTATATTGAAAAACCCATGCGGCTGCGGCCCAGGGCCTCGCGGTCGATACGATCGCGAGTGACTGAGCTGCTGGACACGGAGAAGGTGGGATCCCGGGAGGAGCGAAAGGTACACCTGGCCCGAAAGACGGGAAAGAGACGGGAAGGACGGGTGACTGGTGGGTGAGTGCTTGCTGGAGTCTACTGGGTCCTCCCTAAGCAATGTCCGTATTGGTGGGCACGGAAAAGGTCCGCAAATGGAGCGCTCCGTGGACGAAATGGTCGATGTGCTATGCTACACGGGGCGTAGAAGAGATATTCGACCTGCATGGCTGATCTCCTGCTTGGTGTCGGCGCACACAAGACTTAAGGACATGGGAGAACATATAGAAAAATGAGAAGGGGCTGGAATGCATTCAACATCAGATTCTCCAGCCAGTACCAGTAAGGACTCGCCAATGGACTTCAGCCGCATGCAGCAGCTTCGGCGCAGAATAGACGGATTATCTCCACGCCTTTTGCCGTCCTCCGTCCAAATCTCCACCTTAGATCCCACGCAAACAATTCACGACAATCCCAGTCCGGGTCTATCCGATTGCCACAGTGGATGATGATGGTTACTGACTGTTGGCAATAGGACAAACCCGCTTTCGCTACGGCTCCCCAAAAGGCAATTTTTGTTGGCTTGCACCGACAGCTCTGAGAATGTACCGGAATTCTAAGTACAGTGGCAGTGGGAAGCTGGCAATCTCCTCTGATGTGACTTTTGCATGTTTTTGCTCTACCAACTGAAGAGTGATGGAAGCAGGTGCACGGTCTATATTTTACATCTTGTTCGTTTCATGGATTACCGAAGCAGTATGTTGGTTCATGCCGCAGGGTGCTACTCATCCTGAACTGAAAGGGACATTTCTGGACGCTTGATACCCAACTCAAGCCTCAAGTATCAAACCAAGTGCACATGAAAACGACTGATCAATCAAGCGAGCTGGATCTGTGAACGCAGAATTGATTGGAGACACGTCAAGGGAACCACCCTCAATTCGACCACCAACAGACGAATTTCAGAACCTGACTCCGTATTTGTAGCTGGACCTCCAGCGGAGGAGGGTAGTCCAGCTAGGGTCGTCAGCCCAGCTGCCGCGGGACTTGTTCTCTCTCTCTCTCTCTCGGATCTGCGGTCGATATTGATCAGCTGTATTCAAACACCGAAACATCCGTGCGAAGAGGTGCTGCATCTGTCTTAATGGGAAGGTGTTGTTAATCAACTGTCAGATATAGATCTTGCCAAGATTTGCTGAGTCACCCATGGCAGAATCACACATGACTGGATGGCTGTTCGTCTTGAACTGGCCACCATCACTCAGACTTCGCTTGCACACTATCAATGCGTTGCAACAAGTTTGCTGGCCACTTGCCTGGCTCGCCATCTAAATGTCCACTACATCAAACATCATAAAACCCCAAAGCCAAATCCACTTCAATTTACATGTTTTGCCTACCTGCGAAATCCTGCGAACTCATGCACACCTCCCAAGGACCTTCTTGACCCTAGGGGGCTTTGATAATCGTTTAGTATATATATATATAAACTGGAAATTCCTGAGATGCCATAAGGGTCCAGCGCTGCGTTCCCTCAAAACTCTGCTCCAAACACGCTTCCGGCGCTCGCTCCGTGTTTTGGGTCGTTTTGTCGCTCTCTCGGCGGTCCGGGCCGACCAGTTGTCGTGCTCTGAGCACCAGTGACGGAGGGTGCCCGAGATCGAAGTGCCAAAAATGTCGAAGATCATCACCTGGGCGCTGACTCATCCACCCGCTGCCGACTCGCTTGGCCGGGCGAGAGGACTTCTACGTGTCACACAAGGGTCATCGTGGCGAACAGCAGCGGTGACTGGGCTTGTTCGAACGGTTCCAACAATGAGGACAACCGGCGAGCAACATGCAAACACAAAGCACCCCGATATTCTTGAGCAAATCCGCTGACCCCGTTCTAGTACCGTTCTAGCCCCTTAAATATGTAATGGTTTGCAGGGGGAGAATATGATGCAAACATGGGGATGATTGCAGGCTTCCGGTGCCTCATGGGGTCCACCGGTTTCTTATTCAAGGCTTCTTTTTTGGCTTTTGGCTTGAACATCGAAATCCTGTATAATTGAGGTTCCTATGCATGGGTCTAGCAATCACTTGAAGAAACCGGAAAAAAAGACAGGGCCTCTGGATGCCTCTGGCTAATCTACTTACGACAGGCTTCCCCACGCATGTCAAAGCATTTGCCTCCTCTACGTCTCTACATGTTTAACTGCATGCCCTTGACTGTGCTGAACCAAAAAGTGCCCCAATGGTTTACTGGCCAACCCAGCTGGCTGCACGCGGACCACCACACGCCACCTAACAACCCTGGAACAAAAAAAGAACCTTTACTTTGCGGTTATAGTGTCGTAATTAAACATGATTAATAACAGAAATCACACTCTTGCCGGCCACCAGTCCCGGCATTCGCCTCTTGCCCCACAGCTTTGGACATGATCCAAAGTCGCAGCTCCTGGTTGATCAGTTGCTGCCGCCATTTGGTGACTGTCACTAGGAGTTCAGTGGAATTCCCAAACTATATTCACATCTTGGGGGTTACACCCATAGAAGGCCTTCAACCCCAAACAACCTGTGCATATACTGCCGTCCCCTCCAAAAAAGAAGACAAAAAACAGCACGCAAGGTTGGCATTCACCTTTCCGACGAAAGATGAAGTGTGGCGTTCACCACCCAGGTGAATGGACATCGGCTCGCCTCGCCTCAGTTCGCTGAAGTTTTGATGGAGATACCCTCGCTCCAACAATCATGGAAGTGGAGTTGACCCCTGTTCTTAGTCTTTCTTTTGGGGCCATGCCATCCACTTCCATGTGATGTGTTCGTCAGAGTGTACGGTATTTGTGGATGCGCCAGTTGGCGCTCCCGGTTCTCCTTCAAGTTCCCCGTTCTCCTTCAGTTCTCAGAGGGGTACTTAGGCTTTAGGCATCCCATCCGATGGGCTTCTTCAGGAATGAGCGCCCCATCCTCCGGTGGATGGAGTGTGTCTCCAACACCCTCTGAGGGTCCAGCGATCTGGCATGATGATCTCCCGTTGCAGTGGTGGAAAACCGGGTTTATATTCATGTATAGCATGTAAAAAGCTGTCGATGAATAAAACCAAATATGGAGATGAAACACATTGAAACACCATTCTGGATCATTCTGGTCGTAGTTGTCCATATTTGTCCTCTTTCTCGCCATCAACCGAAGCATTGCTCTACATTATGATCACCACAGCGGAGGAAACCACAACTCCATCCACCATGATCCGCCATCCGCTCGTCGTCCAGGTCCTTGATCATGGGAGCAGCCACAGCATAGGAGAGCTGCAAACCTCGATCCACGATCACAGGCGTGTGGTTGGTTTGCATGATGTTTGGATGTGTTGCCGAAACTTCCCATCAAAGTTCTGCAAGCTACTGCAGAAGCTCTGGTGGTTGTTGGTGTTTCCATGTGCGGGTCGTCTCTGAACCTCTGCAGCCAACGGCATTGGACTTTTTCGACGTCGAACCAAAAGCGGCCGCGTTTTGGCTCGCCAAGTGGCCGCTGTTCTTGGCGCAGTTCTGCAGCTGCGAGGTGGTGGGCATTTTCAAATTGTGGTCCTTCGTGCTTCCCATGCCACCCACCGCGTTGCGGGGGGCGGGGGTACCCCTCGGTCTCAGGGGATTCTCAGCGAGGTCTCGAGGGTGAGATCGCCCAGGTGATGAGAACAAAGGTGGGTCGAAGGACGAAAAAGGTGATGAGAAATAAGTATACACACTGTTACACACTGCCAGCCTCTTCAAGGTGACTTGTTTGACCTTTTCAGACCTTTTCTATCTAGGCCTGTTGGTGGCCATTCTGCCTTTCTCTCTGAGGAACCTAGACTCCCTGGAATCATGGCTAAGTCGAGTGAAAACCACCTGCATTCGGAAGATATGCTCCTCCGAAGTCGCAGCCATTTTCCCATCCACGTTAGCCCATGATTCTTCCGGGAAGTGTAGGTAGAAACCAAACACATTGAGAACGTCTCCGCCAATCCATGCATTAGGCGCCGCTCCAAGTACTCGCAAAGGACGGCGTATTTGCTCAGGACCTGGGAAAAGTCTCGAGCTTTTGGGCCCTCAAAGGGGGAACTGGCCCAAGCTCAGAGGGACCGTGGTAAACTGAGGGAACTTTGGCTTTGCATACTTTGCAAACCGTGCATCGGACAGGAGGGGGATCCGATCCAAGGACCACTGAAACCGGTGTGGAAGAATTGCAGCTGACTGATGTTATCATATGTTATCTAAGTGTGAAGAAAGAAACAAGTACAGTTCTACAACATGATGATGATACCCAAAAATATCATCAACAAATCTGTGGTGGCCTTGTTCCAACACTTTCCACCCTTAATTTCTTCAGTACAGGAGCCTCGACCGGAAACCCAGGCAATCATGGGCAAGCAACTGGTGCTTGGACCTTCCCCAAATCTTTTTCTGCAAAGCCTAGCCGTCACACATGGCACTATAGCTGGCAAAAAAAAAGTGTCCTTAACCGCCTTAACCCAAACGACCTCAGGAAAAAACCCCACACTCACCCCTCACCTCACCCCTCACCTCTCACTCCTCGCTTCGCGTTGACGTCCGCCGCGCCTCTTGGGGTGTGACGTCCGGCGGTTGCAAAAGCCTCACCTGGCCCAAGGGCCGTTCCTCCGCCGTGGGCAGCGCCTGCCAGTGAACTCGACAGGGCCTGCTTATGACATTCGCTGGCAACAGTAGTATATATATGCATATATATATAGATCAATACCCTGAACAAAAACGTGACGTTTTGAAGTGGAATCTCAATGCCGTTCGGATCCGGTTTGCTGTCCACGGTTCTCCCAGCGACTGCGTCGTACGCGTGGCCTCTGGGTCCGGAGGAGCTTGTCGCCTTCCTTGGCGCGTGGAGGACTCTGCCCATGGGCATGCGGAGTTGGCGAACAACCTTGTCATGGTCAGTCAATTGGGGAGTCTGGTTTTCCCGTGGAAATTGGATGATGGAGAGACCTCTAAAACATTTAGAAACCTTGCCTTTCAACGTTCTGATTGTTGTCAGTCAGGGCCCTTCCTTGTGTGGTTGTTGGCCTCGATCTACACAAAATGAATGCTCCACTCGTGTCCCCTCCCCACGAACCCAGACTTGCTTTTTGTGCCTAGAGTTGCCATTCAATGTTTTTTGTCTCTGAAACTTGAGGCCAAGGGGGGGGGGGCGAAAGCTAGCGCTCCAGAATGGGAAAGTGGAGGGCAGCGAGGTAGGAAAAAACACGGCGCTCTTTTTGGAGGCAGGGGTGAAGAGTCCTTTATATGTGGCTCTTTGCCCGGATCCTCCTGCGAGAGAAGAGAGAGAAGAGAGACGGAAACACGAGAGACAGAGAGGAGAGAGAGAGAGAGAGAGGAAAGAGAGATGAGAGAGAGGAGAGAGAGATGAGAAAGAGATGAGAGAGATGAGAGAGATGAGAGAGAGAGACAGTGAGACAGTGAGACAGTGAGAGTGAGCGAGTGCGGCCGCAAGACACGCAACGCTAACCGCATGCCAAAGAGCGACGACAGGACGGAGTCGAACTTGGGAAGAGGGAGGAGGGAGGGAGGGAGGGAAAGTGGGAGAAAGACAAGGAGGAGGAGAGGGGAGGTGGGGTGGGGAGAGGGGAGAGGGGAGGTGGGGTGGGGAGAGGGGAGAGGGGAGAGGGGAGGAGGGGAGAGGGGCGGAGGGGAGGGGAGGGGGGGTGGGGGGTGAAAGAGTGACTAGGGCGTACACGGTAGAGGTGCAGACCGCTAGTGTCTTTTATGCGCAGAGTCTTATCCTCTTGCTCTTTGAGCCTTGAAGCAGTCAAGTATGGACACACTATATCGGCTGTTGGAGTGGAACCCTGTACAGGTAGGCTCTACTTTTCAGCAGGCACAAGATTCATGTCCACTCCTAGCTGATTGCGTATGTCGCACACTCTTTTTCTACTGCAAGGCTAAAACAGTCCAGCTAGCTCTAGCAACTTAAAAGAAAACTACGGTGCCATGTACTTACCTAATCCAGTGTGTTTCACACTATAGAGAAGGTAATCGCAAAGCTACTAAATACAGTGAGGGAGCAATAGCTGACTCACCTCAAGTACAAAATCAAAACGATAATGTACCTCGGCTGGAGACTGTATTTTTCACAGGCGGAGATACCATGTACCGGCGCTCACTAGCTCTTTATGGCCTGAGCTAAATCAAACTAAAAAGGGAAAGCGGCTTTTTCTCTACAGAGACCTATAAAAGAATCAAACGACACTCGCGTAACAAGGAAACAAAAACTCAAGACCGCACAAATGCAATTAATTAAAATGCCTTGCAAAATGCAAGGAGCGTACGGTCCGAGGAATAATCTTCTCGTGACGTGGTCTCGACCGCTTTCATCCACAGACAAAATAAAACTGCATCAAAAGGACTCTCTTTCACATTCACATCAAAAACACAAGAAGGAGATACCGGCACATGTATGTACAAAAAATCTTGCACTACAATTGCAAATCATGAAATGACTTAATCATCAACCATGACTGGTTGTCCATTAGAGGTCACTTCATAAGAGCGGTGGTGATAGATATCATCAGTTATGTAAAACTGTCCATATCTACCTGCTAAAGTTTAAAACTTCAGCCCGGCAACTTAAAGTCAAGCTTGGAAGCAAAGTATCAACTGTAACCAGAAGTATCTTCACTTCCTAGCCATCATTTAAATTTCAGCCTTCGCTCAGGAATTATGCCGCTGCAGACGATGAAGCTGCTTGATCAGAAGTTGGCGGCCTTCCTTTCTTTCTATTCTGCTTCTGTCTCTCCTTCCTCCGCAAGTTCGCCTCATGAAGAGTTGCTCCCATGCGATACTGTCTTCTGTCTCCAGATGAAAAGGAAGCTGGTCTGAGTGAAATAAACATTGGACCATGACTGTCCTCGTCAGAGGGTCTTGAGCACATAACCGTGTCAATCATAGCAAAGTTCTCTGAAAAATTACAGATGAACTCCTTCGTGCTCACTGTGGAATTTTCATATTCCTCTTCACTCATTGAATGACCCCATTCAACAATGGTAGACAAACATGTATCGCCAAGCTGTGATCCTTGGTATTCTTCTTTTTCAACAGTAGAATATTCTTCCCAGAGTTTATCAAAGTAAACTTCACACTTCTTGAGGACCTGTGAAGTTGAACTGTAAAATGTTCTGGGGATAGGTGCTTTGATACCAGGATCTGCTTTTACACGAGCTTCTGAAAACCTGCGGATCCAATGCTGCATGGTGCTGTAATAGTAGTTAGCCATTGGCTGCCTTTTGTACCCAGACATTCTGTAGGCCAAACTATTTGCATCACCAGAAATGATGTCCACCTCATAGACAAAACACTCGTAAAGCATCAATGCTGTCTGTTCTCCTGTCAGTAGGTGGGCATCCACAGCACGGTGTGTATCAACATGATAATTACAGACTCTGATCGTATGCATGTTCGCTCGAGTAAGTGGAACACGCTTGTCCTCAGGACCATAGTCATCAAATTCAAAGTCTGCATCCTTGAAATCTTGACGAGGCCTTGTTTCTCCAAAACAAATCTCGTAGATAGCCCAAGTTACATCACGCTGTTCACAGTGACCAAGTTCTTGATCATGTCCAGCAATGATCTTGACATATCCACCTGGTGCCAATCTAGCCATCACTGCAAGATTCTCCCAATCATTGAAACAAACTGTCCAATTCTTTTGCTCAAAAAAAATTCCTTGGCAGGAACAAGAAGATGAGCTTCCTGTAGAATCACGACATGTGCACGTAAAAAGAAGAGCATGTTGAAGAAAAAGGTTGTTCTCAAATTGCTCATTCTGAAGTGACATGGCGCTCTGTTTGCGTGGCCTCATTGCACTATCAAGTCCTTGGAGAAACCTTGGTGTGGTGTACTTCTGACCACGAACCATGTTGCCATAGTTCCAGGATAAAAATGTCAAGGACTCTGAGCTGGCCAATAAGTTAGTTCCATATGGTTCTTCTATTCTTCCCTTGAGGAACCTTCTGCACAGCTCTTCATAGAAGGTGACAAAGTCCCAACTGGGTCCCTTGGGACCATATGATTCCAGTTCCTTCTTAAGTTCCTTCTTCGTATCCTCCAATTCTTCTCGAGCATGTTCTGCCCTTTCAAGGGCCTTTGGATCGACCTGATACTTGCCATCCAAATGAATGATGCGATCATCATTGATAAAGAATCTCTTCAAATCATGCTCTGGTTCGTGTTCATAACAATCAGGTGGAGGTACTGGACAGATATTACGAATGGATCGAACAAAATCATTCTCGTTGATCCTTGACTGATAATGAGGATGAACAAGAAATTTTTTAAAACAGACTCTGGATAGAAATTGACTCTGGGATGTCTTTGGGAATGTTTCTAATAATGTATTTCAACACCAGCACCCCAGCACAGCCCCTGAGCAAAGGCTGTAGGTGGCAGCCTGTCAGAACACAAGTCAAATCCAGATTATCGTGTGAGAATGAACACAAAACTGAACCAAAGCGCAGCCACACACTTTTCTCACATAGTCCGGCGGTCTCGGGGTTGCAACTACTTGAAGGCTATGAGACATCTCCGGTCATGGAGATTTCTACACAAGAGCATCAGCTTGATTTCAAGCGGAAAGAACAGCATGAGAACCTCAGTACCACACCAAGGCTCCGAGCCCACTCAGCAAAAGCAGCATCTGTGGAAAAGGGCTCAATCCTTGGCTTCGCAGACTCAGTACCCATAAATCCTGTCTATGCAAACTTGTCATTGTCAAGACTAGAGTCGGCTCAAGGCAAAGATCTTGAGGCTGCAAAGCCTCCACAAAGCGACTCATCTCCTCCGCTGACATCAGGTCACTCTTCCACATCATAGTGAATGGGTATCGAACACGTTCACCCATGTTGCACAGTGACTCCCCACAAAGCCTTGATCCAAAAACTGACACATGTCAAAAGCAAATGCCAACAAATGTCAACATCCAAAAACTGTCAACAGCAACAAAGCTTGAGTCCGGAGGACAAAAGTCGGATCTGAACCTTTTGAAGCTCAGGGCATCAAACAGTGAGTGCGGGAGCTTGTGCCGCCAGCATTGGCGGGTCGAGTCCGGTGGACAGGACAAGGTTTGAAGCTCCCCAAACAAAAGGTGGGGACCAGATCAGGGGGGTCTAGACCGGCTACCTGTTCATTTGATGTGTAGGGGGAAAACTTAGAGAATGTGTGGGAAAGTGTTTTGCGCTTTCTGCCGTTGATCTTCGCAAAATCTAGAAAATTTCTTTCGTATGCAAATTTAACTTTAGCTGTCTTTGTTGTTGTCTGGTAGATCTTATGTTGAATTTGTAAAATCTTTGCGTACCATCTATTAGATGTAAATGTTTTGCCTTGTATCAAGTGTTTGGAGCCTTCGTTCTTTGTCGATGTGTGGTGATGTGTTGTGACCTACACTTAAAAACTTAGACCTTCCTTTGAACAGGTTTTGCGTGGCTTTGTCGCTTTCCGCCGGACATCACATCATGACACGCGATCATGCAATCATTTTTTACTTCGCCGGACTTTGCAAATCAAATATTGAGCTTGTTAAGTTTAGATTCTATATATGATGTTCACTGCATTTTCAATAACTTCTAAAACAAAGCACACAAACACTAAGTAAATGTCGGACGCCATTCGATTTGCTTTGGAAGCGCTATGGGTTCGTCAAAAAAACTCACTACAACAAATTCAATTTGACCGCAACAAATGAAGCCATGAACAAGTACACAACTCAATTAGAGTCAGGGTCCGTTTGACGGAACGTGACTAACCGTAGTCAGTCGAGTCAGGCCGGTAAAGTCTGTCCTGCTGCTTGCTGATTCCCAGAGAAGATGACAACAGAAGGCACTCCCTCATCATCGTAGCGCTGGACCCCAAGCTCCTGGGTCACAGTTCTTGGCTATCACCCTAGCAATGACACTTCAATGAACTTGGCCCGACTTGTGCCAATACCGTACCCAATAATGTAATTTGGGGCACCAACATCATGTGATGTCATTGAATCATATGAGTAGTTATTATTGTTAGTATTAGTACATACACCTGTCCTGTTCTGCAAAGAGATACTTCTCCTCCGTAGTCCCCCAGTCTTGAACGTTGAACCCATGCTCTGTCAAGAAGTAGGCATCCAGGGGCTGCACCTCACCTTCATTGTAAAGGTCCGTGTAGCGCTCTTCCTTTTTGAGCACTGAGAGGTCTATCTTCTCGTGCTGTTTGCGCACTGGCTGAGCGTTGTACTCGCGCTTGCTCTCCCAAGTGTTGTTCAGCTCCTGCAAACATGCTGACTCCGACTCGGTGGCCCTTACTACTACCAAGCAAGGACGCTACTAGGGTCTTCTGGCATCGCTACTAGGAGCAAGAACGTTACTAGGGGCTCCTGGCCTTACTACTAGTGAAGTTACTAGTGGCAAGGACGCTTCTCAACTGATTCTCAAATTCTCAACCGGACCAGTTCTGTTTTTTTGAGACTGGAGTCCCCATCCAAGCGAGCCCTTCCGACCCATCGAGCAAATCGACGCGCAGCGAGAGAACAACAAAGAACTTGAACTAGGGGCTCCTGGCCGTACTACGAGGAGCAAGTAAGTAAGAGTATTTTGCTTCCCGACTCAATCTTCGACCATGGCCCTGGCTATACCGATACCGTTACCTACTTCACTCATCCAATGCCTACTTCGCCCCATTGTTTTCCATCCACGTTGAACGGGTCCGGGACGGTCCGGCGCACTCCAGCGGGACTGCAGCGCGATTTCATTCCAAGATCCACTGCCCTACATCCGATCGTGGTCACACAAACCAAACCACCAACATGAACCCTGACACAAGAACGAAAAAACAACCCACACACACTGATCATCGGAGCTGAGCTATCTCACCTATGTGACCGACGACCGGCCAGCAGGATCAATTCTGCTGCTCGGCTCTGCTCGCAGCAAATCAAGCCACAGCAATTCGTGGCTGTCGCGGTCGCGAAAACTCCAAACCACATGGCTTCAATGAACAGGGCTCGGTCACAGACAGGTCCAGTCTAGTCTAGACATTCTAGAGTCCAGTCTAGTGTAGTCAGTGTAGTCAAAGTCTAGTCTACAGTCGACAGTCTACAGTAGTCAGTAGTCGACAGTCTACAGCAGTCTACAGTCTACAGTTGATGGAAGTTCACCTTGAAGTCAACGTGCCATTCATGTGACCGACAAGCAATTCCCTTGGCTTTCTGCCAAATGTATCTAAATGAAAATGTACATTTTGGCAGTCTGCCAACATTCCGATTCCAGGATTCAAAGATGACTCAATCATCCTCTGGAACAAAAACGATCGTCCAACCATCCTCATCCTCCGCAACCGCCGCAGGCAACGGCAAAGGCCTTGCAAGTCGCGCAGCAGGAACTGACACCAGGTGTAGGCGCTGGAGCCATTCATCACCGGTGAATGGTTGGTTGAGTTGGTTCAAGATCATCCATCCAATATAGTGCATCGTGCGGCAGTGGATCTTCTGGTCGACCGCTTGCATCGATGTCCAGGTCTCAGCATATAGTGAACAAGAGTGAACACAGTTAATATTTAAAGTCCACGGCTATTCAAACAACACAATCGACAATTGCTCACACTCGCACAGCGGCATCCCAACCCAAACAACGCACAAACAGTCAAACAGCCCACTTGTTTCCATTCAAGTCGCAGACCGGCCATCATCGTAGGCGCATTGAACACTGAACTTCAAGTCGTGTTTCTTGACCTGCGGCGAATCCTCGCAGGCAAAGGACTTGAAGCAAATCGCTGGAAGCGCATCATCATCCACTGCCATCTCCCAGGTTCCGCAGGAGCCGATAGCGAGGCGTTTCGTCCTGCAAAGAACAGATCAACTTGAAACACCCTGACCCTCCCTGAAACAAAGTGGAATACAGCCTGTTCGTAGAGGAAAACAGTCTTGCAAGGGGCCATGTTTGTTGGATGGAGGGTAAGTTGAATGAGATGAAATTTCCAATGAACAATGTCTGACTCTGACTCTGACTGTTTGACTTAAACTCAGTCAGGCTTGCCGCGCCTCGTTTCACGTTGGAATACGATTTGGCCTTCCTTGGAAGGGGCTGAACCTTGCTGATCTCCACCTCCACTGAAGTGACCGTGCACAAGGAACACCCACTCGTGTCGTCTTGAGCTCGAGTGGTGATAGAATTTGAACACAGACACACGCGGCATGGCCAATCGAGGGATGAGTCTGATGCGTGCGGTCAATTGATATCAGTTGAGTCAGTTGCGTGTTGCAAACTGTAATCACTCCCTTACCGGTTACTGTCAACCAGTTGAGGAGGCTCTGCTACTGTAGTTCATTGTTGGTTACTGTAGTTGGTCAGTGACATGGATAGATGATCGATGGAAATTGTCATTCACCAACCACGTGGCTCCAAAATCGCTGCAATTGAAGCAAATGCAATCGAATTCTAAAGGATGAATCATGAATCGTGCGCGCACCCTGACCGGAGAGTCCTCATTCTCATCCTTCATCGTGTTCAGTGTTCTTTGAGCAATTCCTCCGAAGTTCTTGACTCTGGTCACCTTGGAGGGAGATACTGAGAGACTGAATACGATAATATGACTCATGCCCGTCGAGGTCGGTCGATGTCCGGCGATGTCAACGATGACCAATGTCCGTCGTACTCAAAACAATGAAACATGAAGAGCTGCCAGCAGTCTTTTGCGCTCATGGCCATTCAGGGCTCACTGGTTGATTCCACCCGCTAGATTCCAAAGACTCATTTGACTGGAGTCGATTAAAAGCCCCAAAGTGATCTAGATCAGGTCCGTATCTTGCAAGTCCCAGTCCTCCACTTTGGATAATGGGGGCCATTGGGGGCCGTTTCAACCAATAAGGGCCATTGGAACCATTCAAAACCATTGGGGACCATTGACTCTGAGATCTTCCTCACTTTGGCATCACATTAGAGCTCAAAAGGCAATTGAGGGGGTTTCAGAAATGCCCGGAGTTGTCTCAAAGCTGAAACTGAGTTTCACATACGCACTCATTGACATATCATTGTTCGTGTGCAACAAAACTCAAATACTCTAAAGACAGATCATGAGCCAGGGCACAATTAAGGCCTCCAAGTTGTTGATAAAATTCTCCCTGCAAGGATCATCTTCACCATCTTCATTGCGTTCATCAAAGTACCGTCCGTCATCCAAACCGCCTAAGAGAATTTCTTGACCTGAGTGCAAGCTGACTGACTTCCAATCTGATGGTCAACAATTGAACAGTCCGACGGACAGGCAGAATGCAAAATCGATGGGCAGAGATGGAGGAACTTCCAAAGCAACGGACTAGGAATGATCTTAGACTCATTAGCCCATTGAACATACCAACATACAGTCCGACGAGAAAAATCACTTAAAGTGACTGAATCTTATGCGCTCCAGCTGGTCGATGATGAGATCAAGGGCCTGCAAAGCCGTGCGAGTTCAATGGGACGATGGTGAACAAACTTCAAGTTGAAGCTTACCAGCTGGCCTCAATCTTTTGCTCAGCAGACAAAGGGGGCATGCTGAAGTCCGGCGAGAAAGGTCAATGTCCGTTGGGTCCGGAGGATTTGAGTTAAAAGCTGCGGTCCAATGGCAAATGAGAAGGGGCCTTTAGCCAAGGCTATCTGCCACAGTACTATTTTGAGCTATTGTCTGTTCTTATCCCGCTTGCTCAACTCTTCTTCAAGTTCTTCACTC
>CAXAMN010025694.1:680921-725185 GCA_963970005.1 Durusdinium trenchii
CATAGCACAATTTTCCTCTCTTGGTTGCAGATTTCAGTCTCTTTCCACGTCCCCCTGTCCTTCCGACAGGAGGCTCAAGTGTGGGAAAGCTCGGGCGGAGCAAAAAGGATCTATACACCGTGAGAAAAGGCTTCAACTTCGGATCAGAGGGGGGTAACTTCATCTGAGCCAGGACCGACAACCCCTCGTTAATGTAAATACGGGCACTCTTTTGAGTATGCCATCGTCCTTGAATTAGGATTTTATCCAGATTTTGGTGCTTTTGAAAGAAATATGTCGCCCCTCCTCGTCGTAACGAGTACGGACGAAACTTGAGGTCAGAAATGCCCAATCCTTCCAAGGCCTGGTTAAACAGTTGACGCCACTTGGGCGGAGATGGAGTTAGGGAGGTGCTAGCACTCACCGTGCGCTTCCAAGCTTTAACCAAAGCGACAATGGGTTCGAGCCCCAAAACCACACTTTCAGCGGCTCCATGACGCTTGCCACCTTTGGTATAACCCAGGCAAACAACCGTCTGCAAGGAGGAATTGGTACAATCCAGGTGACTGGACCTGAGACCCAGGATTTCACCAGTCCTGAGCATACAGTAGTAACCAATGAGCAAGGACAGCCCAAAGCTATGCCACCCCTTGAAGAAGGCCCAACCAGCCATGGCTTGCACCACATGTTCAGGGAGCGGGGGTGCCCGACTGGAGATCTCGTTGTGCTGCCAAGTGCGGAGCAGCCGCCAAGCGGCCGGCAGCTGGTTACGCAAACCAGGTTGCAAGTCCTGAAGACCCGCCAAGGTATCGCACGCGAGCCCTCGCCCCTTTCCTATGTACCATAGATGCTCTAGGTAATCGCAAACCAATGGGTCCAGCTTCCGCTTTTCATGTGGCAAGACCATATCCTCTGCCTTAAGGAACGCCAGAAATCCATCAACAGCCAAATCATATCGACGTCTGGTTGAGGGCTGCACCGTTAATTGCTTCAAAGTGCCAAGCCCCCGTCGCATCTTCGCTCGCTCTCGCTCTGTTCCGCCCTCTAGGATCCTCTTAGGCATGTCTAAACTTCGTTCGGACACGCCCCCCCCACCGACTCGGTTTGTCAGCGGGGTTGGAATCCGTCGACACATATCCCCATACGAATTGAGAGCCAGAACAGGGTACGAGAGCGTTAATGCGAGACATGGATCCCCGGAGCCGCCGAGAACTGGTCCGGCCGCGCGTCAGGGCATGTAAACAAACCAGAGAGTCAGTAAGGTGTAGGAGACGCTTCCCAAGCTGGTGACAATGCTCAATGCGCCACCGGACGGCGTTGAGAATGGCCCGTAGTTCCAGGCTGTTGATGTGCTCCTTTCCGCGGGTCCACCTCCACCCCGAGACTACGGTCCACTTCCACAACTTGGCGGGGACCGATGCTCGTAAGCGATGGAATTTCACCAGTTGCGTGGAGGGCGTAGATAGAAGGATGTCCTCACCCTTGAGGCTGACCAGGTTGCACAACTTGAAGGCTAGTTCACGCGCCGACCCCACTCCCACCTTAGTCCGTGCAAGTGGGAGGCGCACCAAACGCCCCTGGAGCGACGACGATCCACCGGGCCGACACGCTTCAACAACCTGCTGCGGCGACAGCGCGTTCCCCCGACCAAGCTTTGACAGGAGCTGGCTTAGTAGCCACCCTACCACAGGGACAGACCATGAGTTGCCAAGGAGGGTCAACCGCGCGTCCTGGTACCCATCCTTCTTGCGGTCGCTCTTACCCCAGCAAGGAGAAGTGTAGTGTAGAGGAAAACCAAGCATCACCTCCCGCTCACTCACTGAGGGCACCCGAACCTCACCTTTACGATTCTGCACCCCATGCCGGTCCATATATTGGTACGGCGGGAAGCGGTGCCAATCCGCCTCCCAGCGCGCCAGCTCATGAGGCCTACACTCACGAATACCCGCAGGCTTCCGTCCAGGGATCACCGAGGGCCGGGACGTAGTAAACGTCGGGAAAGCCTGCGACGAGTCGACCTTACTCCAGCCTGGCTCCATGCAATCTACCAGCTCCTGCTCGGCCTCCAATGTCCACACCGTGAGGTCGCCGTCTTCTGCCGAAGTTGCTCCAACACCACTGCAGAGCTCCCATGTAGTCCAGTACATCCGTGGTCGATGGCACCATGTCATCCTCCCGGCATCTATGTGAACAGGAGGGCAACCGAAGTCAGCACTCATGATGTCCCTGTCAATCTTGTCCATCGAGCTGACAGACTCCATCAACGTGTGAACCTGACACCAGGGGAAGGCAGCCCGGACCATCATTGCGATACGCGACACGTGAGTGAAAAGACAAGACCTGGCGTCGCGAAGCGCCCCTTTGCGATCCGAGTTGAGTCCTGAGACTCCCTGGCACGGTGGCCCCGCACCTATCACAACCAAGTCGCACTGGGAGAAACGAAGGCTCCACTCCTTAACATCTGCCTCATGTATGCCAGTCACATCTTGGTAGTGCACCACCCCGGGGAAGTGAGATTCAACGACTCTGCGCGCATAGGCCTCCTTTTCCACCGACACATATCCAATCACGCTTACCCCTTGCAGCTCCATAGCCACTCGAAGAGCACCAATTCCATCAAAGAGTCCCACAACCAACACCTGAAGAGCTTCCGACTGGCTAGGCTCCTCACCTCGGAGCTTGCCCTGCACGGCAAGGGCGCCCACAGAGCTCAAGCCAACCGACCGACACACTCCCCCTCCGGTGAGGGAGGCATCCGAACAGGTTACCATTGGGTCAACATCGCACCGAAAGTTCATGCGCACTAAGGGCAACAGGCACACAAACCGGAGGATCTCGAAGCGACACTCACGGGGCAGGGGCCGGTACTGCGCCCCCGGGCAGTTGAAGGACTCGATGAATCGCCAGACAGTGTTCAAGCTCCCCAGCAGAGGCCTCCTAAACATCGAGAAGTAGACAAGTCCACCGCACACGACCTGGACCTGTCGCTGGGTGACCAACTTCTGCTGCACCAGCTGAACGGCTAGGCTGTAGTACTTGCTGATCTTACTTTCCTTGGGATAGGCCAGTCCCTTGACTCCATCCACTGTGGCCCCCTGCAACTCGCAGTAGCTGGACCTCACTACCGACTTCTTTTCATTGCGAGGCACTTCCCAATGCTCATACTCACTTCGTAGTGCCAAGATCCCATTCGGCACCGTGCCTTCCAACTCCACCATCCCAGTGGCACTGACACGCTCCAGAAGGTCGTAGTTGTCCAAGTAGACCCGCCAGCAGTGGGGTGCAGCGGGGAAAGGCTTGTCCTTGCGAAGCTCCTGCCAGTGTAGGTTTGTGCCCTCCTTGTCGTTGGACGACCATCTCACTAGGTTCCTGTGGACGTTTTGTGCAATGCTCACCGAGTTGAGGAATCCCATCGGTAAAACCCTCGACGCGAGATAGACGACCCGACCTTTCAACTCCTCCGGCAGTACTGAGTCTGGAACCTCCTTGTTAAAGGCAAGGAACTTGACCCAGCACTCTGGCACCCGCATAGTGTAAAAGAAACACTTCACATCTTCTGAAGAGATCAGAAGATTCTCGTCGGGCTGGAGGAAGTAGGGGTTCATCATCCCCCATGACGGCAGCGTGTCGACGTCTCCAGAAACTGGTTCACATAGTTGATTCAAAGGTACCAGATTCATGATCAGCCGGCAGATCTCTGTTCCCTCTGACGTCCAGTCCTCCTTAGACACGCCAAATAGGCCGTTTAGGAGTAGACCACTCCCGGTGTGAAAGACTTCACCTTGTTCCAGGAAGACACAGATCCCAGACTTAACTAGGCCCTCACAGAGCTCCCCCCAAGCACTCTCCTCAACCATAACCTTTGGACGTTCGATCTTTCCCCAAAGGTGCGGGGGTTTGAGGAAACGATCAAACGACACCACATACTCCCGGCACCCCCGGGAGCAGACCTCCTCTAGAGGCACTGCACCGATCTCCTTGGGCAGTGCAGGCGCAATGTTCTCCCATCTGATCCACCTTGCTGTCTTGACCTCCTCTCCTTTGTAGTCAATACTTCTTACAGCAAAAAAGGCACTCCAGTCCACGCCCACCGTGACCAGCCCCAGATTGCAAAACCTCTCAACCTCAACCAAAAGCCCATTAAGCACCTTGATCTGAACTTCCGAAGCCTCAGCCTTTCCGGGGATGTCTCCCCCCCCAAAATGAATTCAACGCGCGTGCAACACAGACCATCCAGTCAATCTGATCTCTAGACCTGGAAGGCCACAGGGTCCCAAAGAAGTCAAAGGAGGTGGGCAAAGGAAAAATATCTGTAGAAGCTCCCTTACCCGTGAACGAGCTGCGAAGTGGAACAACCTCCAAAAACTTTTCAGCGACCCAGCCCCCCATGCATGCGATCGAACGGCCGTCAATCGAAGTCTCAGCACACTCCTTTTTTGCACCAGCGTCCTCACGATCTGGCACCTTCGCCGTGTCTTCCCCGCAAACAAAGGGCGGAGGCAATGGCGGAAAACTGTAGTCCACCCCTGACGTAGGGATGTCATCGGCTCGCTGACTTACAACAGCCGCCGGCACACCATCAAGCGCTGAGATACCATCTGTACCCAGTGCCCCCAACGATCGGTCGACCAAGCTGGGGGCACCGTCATCTGCCAGCATCACAACGTCTCCCTCAATGCTCATAGGATCCCTCCCGGCCGCAGGAGGGATAATCTGGCCCTCGTCCAAGGGCCTCCCAACTCCTCCTTCCATATTCATAGTTTGCCTCCCGATCCCAGGAGGGCTTACTTCGAAGGGTGATCCTCCTTCTGGTTCGGCTTGCCTCTGTCCTTCGTGGCCCCTTTTCCACGGCCCTTGTCGCGGTCCTTCCTGAAGTCGTCTTTGTCCTTGGTCTTTCCCTGTCCTTTTGAGGTCCGGCTCCGGCCGTCGGGCAGTCCTGCCAACATCTTTGTCCGAGCATCGGTGTAGGCCTCCTTCTGGGCTGAACTCAGCTCCTCCTGCCCGGTTAGGCTGAGGTTCTCGGCCGGCCCCAACTCTAACCTCTGCGCCACCGACCAGTGGGCGCCCATCAGCCCAGCCTCGACTGCCTTGAACCTCTGTAAAAGTGTGTCCAGGGCCCTTGAAGGGCGAGCACGTAGGAGCTGATCCACCGCAATCGCCAGCGTGACCAGCTCCCGCAAAGCGGGCCCACTCGCACGCCGATGCAGATGCTGCCGGAGGTAAAGCATGGCCACCGGTTCCACTGCGTTCAACTCGCCCGTAGCCCCTGTTTCCTGAAGTAGGTTGGACTTCATGGTAGTGATGGCTTGACAGGCTAACGCGCCGGGGCAGCGCTGGCCGACCCTTTGGATCTTCGACTCCCCTTGGAAAAGGGTATCCTCCAGCTCCTCTTCCGAGAGACTGTCCTCCTCCGAGGAGCCGCTGTCGCTCCCGCTCTTGGACTTGTCCTTGGACTTTTGACTGGCTGCCTTCTTGGCCCTCTTCAGCACGCGTCTGCGCACCTTCTCCCTCCGATCCAGCCCTGTTCCGGCGTACAGGGCATCGTAGGTCTTTGTTGAGGCCGCTCTCGGCTTCCTTCCGTCCAAGGCGACGCTTCCGCTTGAGCTCGAGCTCGTACTCCTGCGCTTCTTCTTGCCGCTTGCTGCCTTCACTCCCTTCGCCTCTCCGGGGGAGGGGCTGTCTCTCTCCTCTGACTTCTTCTTCTTCTTGTGCCGCAAGCTCCTCCCCTTCTTCTTCTTCTTTTTGTGCGCGTCTTTCTTCCGGGTGCCTTCCTCCTTCTTCTCGACCTCTGCGACTCCTTTCCCTGCATCCTCTCGGCTCCCGACCTGTCCAGGAGCCAAATCGCTTCCTCGTGCCCTCAATGTTGCAAGCTCGTCCTCGGCGGGGGCAATCTCCAAGTTCCTCAACCAACCTTCTTCGGCCCCTGCAACTCCCGGCTTCCTGGCCTTGAGGCCATGCAGGAGGTCCTCGGCATGCCTGTCGGCCGTGCACTCGCTCGTGCAACGATGCACCCGAAGTAGCATCCCGGGGTGACCCGACTGATGTTTCAGCAGGCCTTCTCCTGTCGTCCCGGTGACCTTCAAGAGGACGTGGGTTGCTTCGGGCTTGACATCGATCCCCTGGACGGTCCCTGCCGCTTTGCAGGCCGCACCAAAGTAGCTGCCCTCTGTGACCTCGATCAGGGATCCCACTGTCATCTCGTCCAGCGGAACCCGATGTAGTTCCAACTCCTCCCCGGCAATCCATCGCTCTCGAACCCCAAGAGCGCCCTCGATCGGAGCCCTTGCCGCGGGCCTCCGTAGCACGCCAACCCTCATAGCTGCAGCCCTCTTGGGCCTTGCGACCCCTGCCTTCGCTTTGGCCTTTGGCCTCAACTTGGCTTTGGCTTTCGGCGCCATTGGGATCAGTAGGGACGGCGGTAAGGCCAAAACCTGCCGCGCTCCCTGTGCTTGATGCCCTTGCTGCCTCGCTTCCGCTGACCTTCACGAGGATTTCCCGAACGTCCTTGGTGTCCGCGCCGACGTTTGATCTCTCCCCTGTCTGCGTCCCGGTTAGGAGGAGGATGATCGGGTGATCTGGGTCTCCTTGGAGCCGGTGGCGGTGTTGGGAGATGCGCGAAATGCCTGGCGACACCTGCTTTGGGGGCAGGACGAAGTCCTAGCTCCTCCGGTTCCTCTGCAACGACCTCCTCTTCTTCTCTGGGCACCGAATGGGATGCCTTCCTCTTCTTTTCCTTGCTCTTCTTCTTGTCTGGTTTCCGCGACGAAGTTCCGGAATGCTTCTTCCTCCTCTTCTTCACCTTTGCCTCTTCTTTGGGTGCCTCTTCACGCTCACCCTCAACCGGCTTCTCTTCCTCTACGGCTGCAACCCCAAGCACACCAGGAGATTCCTCACTCCCGCCGTCTGCTAGGCCCAACTCGTCCTTGACCTTGATCTCTTTGGCTTCAGTAGGAGCCTCCGCAGGCCTCCCGGACCCACTGGCCGCGTCACCCACCGGGCCAGGAGCACTCCCACTCCCGTCGCCTCCAGCCGCCTGTGTTGTTGTACCTTCTCCTTCAACAGCTGCTGCCTCCTTCGCCTGCTTCCGGACACGCACGGCCTCCTCTGCCAAGTCCAGAAGGGCGCCTGCACACTCACGCAGAGCAGATACCGCACGGGTCTGCTGCCCGACTAACAGGAGGCCGCCGCACTGCACCTCCCGAATGCGGCGAAGAGCTCTGCAACCTCCACAAAGGCCCTGATCGTCACCGTCGAACAGCCCACACAGGCGGCAAACCATGGAATGAGCTGAAAACACTGCGGATCCAAGCAAAAGGTTCACCGACATCTTAACCCACGGGGGCGTGAATCCATATACACAGCATATCAAAGCAAATATCAAGACATGCCAGGAGAAACGAAACGACCGCTTCTTCCCGTTTAACGCCTTATAGGACAGAATATGGAGAGATTGGTCTCTGATTCCAAGAATCTTGAGATGTCATCAGGGGAAAACAAAGCATCTATCCCTTGATGGGACTTATTTTATACAGTGGATTCAGACTAGATGGCACATGATGGCACAATCCCCAAGTTTGGTGCTTGAGTAGTTAACTAGTGGACCACTATCTATACAAACATCTTGGGGTGCCAGTGCATGGCATCGATGGCATCGATCGGATTCGATCGGTATGCCAGCACAGCGTCTCAGCACGACGGTCAAACCGAGACGCCACCGTCGCACCGTGGAACGGGGGTCAGAACGAGACATCCTTCATGCAAAAAGGTTCGGCAGTTGAGGATGTCTCGTCCTCTTGTGACCTGCTGTAGCCTAGGATCTTGACAATAGGAAACCCGTGAAGTTCACATGTATAGTTAATAATGTAGTTAACAGCGATAGGTCACGGTGACGGTTGAAGAAATCCGCACGCCACACACACTGGAACGAGAAACACATGCATGCAAATTACAGTAGTTAGCATTGCACGGAATGAGCAAGCTCAAAACAGAACAACCAAAAACACCCATGAACATCCCACAAAAACGCAAAGAAACCAAGAAAGCACCGATGGAGCCAAGCCTCTGCGGCCATTGCCTCTCCAGGCGTCATCAACACTGCCAAGGGCACAGCGCCCGCCACTGCCGGCAGCTGGCTGCCGGCCGCTGCGCGCGGCGCCGGGCCGAGGAAGGTGAGGCTACGCAGGGTCCAAGCAGCCAGAAGGAAGGTGCACAGGGTCAAAAGCGTCCTCGAAAGGTGAAAGGAACATCAGGAACATCCAGGAATCAGTGGGTCTGTTGAATCTGGGGTTCCGTGAAACATCGTTTGGGCAGCTTCTGGGCAAAGATAGGCAAAGGGTTATCTACTGTTGAGGACGAAGAACATGCTGAGCCTGCACATGAAAACCAACGTTCTCTCTGCCATGTGACGTGGCTGTGAACTTGGCAGCGCTGGAATACTTCCATCAACAACAACAATCTGGAGATCTGGGGATCTGCAAGGTTGGGACACATTGCTTGGATTTGCTGATGAATATGTCTAATACACATGATATGCATACTATTGCAACATGTATAACCTGGACAAAGGAAAACATGTTCCTTGCGATTGCCTAAAGAAGGCTTGCCAAAAGGAGATTTCCTTTTCTCGAAAAGGTATCCAACCCATTCCAACCCTATTTAACAATCCAAGCATCGAGGCGCGCGCCATGAGTTTGAAGATCCCTTTTATCGGCACCGAGTTGCGTTAGAGGACCTTGAGCCAATTGCTGCCATGCAAATTGTGTTGTGGGAACCCGTCGGCAATCGCAGGCCTGGTGGAATTATGTTTCCCGCTGATTGGAACAAACATGATCAATTCAAGTGTTTCTAGCTCCAGACTTCTACAACGCTCATAGCCGCCCGCCGAGACTTTCTGAGCGGCCCCACGGGCTGTCCACTGATGATGCCACTGACTGGATCCAGCTTCAACCCTGAAGTCAGAGCCGGGTCTTTGGCTGGGCAGCTGGCAACACCCTAACGGTGTGTGCTGCCATTTTGCCACTCGTCGGGCAACGGAGTGCGGCCTGTTTAGTAGGGATGTCGGTCCAGGCGGATCAAACACCATATGGGGTGGTAATTCGAGACGATATATAATGCATCATAGATCAGAACACCTAGAAAGGATATCTCGGTTGTAGCGACTCATTGACTCCAAAGAAGATTACAAAAGTGAAGCCCCCAACGGCTTGTCTTTCCAATCTATCAACATACTACATAAACATGGAACGTGGACCTTTTCATGACGCTTGCCCTCTACAAAGGGCCATGTTCCATGTTTATGGCAGCCTGACCGAAAGGGCTTGGCAGGAGAATCTGTCCTTGTTATGAACACTCCTTCAGGAGCCTTCATTGTCACATGCTTAGACGTCTCTCAGCGGTCTGCGCCGAGGCAAAACACCTGTCGCAGGTGTGATCCAATTTCAACTTGTGTATGTGGACAGCTCTATCTGTCACTACAATGAGCCTTCATTGTCACTATACTACATGCCCAAACGCTCCAAACAGCCCTTGGTCCCTCAAAACCATAGGGATTGGTTCGGGTCCGACCCCTCCATATGAGGATCCATGGACCAACCAAAAAGCATAGCCACAAGCCACATGGACCCCATGGAGACCATCGACGGCCAACCGATGAAGCCGAACGAACACCTCAACCGGGACCACGAGGTGCCCGACGTGGAAAACATGTCCCTTGGATGATCATCTTCCTCTACAAACGGTGGTTTTCCGCTTCCATGTTACCAGTAGTGACTCGGAGTGTAAAAATGAGTCATTAGTCAATGATTTCCAGGTCCCATCGCTGCTTTTCGGGACCGTCCGCCGAGGGACTTTGACATACTTTCCGCTCATCTTGGCGGTGGTGAACGAAGAGGGCGCTGGGCAAACCGAAACCCTACACACAAGCCCAATAGCACAAGGTACTACAAGAAGGGAACCGGTAACCATACAATTCTGGTGCTGTCCGATCCAATCACTCAATTTCTTTCCTTTCCTCTTGTTCACCCCTCCCACTCCACCACCCTTCCACCCTCTTGTTCTCCACCGGCGGTTCGTGCACTTCACGACCGCCGAGGTCGCACCTGCCGGCAGGGGTGGCTCCACCTCGAAGGTGCGCGCGGAGGACGCCGACGCACCTGGCGCCGGCGGTGCTCGGACGGCGGATGCTCGGACGCCGGCGGCGGCGGTACGTATAAGCATTCGCACCGCGGGTCGCCATGTGAGACCCAAACCGGGTTCTGGGGCGCGACCCGGGGGTCAGTGTTGCTTCCGAAGTGTGGGATTGGCGCACGGCATGGGACGGTCGCTGTATACCATCTTAGCTTCTACTGATTGTCTGTGGGGGACCCGCGTGCACTTTCGGGCAGCAAAGCCGGCGAACGTCAAGATCCGTCTCCACTCTTTCTATATGATTCTCTCTTCAGACCGATGGTGATCCAGCGGACGGATGCCCCACAAGGTTTCCTGACTGCCCAAGAAATTAACTGGGTGACTGATACTGTTGCACCACCACTGGTATTAAATAAATTGTTTTGTGAAAACAATTTAATTTAATAACAGTGGTGGTGCAACAGTATCAGTCACCCAGTTTTTCATATGGGCATCTTCGAGGCATCTGATAAGAGCATCTTGGGCACAGCTCAGATGCTAGTCATTCAGAAAAGGGTCACAGCAAAGGCATGTTTCACCTCCATCAGCTTGGCCGAAAGCTTAATGTGTTGTCAAGTGGTCACACCCGCCGCCACCTGTACTGTTTTTCTCCGCGGCAGAGCTGTCAGGGATGGTCTCATGTGCACAAGACACCCAACGTTTGGTGCTTTGCAGCCAGTTGGTGGGCATCCATTCAGCGCAAGCGCTACTTTCGCAGCTCGCATGCTATTCCACAGTTAGTGCGGTCGCACCGCGAAGCCTCAAAGTTTCGAGGTCTTTTTGGGGGGCACTGGAACGACGGTAGATTGAACCGGCATTGGGCTGGCTCTCTCTTTGTCTCACCATGTGCATGTAATGATCGGAAGGCTTCTGGATCTGCTAAGACCGAACCGTTTCTCCCTGGATGGAGGCCTACCTGACCCTACCAGGTGCTCAAAACAAACATGACGCCGTTGACTTGACCCTAGACTGAGTGCATGTGTCAAATAGACTATAGCAATCAGCTGGCAACAGAATGTTCAAAAACATTGTGGTTACACATGCGAATAGAATATAGGTTTTTGAGCTTTTGACCGCTTCCAAACAACAATCTTGCTATAGTGAACTCCATGTAAGCAAATTTTTATGTATCATGCTCATCTCAAACTCCATGGAATCACTGACACATCTTGTCTGTTGAGTCAGGCCTCGAAGTTCGACGGCTTTGGACCAAGGTATCTTCTCGGGTGTGGGCTGACCACTTGTGCCACGTGTGAATCTTCCAGGAAGATGCTGACAAATGCTGACATGATGTTTGTTGAAAGTGCCTTGTTGCCACAACACCACCAGTTGATGCGGTCCCATTCATGACGTGCGGGCCCATCCCATGCCGACCAACGCTTCAACGCTGGCCGGAAACAACGACACGTGGCCAGCCCTCGGTTCAACGACCACTGCGGTTCACACTCGAGTTCAGCGTCACGTTGGTGTAGTCCACCACCTCTTCCGATGCGCAAAATTCGAGACTTTTCCAGAGACCCGCTGTCAGTCCGTCGGTGGATGGAAGAAACATGATCGAAGCCTGTCGGACAACCCAGTCTTCTGGCCGGGGGACTTCAAACAAAAGCAGAAGGAGTAGGGTAGTTAGTATAGTATATTAAATTAAACTAAATTAAAAAAGGGTCTCTACTCAACCAGTATGAAACCCCTTCCTAAAATGGTCATACAGTACCGTTTCCGCACATTGGTCAGCGTGGGCAACGGAAAAACACCATTCGCCACGCCCCGACACAAACGCATGATTTTAGCCCTCTTGGTATGCCCTTCTATACCCTAATTTGCCTTGGATTTGAAGGATGAGAACCTTGAATCGAACGCGGTCAAGCTGCATCCATGACTTCAATCTCGGTTGTTGCTTCAGGTTCGTCGTCTTCGTATGCGCTGTCGTTGTCCTGAGAGGGATGGCAACAAGAGGCACACTGAGACATATTGCAAACAAAAATAGTGAAGTGGGTTCAGTGGAATAGGTATGAATAGGTACCCTCAAATGTTACACCCTCAAACTCAAATGCTACACCGTCCACACAGCTTTCAGTCTTCCCAAGAATATCCCGAACTATGATTTTTTTTACAAACACGACCAGGAAGTGCCTTGTGATATATATATATATATGGTACCCCCCCCAAAAAAAAAACAACAACAACAACCTATGTTCACATCACTTTTGCTGGTATTTGCAATATTTTGTGTCTATTTTGGGTTGCCTTTTGATCCTTGTTTTTTTGGGGGGGTACCCCATATATATAAAGAGTGAGCAACACCTTTTCTCTTATTCGCTCTGCAGCAAGATTGTCAAAATCAGTAAAAGTTGGGAACCGAACAAACGAAACTCCCGAGTCGAAAGGTTGTCCCCCCCCCCTTCTTGGTCAACAACACAGAGAAGGGGGCGTTCCCGGACAATCGTCCCCCCCCAGCCAGGCGGGCCACTCCCCAGACCCTGGCTGGGCCCCGAGGGACACCAGCGTTTGTTTTCCTCCCATTCTTCGCTGGTTTCTTGAAGGTCTGAGTTCTTCTTCCACGTCCCCCTAGGCCTCGTTTCGAGGACTGCCTGTTGCTTGGCAACGGCTCAAGTGTTTCAAAATTTCTAGGGGTAGCGTTGAGAAAAAAGCAACGAAAGGGTGCAAGAGTCTTCTCAAGAGGTTCTAGGTGCAACTCTGCCAAAATGGCTCTGGATTCGTTCAAATACATCCTAGCGGTTTTTTGCGCTTGCCAGCGCCCAAGGATCATGACACGGTCAAGATTGCCATGCTGGCAAAACCACCATGTCGCCCCCCCCCGCCTACGGGAGTAGGGTCTCAGTTCCAGGTGCTCTAGCTTGAGACTTTCTATACAAGTCTTGAAAAGTTTGCGCCACCGGGGTGGCGAAGGACAAAGCTTTTGGTGACTAGACGCTAACTGTGTCCAGTGTTGTACATACCGAAAGGCGGTGTCGTGGCTAACAGAGACGCTCTCCTGGACACCTGCTCTCTTACCTGCCTTGGTCAACTTCAGGGACACCACTGCTGTGCGGAGCTTTGCTGAAATCTCGATTCGGCTACGGTTTACGTCCAACAACTCACCCGTTCTTAAAATTCCGTAAAAGCAGAGCAACAAACTCGTGGCAAAGGCAAAATGGCCATTGTACAGGCTCCATCCGACCATGCTTTGCAAGACCAATTCCGGCACGGGCGGTGCTCGGTTTGGCAGTTCATGGGTAACCCACGTTTTCACTAAACGCCAAGCACCAGGGAGATGCCCCCGCAATTTGGCATCATAGTCTTGCAAAGATGCTAAGGTATCGGCGGCCAGTCCACGCCCTTCCCCCGAGAGCCAGAGATGTTCTATGTACTCCATGACTAGAGTATCTAGCTGCTCACGCCTACTCGGAAGCCTCAGGCCTTCGGCCTTGAGGAAGGAGAGAAATTTGTTCAGGGCTTTCTCATATCGCAATCGTGTGGAGGGTTGCACGGTCAGCTGCTTCAAACTGCCTAACTTCTGCCTATCCTGTGCTCTTCTAGCCTGTGTACTTCCTTCAAAGACGACCTTTGGCATGGCGAAATTTAGTGCGCACTGCCCACCGAGACGGACGATCCGCAAGGTTAAGGTCAGTGCTTATACATATCCCCAAAGTCCTACGGCTAGCAAGAGCGAGTTGATTCGGCAGAGGGTCCTTCTCAGGCGGCGGCTTGAAGTTCTTCCACGTGTCATGCTGTGTAGGCATACCAGTGAGTCTGTAAGGTGTAGTATGCGACAATCGTGCTCCTGAACGTGCTCTAATCTCCATCGGAGGCATGCCAAACATGCTCGCAATTCCAGGGAATTTATGTGTTCTCCCCGTCCTGTCCATTTCCATCCTGAGATGACTCTCCATCTCCACATCTTCGGGTTGACCGTGTGACGAAGGCGTTGATGGCTCTGAACCTCATCCGGCGTGCTGATGAGCATGATGTCCGCGCCCTTTGTAGATACCAACCGACCCAGTTTCTCTACCAGGGTGGCCTCCGAGCTCCCCGACAGGCCCTGATCTGTACTCAGGGGTGGCCGCATCAACCTTGAGGGACATCACCTGCTCAGGGGTCAGTTGAGGGCCTAACCCCCTCGGTCCAACCAATTGTCCAATGAGCCACGCTACTACTGGCGTACTCTGCCGACTTCCGCTGCCCTTTCGGCAAGCACATCTGTGTGTAGCCTACTGGCAGCCCCATCATGTACTCCCTCTCAGCGATGTTTGGAATGCGGAGCACCCCTGCTCTGTTGGTCAAGCAGTGGCGGGGCAAATATTGATATGGTGGAAACCTGTGACTGTCCATTTTTTTGAGCGGCGAACAGTGTCCTCATCACAATGTTGCAATCCTGCAGGTCGATGTCCACGAGTGGTGCGCGGTCGTGAGGTAGTGAAAGTAGGGAAAGCCTGGGTAGGATCAACCTTGTGAGGTAGTGAAAGTAGGGAAAGCCTGGGTAGGATCAACCTTGGTCCACCCTCTCTGCACACTCTTCTCCCAGGGTGACTCCCCGATCAACACAAGCTCCCTTTTAGAACGGTCGATGAGGTCATCGTTGTGGTCAAGCTCCCAGGTTATCCAGTACAACCTTGGCCGATTGCACCAGGTCAGGGTCCCCGCGTCACACCGCCATGGGTCCTCCCCGAACGAGCTCGACATGATCATCTTGTCGGCGTCATCCATGGATGCGACACTCTCCATCAGCGTCTGAACCTGTGCCCAGACCAAATGCTTTCGCACCAACTCCTGAACCCTCGGATCCTGACATGGGTGAAGAGACCTGAGCGCTCATCTCGCAATGCTCCCTTGCGCTGGCTGTTTAACCCGGATACTCCCTGGCACGGTGGTCCCGCACCGATGAGCACCATTTCCACTTGCCCATAGGTCAACGACCACGAGACGACGTCCTTTTCTGCGATCTCGACAATGTCATGGTAATGTAAGTTCCTGGAAAATGATGCTCCACAACTCGACGTGCACTTGCGTCCTTCTCCACTGATATGTGCCCTGCGACGTCACATCCAAGAAGGTCAAGCGCCACACGCAGGCTACCTATTCCATCAAACAACCCGATGCTCAGGATGCGTCCGCCCCGATTTGCTTGCATTTCACCTACTGCTCCTCCTGAGGCCACCTGCTCTCCGAACTTTGTCAAACCGGTGGAAGCGCAAACGCCTCCACCATGTTCCGATGCGTCGCTACAAGTGACAAGCGGTTGCAGGTTCATGCGGAAGGTCATCCGACAAAGAGGGACCAAGCAAAGGAAACGACGGATCTCCAATTTTACCCCCTTGGGTATTGGAAGTCGATGGCGACCACGGACGTTGAAGGATTCAATGAAGGTCCAACACGCGTTGAGTCCTCCCAATAGCTGACGTCGGAATGTTGAGAAATACACGAGACCACCACAAACCACCTGCATCTGCCGTTGTGTGGCCATGTTTTCCTCCATGAGCTGGTGGGCCATCGTGACATACTTTGACAACTTCTGCCCCTTAGGGTAGGCCAATCCCCGAAAACCATCAACAACGGCTCCCTGTACTTCAGCAACAGTCTGCCGACTGACCGCCTTTCCGGGATGACGCGGAAGCCCCCATGCCAAGTATTCTTCCCTTAGCGCCATCACCTCAGGGGCCACCTCCCCCGCTTCTTCCAACAATGTCTCACTGGGATATTTCTCTAGGAGATCATAGTTGTCTAAGTAGACCCGCCATACTGTCTGTCCATCTGGCAGCACTCTATCTTTTCGGATTTCACATTTTTCCGTGTTGCGGGTTGAGTTGTGATGTTGAGAGCGCAATACTAATGTACGGTGTACATGTTGTGCAATGCCCACGCTGTTCAGGAATCCCATTGGCAAGACCTTTGAACAGGGATAGCAAACCTCTCCCCGCATTTCTGGCGGTACAAGAGCTGGAGGAAGAGGTTTGTTGAAGCACAAAAAGGGGTACCAACAGGGTGGAAGAGCAAGAGTGTAGAAGAAACACCGCAGATCTTCACTTGAGATTACCAGGTTCTCATGAGGCTCAATGTGGAAAGGTGACATACCAAACCAATGAGGCAGGGTTTGAATGTCCCCGGCCATTCCCTGGCAGAGGTCGTTCAGCGGCACGAGGTTCATAATAAGGCGGTAGATGGGTACCCCTTGTGCCGCCTCGGCTTCTCGACTCCAAAAAGGCCGTTGAACAGCATTTTGGATTTTACCCTGAAAACCCTGACTCTGGAACCACCCCGAAAATACCTGCATCCATCAACCCCTGGGCAACACTGAACCAGTCATCGTCCTTGACCATAACCCGCGACTTCCGCAGGGGACCCCATTCGTTTGGGGTTTTAAGAAGGATGGAAAGTTCTCCACGTAGTGCTTGCACCCCTGTTCACAAATATCAACCAGCTTTGCCACCCCAATCTCCTTGGGCAAGGTGGGCCTAATGTTGTCCCAACGAAACGGCAAGGCAGTCTTCACCTCGTCTCGCTTGTAATCGATCGTACGCGTCCGGAAAAAGTCACCCCAATCGAATCTCTCGGTCACCTCTCGAATGTCCTTCAGTCGAGTCACCTCCTTCACCAAGCCCCGGACGATGCGGGCCTGCATTTCTGAAACCGCTGATGCACCTTCTGCTGGGCCATGGTCCTGGGCCACGGCTGTCGAGCACCCCGATAACGAATTCAATGCCATGCAAACTGCACACAACCAATCAACTGTCCATGCTTCATCTGATGATAAAAGAGGGGTCAAAAGCTCACGACGAGTCGGAAGAGGAAATGTACAAGAGGGCTTGCGTTGCTCCCCTCTCGGTTCAACCCCTTCCGTGGGCTGGCTGCAGAGCGATAGAGACCCCCGCAAGCTCTGACCCAAAAAAGCTCCCATCTCCCATAGCTGCTTGCCAATCACACCTTTTTGTGAACCATCAAGGTCCGAGGGAGTGCACCCCGCATCCATCAAGGATCCATCCGGCTTCAATGGAATTCTGTCACCCGTCAAGCCAGACGATTTCCCTTTGGGAAAATTGCTGCCGTATCACCATACAGGGCAATGAGCCCCGTTCTCGTTGTACCTGCGTATGGCCCTTTTGGCCCATCTCCAGCATGCGTCTGCTCCTTGAAACTAGCGCCACACACTGTCATAGCATCTGTACTCAAACTCGTAGGGCACGAGTTCGCCATCTCTATATCTGTCCGCTCAGGGCACTCCCACCCCGCACCATTCTCATCTATAGCCGTCTCATCCTCTGCAGTCTCAACAGGGCACGCCCGCCCCGATGAAGGCTTCAGAAGCTCCAAGGCAGCTAATCCTTCTTTGGCTTCTCCTTTCCCTTCTTCCCTTTGCCTTTTCCCTTGTCGCCTTTCTCCGACTTGCCGTTGTCCTTCCCGCTGCCTTTGTTCCACCACGATCCTGCCTGGTGGGCTTGCGCCTCGGCCCTCTGCTCTGTGGTGGCAATCTTCAACTCTTGCCTTGACGAAAGCGTGGCCGTCTCGCTGGCGAGGAGTTCCAGGCGTTGAGCTGATGTCCACGCTAAGCCGCTTGCTTGCGCTTCTAGCGACTTCACCCGTTGGATGAGGGTGTCCATCGCATCCGGCAATAGCCCACGAAGGATCAAGTCGCCCACCGTGCACAAGGTGTGCAATTCCCTGTTCATAGGTCCTGAGACCTTGCGACTCAGCATCTGGCGGTAGTACCGCAGTAAAGTGGGCACTCATCCCTCGTGCTGGCTGGTCTGTTGTCCGGCTTCGGTGAGGATCAACTCCTGCATGTCTTCGATGGCCTGGGCTGAGAGCACACCAGGGAAGTTCAACGCCACTGCTCTGACGCGTTGATGCTCCCCGAAAATTGTTTGGCCTTTGAGGCCAGCACCATCGCCGCTCGAGCTGCTCTTGCTGTCCTCCTTCTTTGAACGATGCCTCTGTGCATACCTCTGCGCCTTCCGGCGCTGGCGGTTGCGCGCCTTTTTCATAGGGTCCAGTCCGCTGTGGGCGAACATCCTCTTCTGATCGACCGGGGTGTACGCGGTTGAAGAGCTCGTGCTTGATGAAGAACTGCTCCTGGCAGGGCTCCGTGCCCCGATCTCTCCGGCCGACCTCTTCTCCTTGTCGCCTCCTCTTCGTCTCGACCTGCTCGAACGGCTCCTCTTCCTCCTTTTGCTGTCTGGTGACCGTGACCTCTTCCTGCTCCTCTGGCGCTTCTTCTTCTTTGTCTTTTTCTTGTCCTTCTTCTTGCCATCGTCCTTCTCGCCTTTCGAAGCTGTCGCACCTCCATCTCCGCCGACAACTCCGGGAAGCGCTTCCATTCGGCTCCTCAGGCCGGCCAACTCGTCCCCGTCGCGAGGACTCGCGCTGACCAGGACATCGCGCCACGGCATTCCATCCAGGTCCTCCAATGACCCGATTACCCGGTACTTCTTGCAGTGTAGCAAACCCGGCCACACAGCTTCTTGACTGCACTCTGCGGGGCACACATGAACTCGGGCCGAATGGGTTGAACCGGCCGCCCATGTCAGCAGGGACTCTAGATTCGTGCCGAGGAGCTTGAGAACGATGTACATCCCCGATGCGTCCCTGTGGACTTCGATGACCTTGCCGCTGAACTGACAGGGATTGCTGTAGTATGTTGCCCCGATCGCCCTCGTCGTCCAAATGCACTGCGGGTCGACGTAGTACTGCTCGGAGTGCTGGGGCCCGTGCAGGCCGTCTCATCACCTTCGGTGCCATGACTGACCTTTGGAGGGGCGGCCTTTTCCGCCCTTCCCTTTACCCTTTGCTTGCCTTTACTTTGCTGACCTCGATATACGTGTTGCCAGCCCTTCCACCTCTTGAGAGGTGCTGGATCTCTCGAGTGGTACCCCGGCGGGGAGACTGACGGTGTCCGCGGCCTCCTTGGCAAGGGCTTGCGACTGGAGGGTTTTGCCGTCTGCCGCAACTCGAACTTCTTGGGGTTCTGCTCAACCTCTTCGTCTTGACTCCCGTCCTCGGGGGCCTCCTCTTCCTCTCCTTCGGGCTCTTCAACCTCGTCGTTGCCTTCCGGCTCTGTTCCAACCACTTCGGCCTGCTCTTCAACCACCACAGGGCTTGGGGTGCCCCGCGACTTCTTGCTCTCGCGTCTCCGGCTCCTGCTGCGCTGTCTCCTCCTATGTCTTGATCGTGAACGTGCCCTCGATGATTTGGACTTCTTTGTTCCCTCGATCTCCTCCTTGACTGCTGTAGAGGGGCCTGCCGACGGATGCTCCTTTCCAGGGTGCTCCCCCGCTACCGCCTCCCCCTTTGTCGGGCTCTTGGTCGCTTTCTTCTCCACGTCCTCCTTGACGGCCTTCTTCTGCTCGACCAAATAGCCCTGGGCGTCTACCAGGCCGGATGCACGGTCCGCCTCAAAGAGCTCACAGTCGGACTCGAGTGTTGCCAGGACCTTTGCCAACAGGTGGGTGAGCTCTCGTGCTTTGGCTGTCGGATACCTATGGTTGACAACCTTTGCGACCTTGCCGGCGAGGTAGCAGTACCCCGATGTACCTACAGCTAGCTCCAGGCGGGAATGGCAGCCACGGCAGGCCACCAGAAAAGCTGAAGCCGAAACACTATGGAATAAGAATAATCAGGTGAGTCACTCTTTAAACCCGGGGGCGGGAAACCATATATATATATATATTTGTGCACGTAGGTTGCATGACTGGTTTGTCCAGTTTGGAAGGAATGCAGTCAGAATGCGTTCAATGCATTCAGAATGCATTCCTGCCCAATACCAAGACCAAGATCCAAGATTTGCACAGAAGTCTTGTGGAAAATCTTGGAAATACGCCAGGAGTCTTGTGGGAATCTTGGATCTTGGATCTTGGTATTTCCAAGATTTTCCACAAGACTTCTGTGCAAATCTTGGGTCTTGGTCTTGGTATTGGGCAGGAATGCATTCTCTGGCATTCTCTGGTAGTGACAAAATTGCACTAAGTACATTTTGATCCTGGAATATTACTGATTACCGACATTTGTTCCTCATTCAATTCTAATTAACAACTAATTCAACTCTAATTTACTTCTATGATTTTTAGTGCACATACAATTTAACTAAATTCTAATTAACTAAATTCTAAGTCAATTCTTATTCCAATTTAAAATCACTTGTATTTCTATTTAAATTTCCAAGTTGAGTCTAATTGAAGTCTAATTGAACTTTAAATGGATTCTAATTTGAGTATGTAACATACATAGTTCTACTTTAAGCCTAAGTTGAGCCTAATTGAAATCTAATTTAAGTCTATTTAACTTCATTGTATAGACAAATTCTGATTCAGTTTTTATTCTAATTTACTCATTTCTATTTTAATTCTAATTATGTTTGGCTATTTTAGATCTAATGGAATTCAATCTTAAATCTAAATTTGAATCTGCAACGTGCTTCTAATTTAAATAGAAAATGATCCTACTTGAACTTTATATAAATGAAATCAAATTGAGATTGCAAATTAGATCTAGTTCAATTCTAATTGAACTTAGATTCCAATTTAGTTCTAAGTCAATACTGTTCTACTAACCAAGCTCTAGGTAAAACAACTCTAATTCAATTCTACCTTAGTTCTAAGTCAATTTCAATTTAAGTAATGGATTATTATTCAATGTGTTTCTTTCAACTCTAATTTAATTCCAGTCTACTGTACTTCTAGTTTAGTTCTATTTCATTCTATTTTGGGTTCAATTGTAACTTTGACTCTTCCAATTTACTAGTAATTAATTTCTAATGTTAATGCCTTTATACGGTTCAGATTCAATTGTTTTACACATCTAATTTTACACTATTGTCATTGCAAATTAGGTTTGGTTTCTATATGTCTAATTTCATCCTATATTGATTATAGTTCAATGCACATGGACTTCTAATTCAGTTTTGGTGTCATTCTAGAGAGTGGGTGTTGCTGGTGGTGAATTTAATTCATTTAAGAAAGCACATTCTTCTATATTCCCAGTGGATCCCGATTGCACTCTGAGAAGCCAATTGGAGCTTAACATCATTGTGGAAGAAGACTAGAGCCCAATAGCATTCTCACAAAAAGTTAGGAAACCAGGCGATTTATGTGTTTTCAAAAAAACACAGATTTGATGTTACCACTTAGCTTGTGGTGCTAAACCAGAACATCCGAAGCCGTACACCCTCGGCCCATCCCGGCTCCCCGGTCTGCCGCGTGGTGCTTTTCCACTCCATCACCTGTCCGGAGCCTCAGCTCTTCCAGGCATCAGCTTCCAGCTTGTTGGTGAGCCTCAGGTGCACAAGGTTATGATTCAACATCTTAAGAGTTCATTGAACACAAAGCTTTTTGTATCCAAACTGGCCAAGCAACCCCGTGTACCATCTCTTGAGAGAAAACTCCTCCAGGCTGGTCGGCTGTGAAGCTGCGCAACAAGTCTTCACTTTCCCAATCCAGTCTTCTGATGAAAACGAATGGTACTTCCGAAAATTAATTCCTGAGCTGGAAGGCCAACAGACCCACATGCATCCCACAAACCCCGACCCCATCAAAGAGTTTCCAAAGCATTCAAACTACTACAGCCCAAGGATCTTTCTTGAATTTGCCAGAAAGCAATCTCTTGCATTGCCTCAATTGGTTTGATTTAACATCCTACAAGTATGTGGTCATAAGGGGCACTACGTCATAAGGGGCACTACCATGATCTTCTCCACCCCAACTTAAATCAACAAGTGCTGGTGTGGAGGCTAGGTGCATGAAATTTTGGCCTTGAAGGCCAAAGAAGCCTCCCCAGGCTCACTGCTTCAGAAGCCAGTTTGACATAGTTGCCAATACAACTATCCTGGGTCCATGATCAGGTTTTGGCGACCATGTTGCTTTTTGATTTCGAGGGGTCACCCCAATCAAGCTAGTTCCAAAAACTGCAAAGCCAAGCCATGCATCCACTTGGCCTTTCATTGCAACTGCGATAGCAGCTGAAAGGTAGCGGCCTTCACTCTCTGAGGTGGCATGGAACTCCGCTGCCGAGCACCTATAAGGCACAAGGGAGGAATGCACAGGTATTGGGCATGTATACAATCAGACTGGCTGACCCACTTTTGGAACAATTGGGTGGTTGGCTTCCAATGCAAACCCACAAAGGCAGTTCCATAACATCAAGGACACCAATCCTAAAAAGTTAAACATTACTAGACATCAGTTCCAAGGAACACACAAAGCTTCAGGCGTTCGAACCGAACTTGAAGCACTGCATCATCAACTTGTCTGGGCTGGCAAAGGTGTGTTGCCAACCATGCCAGTGCAACTCTAGCCTGGTTGCCAGCCCAACTCTAGCCCTGGTTTCAAGAATAAAAGAACCTAGCTAGGCCCACCTTCAGAGACATGTTGAACACGATGTTCTGTGCTCAACAAGCTTGGGGGTAACCCTTGCTTGGGACATAACTTGATTCAGCAGAAGCCACGGAGCATTCCATGCCTTCGATTGAAATTCTGGATAGGGGTGTTGGTAACTGCGCAGGCTCTTGCTGGAAAATTTTCCAGCACTATGCCTAGGCCGTCGACACTGCAACATTGAAAAGATAGATGGATACAAACCTACATGTACAGCCACTTTTGCCAGCTTTTAAACCCAACAAACATCTCGACCTTAGACAACCTACATATTTGTCCAAAGGTCTCCCATTTGTTCTGCCGGCACCATGTTTTGAATGCCTGATATCCACGGTAAAGCCTTCGGTCATCACAGTCATCGGAATCATTGGCGTCCCTCCACTCTCCAAAGTCATCCAACAAGACCCGCAGGGCATTCCCAATGATGAAGAGGTCGGTACCAAGATGCAATACATGCATCCCACACCACTTCAACATACCAATAGTGAAATGAGGCGCTCGCAGCAATGGGCCTAGGGCAAACATCAAATTATTGTAGGTGCTACGGTGCTACTTCCAGGTTCCAGACAAGACAAAACTGATTGGCTACAGACAATCCCCTAAAAATGACTTCACAGCCTGGGCGCATAATGGGCCAGGTTTGACACATTGCTCTGATCTGTATGCCGGAATCCTTGCATGGTTTGCCTCATGTATGCATCCTTATCAGCTGAGCAGTGATGGCATATCATTTTGCAGCCATAGTACGATTTGAGATGAAGCCATTCCTGGCAGGGTCCAATACAGTGGTTTGGAATTCCATATCTGTATAATATATATAGGGACTGAATTCCCACTCTCAGACACAACCCCACCTGTTGGAATTTCCAGTCTGCACGAATCTCTGTCAAAAGGCATTTGGTTCGGGACCCCATGTAGTCAACCCCCTCATCGAACAACTTCTCCAAAGACGCAACAACCTTACTACAAAACAGGGGGCAATCATCAGAGAGTGCATTCAAAAGCTTTCAAAGGGACAGCTTGCATCAAGCGCAGGTCAGCAGCAAACGCCAACTTGATCAAGGAGCCAAGGGACTGGTTCCAAGTAGGCTGCAATAGTCCGGAAGCCAACACTTTTCTCCTTAAGGATGTTGTTGCTTGGCTAAATGGACTATGGGTCCACATGCCTTTTCAGAAGGCAATTGGCCCCCCCAAGCTTACATCAATCGTCTCCAATCACCTTCTGAGAAGGTATGCGGATCCATAATGTGTCAGCTGTGAGAGGTTACAAATTATAGGAACCCAGTCTATCAAAATTGCACTAAAAAGGGCCAAGGGTCTTCTCTGCAGATGACTAATGGAAAGTGAGTCTGTATGGAGTCCTTTCGATCATCCAAAGTACATCCAATGCAGATTATAATCACAGATTCATCTTTGCAGTACTGGGCGGCATCACCCCAAATGAACAAAGGCAAGCAGTCATTGGAGGGAATCCCCATAGCCATGGGTGAAGAACACTCGCGAAGGTGGTTCCAATACCGCATCCGCTTTCTGAGTGGCACCTCTGGGAAAAGCCCATTGCCAATCAGAAACGGGAGGAGCTCACTAGGTAAGGTGCAAGGCATTTTCCTCACATGGGTAACAAGAAGCAACAAGAGGCAGAACATGCACAGGTAAAGCCACAATCCACTGACGGTTAGTTTTAAAAAGAATCCAAAACATATTACTGCTTCACGCAAGACACTTTTCAACTTCACTCCATTGTGTTTCCTGATATTCCATGACTGGGACATCCACCCAGTGCAAAGGAACCTCATCTCAACACAAACACATCCCTTCAAACAATAGAAAGGAAATGACCACAATGATTTTGTTCCAATCCCGCCAGGAAATAAACATTCTTAAATCCAATCAGGATTCCCGATGTTCCAGCTCCATTCGATCCATTCGGCGAAACCAATCACGACGGATATTGTTAGTGTGCTTGCCTTTGGCCCCAGCTCTGCCCAAGCCAGCAGCAGGCCCTCGCATTTCCACTCCCTGAAAAGTAAATTCCTTGCAGGGGGCTGGTGGGTATATATATATATATGGGGGTACACAGTCAGTACTAGTCTAAAACAAACTTTTGCCCACTAGACTAGTGTCCTTCTGCACATATCCAATGACTTCATGCGCCTTGCGATACGAATCCTTGGGAAGGAAGAGAGGGTTTGGAGCTTGGAGCTTTATCATGCACAGGTTGCCTTAACTCTCCTATCAAATTGGTTTGATGTATACCAAGCCGCCTTTCCCAGCCCACTCTCCTTCAGGAGGTATGCCGTTAAAGGGCTGCTTGCACTCGAGGCTGAAAGCTGACCTGCGGGGGTGACTAGAACAGCAGGTTGGGTTGGTGGTCAGCAGGGAAACACTTCAGAAAACCATTCATTCTGGCAGTCTGGTCCCCAAAAACATGTTTGCCCCTATTGTGGGCATGGTCCATGGCTTCAACCACCAGCCCCAAGGATCCACCCTTTGCTCTTTTTCTGCGAAGTTGCGAAACCAGCTGTCCAGCACTATTCACGCACAAGCTATCCCAAGCAAAGGTTGCACAAGCTTGTTGGCCATATCCCATCAAATAGCCATCCAGAAAAATACAGATTTGTGGCAACGTATATATATATATATTTTTTTTCTTGCTCCTGCGCAACTCTTTGGCTGCCCCACAGCCAGCAGTGACTAAAGTGCAAAGTTGCTGGATTGCACACCACGAGAGAAGGACTTCATCAATCCCAAACACGTGGGAAGGGCTTCACGCATATCACAAAGCCAAACTTTAGCATGCGCCTTGCAGCATGCCAGTGACAGAAAGTAGGGTCCATGAGCTTAAGAGAGTTGTGAAGGCTATTCAAGACAAGATGTTGCAACAAGCCTCAGGCCTCTGTATTTTTTATTCACTAGATCAGAGTCAAGTGCCACCATCATTGCATAATTCCCTACCGGATAGCTAGGCCCTGTACTAATTAATGTTAACCAGATTTGCTTGGTGACACAAAGCCCAGGCATTGTCCATCATCCTATGTGGCCAATATGTTTCAGGTTTTCCATGACAAAACATCAAGCTACCCAGGGCTCCCATGCACATGCAAAAGTTGTTCTTCTAGGTTGTTGCCTGTGAAGTGGGCACCTGCACTGAAAAACAAAGGCACTCATCTATATACTGAGCTGGGAAGCTTGCCACATGGACCCGGCATCCACGCATGTTAGCACGCATGGACCCACCAGCAAAGATCAGCTTTCAGCGGCAGGTTTTACTGCCTCCGCCTTCGCCTTGGCCTTTGCCTTTTTCACAGGCGGTTCCTGAGCAGATGGAGGGTTGCAGGATTCACCGTGATATCAATATATCATGAATTGTACTGGTATATATATATATGTTTCAAAAGACACTGACACTGCCTACAGCTAGTAGTCTATGAGCAGCTGAGAGTCGATGGATGCCTTGATGCTCTTGTACGTTCCAGCAAAACTCGTAAAGGCAGAATCTGCTTTGCCAAGACATGAGTCAATTTCACTCACCAAATCTACGTTTGGCTTTATGTCTTTATCTTCTTTTCCCAAGATCTTAGAGTAGACAACCTCTAACTGGCGTTTCGCATCATGGATTGCCGTTTTGCAATTGTTCAGCTCACCCTGGAAGCCAGTGAGCAGGGTCTGTGACCTCAAGATGTCACATTTGTTCACCCCCAAACTACAGTCAACAAGAATTTCATGTTCGATGAGATGAACTCTTTAGACAAGTAGCAGTGTTGTACAATCTTTGACTTTGGCTTCCCAAGCCATCAACTCTGTCAATTTGGCAGAGCTAGTACTGATCTTCGAAGAAAGTTGTTTCGCATAGGGCACTGCTTTCTTGGGCTTTGGGATGTCTCCAGGTGGCGGCACACCACCAGTACCAGACCCAGAGGCAACGGCCGGGAGACCAGATTGGAACTGGTGCATCTGAGGGCCCGTGGCGATCTGCCTGAGATATATATATATACATATGTATGGAGGGCAAGCCATCAGTTTTGAAATACAAACTACATGAACAAACAAGTGCATGGACAAGGCTTAACTTGATACAAAGGTGCATTACCTGCCGGGATTGCTCAGCACTTAACTCTCCGTGTCCTTCTATTCCAATTTGCAAACGGTCTGTTGTCTCATCTTCAAAAACCATGGAGTCAAAGACCCGTACCAAGTCGTATTCCTGCCACCCATGCAAGATGTTATCAGCACTTAGGACATTGCAACATGCATGTTTTCACTTGGTTTTTAGTACACTAGATAAGAGTTGGGTGTTTTTATACTTTGAGAGGTGTCCGGGAAACCCTTTTTTTAATCTGAAAAACAGGGTTCCCGGACACCTTCTGAAGTTGAACCCACAGAAACAAGGTTCAAAGCTCAAAGCCCTATCGATTTCAGGCCTCAGTGGTATCACCAAAGTCCGGGTGCTTCATGTAATAGACGGTTTCATCGGCCTCCTGCTTTTCCTCTTGCAATTTCTTTTTTTCATCTCTCAATTGTTTGGCTAGTGCTGGACCGTATTTGGCCTTCAAACTTTTGAAGTCTACCATAATGTGTGTGCCTCGCTTCTTCTGCTTTGATGTTCTTGAACTGTTTGCAACGATGCTACTATTAATCCAGTTTTGGCCCGATGAAAGCCACTCTTCATATAGCTCTGCAATCAATAGATGATCTCAGCCAACAATGACAAATGCCAAGGGAGAGATATGCAATACACAGTACACAAATATGATGCATGCATCCTGATCACTAATTTTAATCCAAAAAACTGTATCGCCGCCCCTTCGCTTTCTCCAAAACCGCAGGGGGGCATGTTGGGCCTGAGCAGGACATCGGGGAAGGTGAGTGGACTATGGATGGGTGGTGCGTGGACTTGCAATTTTGCAGCCATATCTTCAAATCCAAGTCTCTATTGAAAGTTCGGTGAAATCGCATCTTGGTATTCACTGCAAGTCGTGCGTCTCGCTCTTCAGGGGTTTCACCAGGGTGCTCCTTCTCACGCCATTCTTGTCGACCAGGTGCATGTCGGGCAGATGCCTGCACATGAGTGTGCACAGGTTCAATCACCTATTTAGGCTCCCCCACGGCACTCAAAGACCCAAGGCCCAAAGCTATCAAAAAGACCACATTAGTTTAAGCTAGCATTTCAGCCTCTAGCTGAGTGGTGTCCTTCCTGGAAAGCAACTCTTTCTGCGCCGTCAGATACGGTGTTTTCGGAGTTGGCAGTTCTCCTGCCTCCACCACCTGCACACCAAAACCACATGTGTCCCACAAATGAACTGCTCAAACAGTGGTTTCTACACATACAATGTTTGTTTCAAATAGGATGCAGTTTGATATTGCATTGCAAGGAGGCAAGCCTCAACCCCTTTGTAACCGAGAACCTCTGAGTGGTGAGTCAATTCATCACCAGGAGGAGGAGCTGGATGCTGGACTGCACTCGAGGCACCCTGTGCTGGGGGATGGTGCAGCAGACGTGGCAATGTGTGGTTATGTGGCAATGTACCATGTCCCGCTCACACACACACATCGAGCGAAGTAGCAAAAGCATAAGCAATGAAATCACCAGCCTGAGGTGGTGCAGATGCAGCAGGTGGGTCGGCACACAAAGCTTCCAACTCACTCAGAAGTGTTCGGTCAACCGACGGCTCAACACCACCGGAGAAGAAGGCATCATGCGCCATATCAAAGGCTTTCTTACAATGGTCTTTCACACACTGCATGGCCTGCATCTCATCACTCACTACGATATGGTGCCCTTTTTCTTTTGTTTCAATCTTGACCTTCTGCCAATCCGAGACCAGCTTGGCCTTTGCTTTTCCGAGCTCAGATGCATTCCACTCAGCAGCATTCATTCCTGACTTCTCCTGCTGCATCTTGAGCATTTTTTCAGCAGCAGATTGAGTCTGCAGCTTGAAGGCCTCAAGCTCTTTGCTGCTTTCCTGCGATTTGACATGGAATTTCTTGTGTTCAGCCCGAGCTGCCAAAAGTGTAAGAAGCTCCGTTTCCATGGGGGGGTCAACTGAACCGATGTCTTCACGCTCAAGCCGGCGATCAAACCAATCAACGATCACTTGGCAAAGAATCGTTCTGTTCTGCTCGTCCAAGGCATTCCAGTCAGTGAAGCTAGTCTCACTGGTGCTCAAGAGCTGGCTCAAGGGCATGTCTAGATCTTCAAAGCACAACACATCATCATATGGCTCATTCAGGTCCAGTGTGGTCATCGTGCACAGATTGCGAATGGACTTCTTGCCATTGTCCGTGGGTGACTCCGGTGACCCTCAGTGTGATGGCTTCACTAGGCTCCAAATTTGTGGAAACAGGAAGCAATAGCAAGGTGAGGAATCAAGGCAAGAAAGCAAGCCAAGTTACAAGTGGGAACCTCACCAACCCTTTCAAGGTGCAAACCAGCTGGAACCTACAGTCGCATAGCTTTGCATGTTGCAAAAAAGGGAAGGACCACACTTTTGAAGTGAGAAAATATAAGGCAAGCAACTGCTCCTGAAGCTTGTTCACACCGTCGGGCAGGTGGAGTAACTCTCGCATTGTTCAACTCACTACTCAAGCTCCGATTCACCCCCACCTCTTTCGGAAACTTTGCGGACGGAGTAGGCCTGATACGTTTCATGTCAGGGCTTTTGACTGGGGTTGACTTGACAGACACACTAGCATTCGCAGGAGGTGAACCAACTTTCTCAGTCTTGACCAGCACTGCTGCTCGAGCAGGGGTTGCCACCGGTTTTGCATCAGTTCCAGGGCTGATAGCTTACACATAAATAGATAATTTTCTTGCGTGTGTTTGCACATATCCTACCAAGTGGCCTGTGAGCTTGGTACCCAAGCGTTTCTCCAGTGCTGCAAGCTCTTGCTCTGCACAGAAGGAATCACAAGACGATGAGGATCGCACCTCATCATAGCCTTGGTGATGATATATGAAGGTACCAGTACAGTTGTTTATGTGTTTGACCTCTGTTGTTGCAAAACCAAAGCCATTTTTCTTTCTTTGGGCAAGTGCTCAAAGCCCCCAACAGTAGGCGAGGGCCGTGTCTTTGCTGCTGTAGGAAATGGCCGTTTCATCCTTCCAAAAATGTTGGAACAATTTTTCGATATTGCTAGATTTTTACAAATAACGCTAAATAACGCCAAGTAACGTCTAACTTTGTGTCAGAACGCGATCGTAACGCCAAAATAACGCTCCTCCAAAACCACCAAAAGTTGTGGCCCAACTGTAGTTGATCCACTTCAGCTGCATGGGTGGCACTACATGACAAAAAGTTCCAACCTTCACAGGCTTAGATAGAATTAGGCTGCACACTGAATGAACAAATCCTCAACTTCACCACAGCCGCTCCAAGCAGACCTTGTTTTGGCCCACAGGTGGACATTCACAGCCTTTTGTCATCGAATTGCACAGGCTGGCAACTCTGTCCCACTAGGGTGGCAGGGCTGGAAGTTGCAGTACGGTGGAAGTTGCAATTTGGTAAAGAAGGTTGAACAAGCCCTGTCAACACCCCATTACATATATGCTGCATCTAGCGGACAGGGTTTCCAGGGTCACTGCCAGACCTTATTCCTAGTTGGTACTTGCCAAAAAGCACCAGCTGGCAATTGCGCCTATCCCCTGGAAATATTCCAGAATTAGAGCGTGTTACTTGAGGCTTCAGGGACCAAAAGGAACTGTATTGGCATGTTCAGGAACCAAGTCCCACCAAAATCTCCTTCTCCCTCGATATGACGAACCTATAGGGGCCAAACACTGCAAGAAAAAAGACTATGTGACATCCGGATGCCGGCAATGAATTAGTGGATCAAACACCGAACATGTTCTTTTGACATACCACCATGTCAACACATAAGCTAGTATGTTCAAGGTTGGAGGCCATCGCTATTGGGTTCCTTTTGCTAGCAGGTGGGAGACCATTGCTAGTAGGGTGGAGGCCATCACTATAAGGTTGGAGGCCATCGCTATTAGGTTCCTTTTGCTAGTAGGTTGGAGACCATTGCTAGTAAGATTCATGAGGTCGATTGACCCTTGATCCACAAATCTAAGAGCCGTTCAAAATCGGCCTTGGAAGGTGTGGCTTTCCATGAGACCACAGGATCAGGCCTAAAAAAATTGACCTGAGCAGCCTTCTTCACCACGCCCTGCAAGGATCCAAGCATGGCATGGCTCCAGTCAAGATCATGAGGCAGGTCCTGCGCACGGGATTTGTGAGGTGGACGAGCAAGGGGATTTGGTCTGCCAATTTTCCAACAGAAGGCCATGCATATGGTGTTCTTGAGTTTGTGTACAGCTTCATGAGCACTCATAGGCATGCCCCACACAGCTCCTTGTATCCACAAAGAACCAGTTGACGTCGGTCAGGAAAAGGTTCTCCACTGGCCTGGGCCATGCATGGTTGTCACATGATTGAAACACTGTTGTGTATATATATATATAAGGCTCAAAGTAAATGCCTACATGTGTTGACAAGTCACCAATGCATCCATGTGCAATTTACAAATTGCCCGCCCAAAGTCCAGCGGATATGCCCCACTAGCTTTCAAATCTTTTCCACCGCACCTAAGTTTGCCCATACTGGGCAGGTAGACACGAAAGGAGTCCAATGCTATGCACGCAGGCCACATGGAACTGAGGGTAGTACACTTGCTTTTTAGCGGTATTCTTCTGAATGCTCTTTTTAACCATAATACGTTCTTGAGCAGCAGCTAGAAGTTTGATTTGCAATTTGTGCATCGGCAATAGCGGGTGAAAGAGCTTGGGCATCCATGAACTCAGCCACCCAAAACAAGGACACCTTCTTTATGCAACAAGTATTTTGCATTCACACAGGGCACAAGCTCAATATTCATCAAGTGGCCAATTGCCAAGTCCCATTTGTGGCTTTTCACTCCATGCTCCAAAGGAACCCATATACCTATATATCGCAGTTGACAGAAGAATCGAAGCTTTAAGATACAAGCCCATCGGTTTTATGTTGAGCTTGATATTGCACAAATTCTGTAGCAAGGTGATCCAAGGCCCCGACCAAAAGATGTGCTGAGGAAGGACTTGAGGGAAGCTCATAACGTGTTGCAAGTACGGAAATATCCGTAGCGAGCTTCGGTCCGGCTGTTCAATCATGAATTTCACATTTCTGGCAACACAAATGCAAATGAGGAGGGCCATACGGCATGCCAGGATGTTTCCCGCATGCACCCAGCTGAAGTGACCACTGCCAAAAGGGTTTCCGGTAGTCCGTTGGTGCTGTGGTGAAGAAAGCCAGGTGAAACTGTTACAAGGCATGCCGAAGTAGGCTAACCCACCCTCCTCCAACCGGAGAATCTGACGGATGCTGTAGGTGAATCCAGTATCACCCAACAAATCTTCAGTGCAACCATTTGTCAAATAGTCCATCTTTTGCCTTAGATCACCAACTCCTCAACCCCAATCCCAAATCACTGCACATGCAGCTCATCGCTGGTGAGCCAAAGTGCGCTGATAGGCCTGCCTCTCCTGAGCAGTGGAGCACTTCAAGCAGGGCATCCCAGGGGTCAAGCACGAGCTAAAATCTCTGTGGGAAAGTGCCCTATATGTACACAAAAGGGATCACTTAAAAGCTGGTGTTGGTATAGGGGTTTATTTTGGGATAGTTACATGTATTTTTGTTCCAGGTAGGTTTGTGGACCCATACTGCAGGCTGGTGGCTGAAACCATTGGCTACAGCACCAACACCAGAAAAGATCTCCAAGCATTGTAGGTCCTGGAGTTCATGGCATATTCAATGAACTATAGTTAAAGTAGTTTGTTCTCTCTCAAGCTCATCTGACACACGCACACAGTCCCGAACACATCCAGCGTTGTCCATCAGCGTGCTCACATAGTCCACCAAATGCACCCTGAGCATTCATGATATTCATGCTTGTGCTTTGGCAACCCAACTTGGGATGATCTCACAACAACATGTCTCACAACATGATGACACACCATTGCTACAAAATGCCGTCAAAACACAGGAATGGTGGACAAGCCATTGCAAGTAGAACCAGGGACTGGAGGATGCTCATCTTCACAGATCGACAGCCAGCCATGGCCATTCAGAAAACGGGTGCAATTAGATATCTTGTTCAAAATCACTGTACCCACTGCAGTCAACAGGCTGAAATGTCTATATGCGTTGTCAAGGCCTCTCACATGCACAACGACGATTGAGAAGGCACAGCTGCTTCTCATGTACAACGTTCTGCAGTAGACTGCCTTTGCTTCAACCTTGCTGATCAACCTGTACTCTAGTTCTTGCCACCAAAAAAGACCTTGTGATGTAAAGGGCAGGGTGCCCAGGCATGCCCACACATTGCACCTGCAAGTCCGGGGGGTGGGCACCTTGATGAGGCCACTGTCGAGGCCCTGCATGATCTCCAAGACCTGCCCCCAGACAAGAGTGACATATGTGTATGTGGCAATTTTCCTCTTGGGCTGGCCAAGGACGGGGCCATGATGCAAGAAATGCGGGCCCAAATCGGTGTTCATCTGGGCCTTTCTTGCATTTCTTGCATCATGGCCCCGTCCTTGGCCAACCCAAGAGGAAAATTGCCATGTGTATGTGTCAAGTTTGCCAATAGCTGCTTGAATACCTATTTAAGTTGCTCATTCTCAATTGAATTTTCATGCAAGATGTGCAAAATATGTTCTTATATGTCCTTACTTTATATATTCTTTATATTATAAACTTTCCATGTGGATTCAAGGATCACACATGGCTTGAACATGTGCACTCCAACAACAAACCCATGGTCCAAAGCCTGACTGACACACATGTGGTGGGCAAGCCTGGTGAAGTCGAATAAGGATGAGCTCTTGTGCTCGAAGAAGATCCAGGCACAGCACCTCCAAAAGTCAGGAAACTGTCAAAGTAGTACTAGTATAGTTGCACACAGAAACCACAATCAACCAAGCTGCAGACTGGGATGGGCTGACATGATTGAACAGTCTCTGCACGCACGCAATGGCTGCTCAATTTTGTGCACCCCTAGAATCCTACACGGTTCAATGTCAAAGCCCCGCACTTGAGCTCAAGCAAAGCTCATCAAATCTCACATGCACGTGGTAATGAACCACGTGCCAAATTTCCGTATTGCGGCACTGCACATCACACATGCACAACATGCTCAAAAGATTTCATGGAGACATCTCCTGAAAATTTCAGATGAAACATAGCTGATGAAACTTCAAAGGAACCATGTGCAGAAAGCATGATGGCAGCACTGGCAAAATCACACCGCGCTCACACACCTGCATACATACAGCAATCCAATGGTTAATACAGCGCCATGGAATCTGAAATCATCATATGGATGCATAGATAAGCCGCCAGGAACACAACTCCAGCCTGTTGCTTTTAAGTGAATACAATGCCCACATCGCAAAGGTTCCTGAAGTATGGTGTCTTTGGAGGGCATCTTTGGGGAGTGGCTTTGGAACATGTCTAATGCAAAACTTAGGTGGGCAGTTCTTGTTGAACCAATTGTTGCATATGTGAAACTTGAACACACACAGTCCTCAGATCCCATCATATTTAATCCAGCCAGCCACCACTTGGGCGTGCCACCAAGCTGTTGTGACCGAGTTGCCCCATGGAAGTGTGACACCCTGCTTGTTGTCAATCTGCCAGAACACAGCACACAAATCTATGTTGAAGAACCACGACAAAATGCACACAAGTTCACTCTGAACTCACAGGTGCCTTCAGGTTGTGCAAAGTTTGTGGCCAATGCTCAGGGGATGTGGCACGGCTGATGTAGAAGGAAGATGTGTAAAGAATGACCCCTATTGAAGACTTCCCGTCCCTGCCCTTGCAAGTGAAGCTGACACGTTCACCCAGCTCAGCTGGCATGACAAGGTCTGGAATGCGCGCAGCCTTCAACTGCTGCCATGTAGACTCTGCACGTTCCTTCCTTTTCTCCTTCTCCTGCTCCTTTCCCTCGGCCTTTGCTACCTTCTTCTTGGCTGCACTACGCGCTTGCTTCTTCGAAGGTGAAGCCTTTGGTTTGGCACTACGCTTGGCTTTTGGACTAGTCTTCGGCTTTGGTGAGGCTTTGGCTCTGGCTTTGCTCTTGGGCTTTGCACCAAGCTTCACACTAGAGGCATCAGCAGGCGCAGACTTGACACGAGAGCGTTTGGGAGGTGGTTCAAGAAGCTTTGCTGCCTCTGGTTGTTCTGGTTCAGGCTGCTTTCTCGGCCTGCCAGGCCGACGCTTTGGTTCCAATGCCTTGGCTGCCTTGATCTCTTCCTTTTTTTTCTGTTCGAACACCTTTTGAGCTTCATCAGCCTTTTTCTCCTTGCAAACAGACAACTTTGCTTTGGTTGTTCACTAGTACTAGGACAGTGCAAGTCAAAAGCTTTAAACACACACACATACACCTTTGCCAATCGTTGACGGAGCTTGGCTTGCTGTAAGGCGAGATCTGCTGGATCCTGTTTTGCAGTTGCACTTGCTTCCCACTATGTGCGACAAAACCTGGAACCAGGGGTTTACTAGAAGAATCAAAGTCTCCTCCTCAGATGGCGAAGCAGGAGCAGCCGGATCGCCCTAGCCACAATACATATGAACATCTAAATATATATTATATATATAAGCAAGAGGAGGCTTCAAGAAAATATAAGTCAATGTTCATTCCAATGAATTTGAATCGCCTTCCCACCGCTTCGACTCCCGGAATCCAGTGCCTGACCACAACAATTCAAAAGGTTGCACCCCACGTATCAAAACTTTAATGATCAAATCTAGTACTTGGCCTTCATTGCTCCAGACCACTTTTCAAAGTATTCTCTTATCCGTAGGCTCATAGGCACAAACTCCTACCATGCAGGTGGTTCTTTAAAGTGATGCTTCAGCAATGTAGGGGAGCCTTCTCCTCTCCAGCTCCCAGAGGGTTCTCCAATAGTACAGGAGGCTGAAGTTCAGCAGATTCCTGCAGGCACATACAGCCAGAAACTGCATTTTCAAAAATGCAAATGAATTGCATGTGTTATATACACACAGCCAGAGAGGTTTAAGCTTTTAAGCTTGAGGTAAACATGCAAAGGACATCCATGCCTCAACCGGTGCCTTCATAGACTCTTTTGTTTCTTCCTCCGTGACTCGACCCTGACAAACCCCGGCCCCAATTTATCACGAAAAACACAGCTCCATCCATTTGGCAAGACAGGGCACTTATGAACAACAACATGGACGATCCGGTGCCTCTAAACCAGCCCCAGGCTCCACAGTTGTTGCCACTTCCTGACGTACTTCAACAAAGTCTAGTATCCCATGAGCATGGCAAACTCAATGCATAAGCTCAATTAGAAAAATATGAAAAATCAGCAAACAAAACCACCTCCACACAGGGAAATCCAGCCTCAGGGACTTGAGAAGCTTCCAGAGCCGGGACTTCCTCCTCACAACAGAGCTGGCTCACAGTTCCCTGCACTGACTTGCAGGTGGACAGACACAGGCTTTCCAGCCTCCTTGCATGCAATATAGGGGTTTCTCTGTTGTTCCTCAAAAACGAACCAGTGCAAGGTACAAATTCGTACAGCAATCGATCTAGAACTGGAGTGCCCACAGCTGTACCTAGTGAAGACCAGCCTGATCAATAGGCTCATCATCGATTTCAACCACAAGTGCCTGCTCATTGTCATCATCTTCAATCTCCACAACAGCTGCCTGGATCAAAACAAGTGGTATACTGCACATGTAGAGCAGTCATGTTTTCCACGTTTAAGACCGCCTATCCGTGAAGAATATATATACATATACACCAAAAATTGCCAAGACCAAACAAAGCACTTTTACTGGAATCAAGGACAATGGCATGCAGGCCTCATTGCCTCCCGTAGCATCTGCTGAGCCAGCTCCATCCCTACATATATACACAAAAGCGGAGGGATACACATGGAATACCTTCAAAGCTCAAACCACAGACCCAAGAGTGAGTCCAGCCTGGACCAGTTGTATGCAACCCACAGCCTCTTCAGCACTTGCAGCTTCATGTTCCTGATCACCCCACAATGACTTGTTCTCCTACTTCACTGGAAGTCTACAAAAAATTGATTGAAATCTGTGCATCCATATTGAAACCGGAGACCTTCAATAAAACCAATAATTTCCCAGCTAGATGTGTCCAAGCCTGCTCTCAGTAGAAACTTTGCAAAGCCTGTTGAGGTGCTGGAGCATCGACCTTGCACGCGTAGCTTCTGTATTAGCCCAATCCTGAGATTAAGATGGTTTGGGGCAGAATTCCAAGTGAGGTCAAAGCGACACAAAAAAAATACAGTATCGGTTGTCACGTTTTCTAAATTCGAGCATGATGAACGACATGTACAAGAACATATTCACTACATAGAATATTGCATTCAAAGTGCTTTGATGTGCTTCTTCCCACCACGGATCTTGTACTTGTCCGTGTGCCAATTGCTGATCAATGTGCTCAAAAGGAACCCAGCCTGTAGCACTTGCAGATCCATGATCTAAACTGAACATTGAATAGTATAGTTTGGTGCACCGAATCCACATTCAAAAACAATGAGTTGGACAGTTGGGCACACAATCCAACGAACATGAAACAGACCTCAAAGTCCTTCAGGGGTGGCAAGCCATCACAAATGAACGTCCGCATATAGATCAAGAGTTCTCTCATGAGGTTGTAATTGCGCTCCAGGTCATCTTCATAAACCTGAAACCCACCAGCCCCAGCAGAACACATCCTCAAGTTTGCAGTCACTATGCACTCCATATGCACCCAAAAGAAACAAACTAAGGGCAAAACTGTTGCATTGACATGTTCACGGTTCCAATTGCAAACCGGGCGTTCCTGCAACTTTGAAAGTCTTCAATGGCTTTTAGGCACCATGGAAGCTTAAAGTGAAAAGTCCAATTTGTTCACCGGACCTGCCTCACTGCACATCACATCAGGGCAATCTTGCTTGATATATTCCAAGATTGCATTACAAATGCTTTGCCCTTTTGCCTGATCATCATGGGCCAGGGAGTATAGCACTAGTGATCTTAAACCTTGCAGTTCTCCAGTTAAGGTGTGTAGCATAGGGAGTACAGGGAATGAATCACATCACGTGCAGACAGGATACAGACACCTTGAATTTCATGGGTGCCACCACACAGCGAGTGCCATCCTCAAGGGTGCTATCCACCACCAACGACATGGCCGTGTCGCACTGAGGTTGGGATGTGAGCCGGTCTCACTGGCGAAGCGGGGGTTGCAAGACATGGACAAACATAGACAGCAGACATGCTCAGGCATCAAAGTACACACCGAAAACACAGCAAGCACCTTTAAGTGCAGCAAGCCGAAGGAGGCCCATGTGCAAGACATCCAAGACATACAAGTGTCGTTGTTCCTAGTGTGAGTGTAAGCTGTGTACAATGTTTATGGGTTGACATGTGCTAGAAACCTATTGCGCATATATGCACAGCTAGATCCAAAGACTCTTGCTGCTGTGGAAAAGAGGCTCACTTGCCTGACACCATGCAGGGATTTGGTCTGATTTGGGATTGTTACCCTGGTGCATGGCCTATCTTTGCCTGAGAGCATCAGTGACTCTCTGGAGCAAAACAAGGCCCAATAACGTCCTGACAAGAAGCTGGGCCAATCACCTTCTGAGAAGGTAAGTGGATCCTCAGGGATTGGAAAAACTACATAAAATCTCTCATGTTCAAAGTAACACCACTTCTCTAGAAGTAAATGAGAATTTCACTCAAATTAAAACTAAATTGAAAAAGAATACACTATTAGAATTAAATCTGACTTGTATAGCAATGAAGTTAGAATTAGCTTGAAATCAAATTAAAATTAGGCTTGCATTGAATCCCAAGTAAATTAGAATCTATAGTGATAGACCTTTGAATCAAAATATGATTTACAAATAATTGACATAGACTCAAATTTGAATTTGAATATACAAAGTAGAGTAGAGTTGAATATACAAAGTAGATTACTCCATCCAAGAACTGTTTAGTAAACACATAACCTTATGGATTTGGACATTTTTGTAGTACATAGTTAAATGAACAAATATGCTTACCAACTGCACACCAGCGCTCAGAAACATAGTTTTTTTTCTTGGGGGGGGGCTAGCATATATATATATATAGTATTCTACAGAAATGCTTTTCTTCACTGGACACAATGCTCCAACATCTCCAATACCCATAAGAGTCAGAACACTCTCCCGGATAGCTCTCACTAGTCCTTGTATGTGTGGTTCCCGAAACTCTGTGGTGGATGTTGCCCGCGGTTCTCACGCCACTTTTACCGTAAATTGGAAACGGTCATGTGGGAAATCCATGCAAAATCCCCTTCAGCGTCAATGTCTTGGGACGTGTCTATCAGAACCTCCCCAGCCCCCGAAAAGGCGGCGCGACAACAGCGCCGATGCTCCAGGCTGTTCTGAATCTCCGTGCGCATCTGCTGGAAGCGCTCATCCAGCTCGTCGTACAAGGAGTCGAAGCAACGTTTGATGAGGGAGTTGGTGACCCGGATCTGCTCTTTGCCTGGTTGCTGTGGGAAGCCTCCCACTGCCCAAGAGCTGAGGGTGGTTGGAACATCCCACAGAGTGAAACCAAAAGGAGCAACCTGAACATGAGCCTAACTGTGAGCTCCACACAGCACTGATGACATAGGAGTATTTGTTGCTTGTGGGGAAGTGGGCAAACAATACGTTGCCACTACCTGTTGCTCACTGACAGATAGTCGTATTGTTGTTTCCTGTTGTTGTTGCTGTTGTTGTTGTTGGTGGTGGTGGTGGTGGTCATCGTCCGTTGTTCTTCTTGGTGGTGGTTGCTGCTGTTGGCCCCACAAACGCCTATGCCCCTCCATTCGCGCAGCTCGCGCCCTTCCAAACCCCGCCCGAAACTTCCCCAATCCTCTTCCATCTTGCCACTTCCTCCATCCATCTTGTGCCAAAGGAACAGTCCTTTACCGTGGCTGGATTAGATCCCCTCATGCCAAGGACCATGTTCACCAAGTCCGAAAAACCCATATTCTGCCTGAGAGCGGGTCGACAGGGCTCAAGTCCGGAGCTGACGGGGATCGGAGTCGAGTGGTGGGGCCGACATCCCAGGAAATCAAGTCAGCTAGGCAACTACTGTATTACAATATGTATAATTAGATGGGTTAGTTAGTTAAGTCTGGTACTCTCAGCCGCGGAAGTCACGGCATAGTAGGAAAAACTGGTGTTCCCCAATGTAACCGCGACTCCAGGAGAGGGTTCCGGCAGGGTGTCAGCAGCCAAGGTGGACTTGATTGGTCCGTTGATCGGTCGGCTAGTTCAAGTTGCCCTTAAAGAAGCAAGCTACAGTGTGTGGTTGGCAAGTTGTCTGGCCGGTGATTAGTTGGCTGGTTGGAAACCATTACGGTCAGGATGACCATGCAGTCCATGCAGTCGAAACCCGCTGGACCATACAATACCATAACCATACATTACAAAATAGACATGGTCACTTCGATTCGCTTGGCCCATACTTTTCGGGGCTTGGGCTTTTCGGCTTTGCCTTGGCCAAGCCTCCATGACTCACCGTCATCCCAGCCGAGGAGCGACGTCTTGGCGGTGGCGTCCTCCCAAACCAAGTCGAGCATTTCAGCCAACACATCCTCAGCCAGCGATTTCAGAGGCAACAGGGCCGAGTCTATCTTTTCTGGTTCTGCTTAGCGTCTTTATGCATCTTTTCCGATTGGTCCGGGTACAAAGGCTGAAATTCATCGAGTTGAGATCGCTGGATCTGGGCGCTGAAGGGGTGGTTAGGTTGCCCACTTCATGTGTGCATGATGCTAATTACGAGGAACCAGAAAAGAGGTGCAGAACACAAAAGAACACCATGTTCTGGAGCTTTCTTCCCTCAGCTCAGCTCACTACAAAACCAGACCATGAAGCATTTAAAGCCCACTTGGATCTCTAGGATCCGCTGGGCACATCCAAAACAAACCCTTGCCTGACCCCCCAAAACAAAGAAAAAGTAGATCCCCACTCAGAATATGTTGGAAAGCCTGCCGCTTCAAGACCTGCCTCGGTGGATGGTCAAGGACGTTCACGCCGAGTGTCGACGTTCACGCCTGCCTCGTGCATGACGCGGACGATGCCCGGCTCCAGAACCTGAGCGCCGTGCAATCGGCCGGCGGAATTCGGCCGGCTCGAGCTGGAAAGGGGAACTGGCCGACCGTGACGCAAGCTACTGGTATGGCGAACAAGCGAAACGGCGAACACCCGACAAAACCAACACTGTGATGGAAATTGTGATTAATGTGATAGAAGTTGTATTTATATATATATGCAATATATATATATAATTGTGACAGACAAAGTGCATGTGATAATTGTGATAGAATTTGCACACATTACCAAAATCTCGACTCACCCATCACCTCGACAAGGGTGGGTGGCTCCTGCTTTTGTTGCAGATCCATTGCTATGAGACACATCAAAAATGTCAGGAATTGTCATCAAATGGACATGGGCGAATCGGACTTGCAGGCTGCAGAAGTTGAGACTTAGCATCACTTCATCGATCACCATCTTCTTTGGGACCCTTCCACCTCCTTCGGTGCAAACACGAACCCCAAGCATCAGCAAACCCGCTGCTTCTCCAAGCAGCTAACTTCTGGAAGTCCGCTTGGTTCAATTCCATGGCCTCCTGGGTTTGCCAAGCAACTCAATCCCGGTTCGCAAAATCATGAGGAATCTCGAAATTCATTGGACATTGTGACATGGGTATGACCGATGGTACACGCATGTGCAACACCTAAGAATGTTCAACTGCTTCATTTGCCTTTCATTGGCTTTTGTTTTGTGTATTCAAGGTTTGCGCTCTCTAGTACTTGACCAGACACACACGTTGTTCCGCTTTGTTTTCATCATCATCTTCTTCTTCTTCTTCTTCCTCCTCCTCTTCTCACGCCAAGCATCAGGCACGATCGCCAGCTTCTCGAGTTCCTCCCGGAGCTGCCCCACGATGTAAGCTGGCGGACGGTCCAGGTGGTCTCTGGGGGTCCCCAAAACTGCCGCATGTCGCATGTGGGGCTGCAGGAACCTGCTTTACAGCTGATCAACTTGTCAAATCTCCACACGTTGCAGTGGGCTCTCCAGTCGTCTGCTCCCCTGGATGTTCCACCCATCTCTACCGAGTGGCTAATTTCGATCTTCTGCTTCTCTGTGGATGCCACCGCACCAATCCTTGCACAACGCATGACCGCATGGTGGAAGTTTCTTGGAGGAATCCAGTACTTGGCTGAGACTCTCAAAAAAGTCGCTAACCCAAAGGGTAGAAGTCACAACTCAAGTCTTGCAAGGCTGACTTCAAAACTGCCCCACCTAGACGATGGACATGTCAATTTTCTGATCCGAGCCCTAGCCCCCCACTCTTGAAAACCAAATAAATTTCATCACGTGCGTCATCCTGCAGCAGATTGCAGGTGAGCCAATCCAAAAGCCAATCATGAATAATATACTGTAGGTAAAATGGTCAACAATTTGAATGGGGAACTGAAAACCTTTTCGACACGCACCATCCAATGATCCATCTATTCCCGGAGCCGTTCCCATCATCATTGTATATCTGGTATATCACATGCAAATCAGAAAATATCAGAAAAAAAACAGCCATTAGTAAGGCTTGTGTTCCAGCATCTGACAGGTTTGATGCCTAAACACTCTCACTTGAAACAAGCTCAAAGAGCATCAAACCGCCAGCCCCATTCTCCAGTCCCATGAAGTGTCATGTTTCAGGTCAGGTTTTGAACGCCTGCTGGCCGACCAACCCGACACCTGCCCATGGACCATATCCGCCCGAGTGGCACATCCACCAAAACGCCCAGCAACATGTACCTGGACCCCGGGCTCCGAACGCGGCCGCACGTTTTCAGGACTCCGAACGCGTCGCTGCACGGCTTCAGAAGTCGCGTCTGCGCCACGTCTTGGGGGGACATCACCCAACATTCAATGAAGCTCCGGTCTCTTAAAGTCAAGTCATCTGGTCGGCTCTTCCAAGGTACATGATCGTCACCGAGACCAAGGCCATGAAGAAGACCATGATGGGCCACAGTCCAGGATTTCCAGCGGTGATGCTGTTGATGACCTGAAGTCTGTCGCATGTGCGCCTTCGCGTGCGGTCCGGTCCTGCATTCGCAGGAAAGCATCTGGTATCCCAAGCCAAGGGCTACCCTCGATCACAACCAAACATCAATTCCGGCAAGAAACAACATGGAGGAACACTTACAGCTGTAGCATCTTATAGCTTTATAGCTATGCTTCTGCTACTGCTTCTGCTATAACCCGTATGCTGTCGATGTCTTGATTTTCGGAAATGGGTTCCAACGCATACGGAGATGCAAGCAGCGACACCAAACCCCCAGTGGCGAAATCCGGTGTTGCCCGCATGTCCATGTCCATGTCAAACAACAGTCCAACACAGGTGATGAAGTTCAGACCTTAGAACCAAATCTGGAGAGCACACAGGGTGCCAATGGACCCGGAGAAATGCACGATCCGTGGTGACTCGACCACTTTCCGAAGACCCGCAGCAGTGGTTTTTGGGGGGTCCATGTGAATCCGTCAACGGGTAATGGTAGCTCTACTTGGATGGCTCGAATAGGACAAAATCGATTGAAACTGAGCCAGACCAAACTGGAGGTAGTTCTTCCAATGCTGTCATTTGGCGGTGATTTGGGCTATTATACAAACTTGAGAGGAGGGAGACACGAAAGGTAGGACAGCGGGAAGAGAAGAGAACGCGAGAGGCAGGAACAAAAATGCAATGTTCGACATGGTGATTTATCCCCTCGGAGGCGACCTTTCGTACATATGGTGGTTGTCCAATATTCTTGTTTATTGAAACGGCCATTCTTCGCGAAAAAAACATTAACATTCGCGAAACTTTCGCGAACCCTGTGTTTTTCTTTCGCGGGGGTTCACCATGTCATGAAACCATTTAACCTGGTAGGGACTCGATTTCTAAATACAGTTTGTGGGGTTGCTATGGGCTACGGGGTTCCTCTGGAACCGATTCATTCGCCGAAACCTTCGCCAGACTTTCGCGAAATAATCCCTGTGCTTTGGAGGTTTTTACGGCATACATAACATAGGGTGGACTACATGAAACAGGAAGGAAACTTCACACGGATTCCAAAGTTGAAGCTGCTGACGGTCAGAAAAGGATGTGGTTATGCATGGGGCAAGCCTGAAGGCTCACCAAAGAACATACAATAAAATTCATACTTTCGCGAATCTTTCGCGAAAAAAACATTAACATTCGCGAACTCGAAAAAAAACTTTCGCGAGACCCACGATCATGTCATCCAAGGCTCTCGACATTAAAAACCCTTACAAGGACCTTTTGGATAACTCCCATATATGTTCATATGCACTTTAAATGTTCAAACATGTGCTCTCGAAATGTTCAAAAAGATTCTTAGGAAAACAAACTTGCCCCATGGCTCAGATCATCGGTGAGCATTGAATCGGAACATCATAGGATTTGAACTATCCTGAAACCATAAGAGGCTCACGAAGACGCTCCCCAGGAGAGAATTGACGTGCTTCACAAAACAAACTCTAGGTATGTATCCCCTCGGGGAACACCTTTCGTGATTAGAATTTCATATTCACTCTTTCTGAATGTTCAAGAGGGTTTCAACTATCCTGAAATCATGAGAGGCTCACGAAGACGATCTCCAGGAGAGAATTGATTTTAGAGGGGGGGAGGGGGGGGGGGG
>CAXAMN010025694.1:734282-776142 GCA_963970005.1 Durusdinium trenchii
TGTATAGATGTCCAGTTGAGGTTCGCATCCATAGGCAACCTACGGCTCTAGGCAGAGCGTTCAAAAGGGCGCCGGAAGGGTTAGGATAGGATTCCTAGTGTTGGGCACGAGGGTGCCTAGTTTCGACATTGGTAGCGGAGCCACCTGCAAACGGCAGGTGGCATCCGGGGAAGTGTAGATCCTAGGTAGGATTGAGCACTGGAAAAGCAGTGTCTTTTGTAGGTGCCATGGCCTCGTCCTCCGATGGTTTTGGGGGGCAAAGAAGGTTCAGTGGAGACACGCTGGACCCTCAAGAGTACAGGCGATGGCGCTTGTGGGCTTTAGCCAAAATGGCTGCCACCAAGGACATGGCTCCGACACAGAGGGGACCATTCGTGTTTTGTCTGTTGGACGGGCTGGCTCTAGAGACAGTTGAACATCTGACGTTGGACAAGATGCGAGAAGAGAATGGAGACAAACACATTTGGCAATGCCTAGACGAGAGGTTCCCTGACAAACTGGCTCATGATCACATGGCCGAATGTCTCAAAGAGATTTTCGAGCTACATGCTCAGGAGGGTGAAACCACAGTGGCATGGTGCTCACGGGTTCAGGAGGCCTTCGCTAAGTGTCGGAGAAAGGTTCAGGTGGATTTTCCCGCCGAGGCGCGGGGCTGGGTATGCCTCAACGCTTCAGGACTTTCTGCTGATCAACGCGGAATCGTGACTGCAAAGACCCAGGGGGATTTGAAGATGGAGAACATCATGCCCGCGATGAGAAGCTGTTTTCCAGATTTCAAAGCTGGACGACGTGTGACGAGAGGCAACTCTGCCTATGTGGTACAACACGATGAGACAGAGGATGAACCGGAGACAGGGCTGCCTTTTGAGGCGGAAGGGCCCGACAGTGTTGTATTTGAAGAGGTGGAAGCCTTCTTAGCAGATCACGGGTTTCAGGAAGCTGCTTCCTCTGGGACCTCAACTGAGGTCTACGATGAGTCAGAGATTGCGGAAGTGCTCGCCGCCACGTGGCGAGAGAAGCGCACAGAGATTTCAAAGTTGCAGAAAGCAAGAAAGTTCAAGCAAGCATCTACTGTGAAGAAGCAATTTTCCAGAGAGCTGACGGATATCCAGAAGAGATCAAGGTGTCGACGCTGTGGACAGATCGGACACTGGGCCAGAAGTTGTCCTCAGGCCCAGACTTCCGGCTACACAGGTCGTGCAGACAAGGAAAAGGTCAGCGGTGCTGCAATGGTGACAGATGAAGTGCTATTGGTTTCTTCACCTGGCTTCGGCATCATCGACTCAGGATGCAGCAGGACGCTCATAGGCCAGCAGACCTTGGGTGACTTCATGAGGCTGTATCAAGATAGAAGAATGTCGGTGCCGGAGAGTCGACCACAGCAGAACTTGTTCCGGTTCGGCAACGGTCAGGAGGAGCTGTCGGAGAAAGTCGTCTCGATGCCAGTGATCATCCATGGGCAATCCGGAAGGATCGAGGCAGCAGTCATCAAAGGCAAGGCGCCATTGCTGTTGTCTCGGAACACCCTCAAGAGTTTGGGGGCAAAGTTGGATTTTGCTGCAGAGACGGTTGAGCTTCAAGGAGGACCTCCACAACAGCTGCAAACGAATGCTGCCGGACAGTTCGTTCTGAATGTGCTGGATGATCAAGGGACAGAGTCCCTGCTGGTTGAAGAAGAGTCCATGGAAGAAGACCAAGAGCAGATACATTGCAGTGTTGAACATTGTACAGCACAGTTCGTTGAGACAGATGACCACAGCAACATTGAGCATTGTGCAGTGCAGGGTGTCAAGACAGACAGCAACATTGAGCAACAGTCGGCGCAAGCAGACGATGGGGAACAGTTCATGCAGGGACCAAACCGAGTCCTGACATGCAGAGAGCATCGTTGTTTGTTGGCGCATCATGAAGCTTGGACAAAGGGAAAGAAGACAGGGTGTGCCGTAGCTGAGTTGTTCTCACCTCCGCGTTTCAGCGAGTTGGCGGAAGCGCGAGGAGAAAAGGGTTTGTCCTTCGACATCAAGCAGGGCTGGGATTTATTGGATACAAAGACACAGACGAAAGTGGACGAGCTGCTCGAAAAGTCGTCCCCAGAGCTGTTGATTTGTTGTCCAGAGTGCAAGCATTGGGGCGGTTGGTACCGCCTGAACAAGCACAAGTTGTCCCTGGCTGAGCAGTTGTACAACCAACGAGTGGCACAAAAACAGGCAGATTTCTGTGTCGCACAGATCAAGCGACAGCTGAAGCGAGGTGGACGAGTTCTGATAGAGCATCCGTGGTCTAGCGATCTATGGAAGTATCCACCCATGCAGAAGTTGTTGCAGGCCGGAAAACTGACTGTGCACAAGGCCAACATGTGTGCGTATGGCCTGGTCGACCCAGACAACAAGCTGCCTATGCTGAAGCCAACGGGATTGGCAGTTTCGCATTCCGACATGAAGCACCTGGCCATGGAATGTCCAGGACATGATAAGCATCAGGGGATCGTAGGACACACTCATCTAGGTAATTCCCGTAGTGCACTCGCAGCCGAATATACAAAGAGGTTCGTAAAGACATGGTACAGTTGCATTAGACCGCAGGACCAGCTGTGTGCTTTTGCTTGTGTGCAGGACTCTCCGATCAAGCCAGTGAGCAGTGAAGGGGCAGTTCAAGAGGTTCTGGCTGCCGAGGTTCAGGATCCACAGAAGGTTCAAACACTGTTGAGAAAATTGCACAATAACCTAGGCCATCCATCGACACGAACCCTTGTGAGGATCTTGAAGCATGCAGGAGGGTCAGAACAGGCTCTTAAGTTGGCTGAACAAATAGAAGAACAGTGTGATATCTGCAAGCAGCGACAGAGACCGACACCTGCATTACCCACCAGTCCTGAGAAACCCACGGAGTTCAACCATAGGGTTGGTTGGGATGTAAAAAATCTACCAGGCTGGCAGGTGAATCAGAAGGTGAAGTGCATGAACATCGTTGATTTTGCGACCAGCTTTCAAGTGATGATTCCATTTTTCGAGAAGGAAACCAGCGAAGTCTTGAAGACAATTTATCTTGAAGCTTGGCAGCGGTGGGCTGGACCACCTGTTGAGGTCATCACTGATCCTGCTCGCACGAATCAAGCCGAGTCAGTTTTTCAACAGCTTGAACGTGATGGCATTCGCGTTCTGTCCAGTGCTGCAGAAGCACACTCACAGCTAGGTAAGGTTGAGAAGCATGGACATTTGTTCGAGGTGATCCTGCAGAAGGTGATAGACCAGGTACAACCCAGAAATAGGCAAGAATATGAGCAGTGCATTGTTCAGACAACGAATGCCAAGAATGAACTGCTGAACCAACACGGTTTGTCGCCATGTCAGTTGGTGTTCGGACGGAACCCACGAGTTCCGGATGACCTCTTGCAAGAATGGCCATGTCCTGTTTCTGGTACTGCCTCCTTGTCGGATGATGCAGTAGCACGATCGCAGTTGATCAGGACACAAGCACGAACAGCCTTGATCATGTCCCAAGATGACAAAACACTAAGGACAGCACTGAACGCACGGCCAAGGGTTGAACGAGATTTCATTCCTGGAGACTATGTAGCCTACTGGAGGACTCAGAAGTATGAAAAGGGGGTGAGACTAGTAGGTGGCCGATGGTTTGGTGTTGCGGTAGTGATGGGTAGGGTAGGTAGGAACTACTTAATCTATCACCGGAAGAACATGTTCAAGGTGGCACCAGAGCACTTGCGTCATGTCACGGCTGAGGAACGCGTGCTAGCACAGACGGACGGTCGAGAACTGCTCGGGCTGAATGAAATGCTAGAGAACAAAGACAAGTTAGGAAATCAGTTCATTGACCTTACCGGAACTCCCACACCGATGCAACTTGCGACTGCTCCTGAAGAGACCGAAGATGTTTGGTTTAAGCAGGGTGATTTGCTCAGGCGTATCCACAAACGACCAAGAAGCAATATGTTTGTCCCTGATCCAAATGATCCAGTGTTAACAGGCATTTCACTTGAGAATTGGAGACGGACAATTCGGTCAGATACCAAAGAAACTATAGTGCATCAGATCTGGTCAAATCCATCATGTCAAAACATGTCATGGGGAGAGAGTTCCTGGAAAGGCGAATCTCAGTTTCGCATTCGACCCAGAAGGGAGCAGCCGATCACGTCTGCAGCGGTCCCAGTCAGTCAGCAAGCAGCTGCTGGTTTGAGCACAGCGGCGACCCCGAACTTGCCAAGCACTGAAGAGACCCCAAAGGTTGAAGGAAATGAACAAATCAAGAACAGTCCGGAATCCCCAAAAGGCGGTAGTCATCGTTGGAGTCCTCTTGAAGATGATGGTCAATCTCAAACAATTAGACAGGAAGGGTATGGTCCAGTTCGACTACGTCAGCAGAAAGGTCCACCATTGGTGCTTTTGAGACCCCCAGAAATGAAACAGGATGATTTCATGGAAGTTCTAGAAGAAAATCATGGCACCAAAAGGAGTCTTTCGCCAGAAGGTCAAGCAAGTGCTCCCAGCAAGCACGTCCGCACTGACGAAGACGAATGCCTTCTGTCCGAGCTAGTGCACGAGAATGGTCCAGCTCCATGTGTAGAAGTGTTGATAGCAAATTTCTTGCAGAAGAAATTGCAGAAGGAACTCCATCACTCGAACAATCCACCCATGCTGCAAGAGAAGATCGATAGGTCAAAAACAACAGAATGGACCACTCTTCGAGACGAAAAGAATGCCATCAAGGTCCTTCCACCATCAGAGGCCAAGAAGATTCGAGAGCGAAGACCTGATCGCATCATGACAAGCCGATTCGTCATTGTTGAGAAACATGAAGATGGGGATAGCAAAATCAGGTCGAGGTGGTGTTTAAGAGGACACCATGATCCTGATTTGCTTCAGAAGGTCTTGGCAGGGAAGTGTCACTCCCCGACGCTCTCCCAATTCGGTCGAAGCCTCATTTTACAAGTGATTGTCAGCCACCGGTGGGTCATGCACTTGGGAGATATAAAGGGAGCATTCCTAGAGGCAAACGTCCGGGACAAAGCATTGTTGAATCCGGTCTTCGCCGAACTGCCTCCGGGTGGTGTACCAGGGGTAGCACCAGGTTCACTAGTGCAGGTTTTGGGAAACATCTATGGAGCAAATGATGCCCCACACGAATGGTACTGTGAGTTCGACAAGGTCGCAATCCAATCGGGTTTTACTCGTAGCAAGTTCGACAGTTGTCTGTACTTGTGTCATGGGGAAGACGGGAAGCTCCAGGGTGTGTTAGGTGCTCACGTGGATGACACAATCACCGGCGGAGCCGGAAGTCGCTATGAGTCTGCAATCGAAAAGCTCAGACAGCGTTTTCCGTTCAGGAAGTGGAGATCTGGCACCGGAGAGTTTCTGGGCACCGTGTATGAACAAGACAGTGAAACCTTCGAGATAAAGTTCGCCCAGAAAGAATATGCCGAACATATTCAGCCGATTCGAATCAACAAAGAAAGAAGCCAGAAACCATGGTTGCCAGCCACATCTCAAGAGGTGTCAGCTCTTCGGGCCGTCAACGGAGCCCTAAGTTGGTTGAGCACCCAGACTCGACCTGATTTGGCCGTACAGACCTCACAGAGTCAACAGTGTTTTCCAAATCCTACGGTTCAGGACCTGTTGCAGGCAAATCAGGCCGTTCGCCGGGCAAAACAACAATCTGACCTCCAGATCCTGGTCCCCTTTATCCCACCTAGTGAACTTACTTTGTGCTTTTGGTCGGACGCAGCTTTCGCTAATACCGATGAACTAAAGACTCAAGGGGGGTGGTTGGTAGGATTCACATCGGATCGTATGAGGCAGGGTACAGACGTCCCGGTTCACTGTTTTGCTTGGAAGTCATATCGACTCCCTCGAGTGGTTTCCTCCACGATGGGAGGAGAGGCTCAGGCCTTTTCGACCGCTTCAGGCATGTGCGAGTGGATTTCACTGATGCTAGCAGAATGTTTGGACGGACCATTTCTGTTGGAAGACGCCGAAACTGTGTTGCTGAGACGGAAACCCATAGGGATGACAGACTGCAGATCATTGTTTGACCATTTGAACTCACTTGGATCCGGGGGAGTGTTGGACGACCGACGGACAGCAATCGACATTGCCATAATAAGACAGTCAATCCGTCGCACAGGACTCGAGGCACGTTGGGTTCCTACCGGTCACATGATCGCAGATGGTCTGACCAAGGACCGTGCAGAACCAATGGACTTGTTGAGGTCCGTGATTCGAGCTGCAAAGTATCAGTTGGCTGATGAGCAACTCGTTCTCGATCGCAAAAAGGAAGAACGGGAGAGAAGAAAGCAAATAGCCAGCCGACGTGCAGAAGCCCACAAGAAGAAGCCAGGTCAAGTACTGGCAAGTTGAATTTATGGTGATTTTGTTCCTCCGCACCTATGCAAATTTTCGACATGCATTTTTCTGCTTAATTGTGAATTTTCTGTGAGTGTAGGGGTCACTGCAGAGAGGGTTAATGAGCAGAGTTTTTCGTGCATGTATAGATGAACCATTAAGTTGCAACTCATGTGAAACATGTCAGTTGTTCTTTCGTTAGAGAGTCTAGACGTTGCCTGCATGTATAGTTCAGAAGCGAGCCGTGTTGGACAAGTGTTCGTTTGAGATGCCTCGTGCTGAGTGCTTTTTCTCTCGAGAAGTGCTTCAAAGAGACCTTTCGAGGTTTCCAAGAGGTTGATTTCGTTCGACCTCATTCCGCCGTGAGATGGCTTCCCAATCGTCACCAGTGACGCCAGAGGAGTTGGCCCGTGCCCAAGAGATTCTGACCAGAGCATCGCAAGCTGGAGTGAAGAGCAGAAAGGAATCGGATTATGGATATGCCACCATGAGCGATGGGTGCAAGCGGCTGCGAGACCAAGACCTGAAGGACTTGGCTCTAGAGGAAGCCTGGGAACCGGTGACATACACCGACCCAGATCCAAGCCTGCACCAGATGCGCCTTGAGGCAGGAGTGTCTTCATCCCAGGTTCCAGTCATTCCCGACAAGAAGAAGGTCAGCTTGCCAGCTGGGATCGTGAGCTTGAGCGACTGGGGCAGCACCGTGTGTCGTTTGCCGAAGGTGAGCAAGTTGGGCAAGACCTATGATGAGTTGGTCAAGGACAAGGGGTATCAAAGCTATCTGCTTTGGATTCAATCCCACGGCAAGGACAGAGATGGCAAGTTCGGTGACTTCGCTGCCTATCTAGCAGCGATCAGCTATGCCGAGAGTGTAAGTGCACAGCACACCTCGGACGAGAATTCCAGTTTTCCGGGAAGCACGGAACGGCGTGAGAAGCGCTGAGAGGTTCCCTCATGAAGTTGAGACATCTGCATGCAGAAGAGCTCCCGAGAAGATTCAGAGGAAAATCTTCTTAAAGAATTTTTGATGAGTGAAAAAGCAGTGTCTCATGTATAGATGTCCAGTTGAGGTTCGCATCCATAGGCAACCTACGGCTCTAGGCAGAGCGTTCAAAAGGGCGCCGGAAGGGTTAGGATAGGATTCCTAGTGTTGGGCACGAGGGTGCCTAGTTTCGACATATATATATATATAGGCACACAGGGTGGTTTGCATATGGAGTCATATATGCTTTATTGATCTGAGAGGTGAGTATATCCTCAGGATCTTGCATTTCCTTTGACCTCAATAATGTACGTGACATGAAATTGATAGACACCAAAATCAAACCCCTGTGGAATGAACTGTTACAACACCTTTTCCACCAAAGTTCCATGTTAAATGCAGTTTCCTGCGTCCTCAGGCTTTTGATTTGCTTCGACCGAACTCGCGCGACAGAGTTTTGGGGTGGGAGGGGTCAAGGCCTCTGGTCCATCCCTATGATTGAATATGATGGAGAGCTGAAATTTGTTTGAATGATTCATGCACAAAAGTGCACAAATCTGTTTGGGACGCACCCCCCAAATTGACACGTTGTAAACTACAAACCCATGCGCTCGCGATAGGTGTAGTATGACTGTAGTGTGAGGGACAATAGATACTGGAACACTACATCGGCACCAAACAACGACTTTCTACTAGGCATCTTAGACATTCTTAGACCACCCCCCAAAAAAATAAGAAACATTAAAAAAAACACATCAGAACCAAAAAAAAAGTGTTTTTTTTTTGGGGGGGGGACCCGCCCCAAAAGACCTCGTCTCCCCTCTGCTCAGCTCCGTGCTCTGCTCTCTCCGCCCACTGAGGCTCCGCGCGACGGTCGCCATCTCCTCGCGGGAGCGCCGGTGTCCGTCGCTCAGCTTTCGGCTGTTGGAGCGAAGCTTCGAGGGCGGCAGGTAGTCCACCTGGCCCGCCAGGAGAAGCTAGTAGCTTCTTGTTCCTTATAGCTTCTTGCTCCTAGTATAGTAAGGCCAGGAGCCCCTAGTAGCGTCCTTGCTCCTAGTAGCGATGCCAGGAGCCCCTACTGTAGTAGCTTCTTGTTCCTAGTATCAACAGGGACCTGCGAAAAAACAACAAAAAAAGCATCCACCATGCGGGTGGGTGGGTGGGTTGGGAGGTATCAAAAGGGACCTGCAGAGGCATCCATGCGGGTGTGTGTCTGTGTGTGCGCGTGTGCGTATGTGCGTGTGTGCGGGGGGGCAAAAGCAGCAACAAGAGCAAGAAAGAGTCTGTTGGAATATCTGGAGGTGGTAGATGGCAAATGATGGCTATGGCTGACTGTGACGAACAATCTTGGGCTGAGCGAAACCATTCAAACGCTTCTAAACACTCCAACAGGTTGGTCTACGACTCACAATGAATGTCCGCATTGATCTCTTTCCCCTTACCTTCAGCATAAACTCTGAAACGCGATTCCAAGAAGGGTCAGGTGGAAGAACTGGCGGCGGTTTTCGAAACACAGCCCGCTTACTTTAAGTCCAGTTCAAAGGCTTTCAATCTCAACAAAACAGGATACTGCCGGGATCTGCCTGGACCTTCAAGGGGTGTCCAATGAAAAAGACTCTAAGTAGTGGGCTGGGGCCCCAAACTTGGTGACCCAAAAACAGGATGCGGTGCTGGCGGAGCTTCAAAAGGTTCAAAGGTTGCCTGGGTGCCGCTAGGATGGTCCAGGTTTCTTGATGCCCGCAGGCCGATTCTGGTGCTCCAGCAAACCATCAGATCGCGCTTCGTTGACAGGTGCGACTCGGAGGTCTTTTCCACGCATAACGGATGTAGGGTGACATGGATGCACGGAGTGTATGAGAAAATAGGTAATGCTAGTAATGGTGCATGCCTTTCTCTTCTTCTCTTTTTTTCTCACCTTTTCTCTGTTCAAATCTTCCACGTTTTCCTCTCTTCTCCGTTCTGCCTTCGTGTTTTGCTCTTTCTTTCGGGCCCTTCATCCGCAATCCATGGGGCTACGAACTGGAGAAGAACAGAAGGCATGCTTTGACACAGCCACATCAGCCACAGTAACTTCAACCCACCGACATCGTCCCTCTTCTCTTTAGCAAATGAAGGACCCAGAAAACGCCTTGGACCAATTAACACAGAACCTGAAAACCTACTGGGTTATAGCGGAAACTAATTTTTTGTGGGATAATTAGGACGAAAACACATGTAAGCAATGCACTTGCATCCAAGGACTGATTCACCAGACCCCTTGCGTCGAGCCAATGCAAGTGATGGTGTTCCACCCACGTCCGAGTTTGTCCCCAACTTGCGACACCACTCCCGCTGCACGCATGCCCTCCTGAAGTGTGAACGACACTCGGTGTCCAAAACAAAGACTTACTTCCGTTGTGGCCACGAACAAATCATCGGTTGAAGTTCTTTTGTGCCATGATTGAAACTGCACCATGCTCACATTGGGGCCAAGAGGCTTTGCTTCAACTCCCCCAACGGCCATTCACGTCGCGGCATTCAGGTCAGTCCGGACCCACCTGGAGAGCTTTCTGAACACGGGTAATCTCTCCCAGCACCAAGCGGATGTCTTCATTCACCTGCACGCCAGGGGATGGAAGCCCTTTCCGCGGGCTCTGTTCGATGCTCCACAACAACCAGTCGAAGTCTCAAAGTCTGCTCGTGACTAAGCCCACAATGTCCAATCGCACAAGACTGGCGCTTTCGCCACTTCGTACCCCCAGGGAGCACATGTCCATCCCCTTACAAAAGCACGTAACATTTGAGACAAAAGTGGCTTGAAAAGGAGTTGCATCAAACTGAGCAATTATGATTATCCGCTTGATTCCGCATGAATGCATCCGTCCCAAACGCATGGCCTTCCTCCTCAAACGTGATACATCTTGAGGCAAAGTAATGAAGCTATCGTTCTGCTGCAAAATCGTGAGCAAATGCTCATCTTGGTTGGCAATCTTCACATCCAGGTTTTGCCCTTGGAATCACTCAAGTCAGCTTGAGGTTCGCAAAACATCGCAAAACGATGGGCATGATTCTTCCAGGTGGTGCTCTTCCAGGCAATTCATCAAGTCTACCTGAACCTTCAATCGTAGCACTTTTTCTGGCGAACCAAGGCCAATGAGCACTTTTTGGAGTTCCGTAGCGTTTTTCTTGATGACACGAACATATTATTATTGTTTTAAACGAGCATGTTTCCAAGATGTTGAGCACTGAAGTCTTCTTGGGCCAAAGGTGACTGCAAAATGCCGCAAAAAGCGTGCGAATTACCGCAAAACGAGCGCAATGTGAAAAGTTCGCTATGAGAGGGATCCATGTGCGTTTTTGAGTGTTTGTACCGCTTTTTGTTTGAACGAGCACTTTTGCAAAACGCGCGCTTTTCTTGTAGCGAAGGAAGCTAGGAAGCTTTACAGTATATGAAGTGTCTCCGTGCCTTTGGAAGTGGAGAAGTGATTGGAAAGCTCCTCAAAGTTTCCACTTATTATGTCGTTGTATTGTTCAAGATCGAGCAAGCGAAATCAGGCAAGGTTCTTTGATCCTGGAACTCCAATCAAGGCCAAGCATCCAGCACCGTCGGACACGTCTTCCGCCCCCGAAGCATCCAAAAACGCCCCGAAACCTCGACGAAGATCTCTACAGTTCTGGATTCCTCAAGAGTCAGCTTTCGTCTCCTTGGGGAGCCTGTGGGATTCCTGGATGGACACCCGGGCTGCCCCATGGATGGAGCCCGCAAACCCCGCACGTCGCCAGGTATGCCAGGTGGCCCAAATCCACGTAGTGCTTGTCATCTTGCCTGACTTGACACGGCTTCAAGGATGGACTGCTTTTGTGTCTCTGAAGAAAATCAACATGTACACTGTACACGCATGTGACATGTGTGCATAACCCCTAGGATTGATACGAACTCGAGAACTACTGATCCAATATGAACCAACTGCTTATGGCCAAGTTAACAATATGTTGCTTTCAGGATATTTCAGGTGACTAAACTGGAATGTTGAAGGCGAACTGCGAACAGCGTCCATCTTCCAAAACGTATCCGATCGACATATCAGTAGGTCAGTTGCTGCTGCAGTCGCAAAACTTCTGCAGTGATCCCGTCCGCAATGGCTTTGAGCTGGTGCTCGGCTGTTATGATAGTGCCAATACCTGCCAATGAGTGGCCAAGTCCCCGTTCCCTATCTGCATTCTGTGGTTCTTAGAGACTTTGCACAACATGAGGCCAGGAACAATCATGAACCATCAATATCGCAAGCGGTGCTCTTTTGGCTCCAGAACTCCCGTTGATTCACAGCCACGCGGTCCGCAGATAAGGCAGTTGCTTTTGGGGGGTGACTTGTTTTCGCTTTCGGCTTGGGGTGTTTTCTGGTTTTCCCCCATGTTGTCCAATCAATTTCAGAATGCAGTCCGTGTATGTCCGTGTGGTGGATCCACATGTGTCCTTCTCACGCCTTCATTGCACTGAATGGTCTGGTTTTCAAGCTGCCGCAAGGCACTGGACACTTGATTCCTGAGGCCAGGGGGGCTAGGGAAAGCTCAACTCAACTCAGGGCCCTTTGATGCCAAACAGTCGACACCCTCCCAATAAAGCTGACTTTGTACATCATGAATTACAGAAACCCCTCACCTCATGACTCATGACTCATGAATGGCCACCTTTTGTATCCTTTCTTATCGACGCAGTCTCACCAAGCTACAATTGAAATCCAACAAACAGTTTCCCAAGAACGACAGCAGAAACACCGAAACCCATAAACAACCAACTCAAAAGAAGCAGAAGCGGACGGTGTCTGCTTGGACGCATCGATCGAGCTGTTCACTTCGTCGCCGATCGCCGAGCGTCGAAGAAGCGAGAATTCGATTCTCCACCTCCGAACGCACGAGGCCCAACTCCTCGAGAAGCCGCCCCTCCACGTTGGCCGCCTGGCCACGAAACGTGCGCTGCGAGGAAGGAAGCAGGGGTGCTAAACGTAAATGTAGACTCTTGATTGATAACTCCCCCAAAGGAAGAGGTTGAGTGCATCCAATTGGGGTGGGTTTATTGATCAAGAGTCTACATTCTTCACCGGCGGGAAATGTGAATTCATGTATGGACGCATCTAAAACACAAAAGGCCGCTCATGTACATGGGGATTCACTTGTTTCACAAGCTTCGCACGGGGTTTGGCATCCACCAACGCGCAATTCCAAGCAAATGCATCGCCTTGACCATGTTTTTTTTGGGGGGATCAAAGATCAACATACTCAAGCCAAAATCTGTTGCCAAACGTTAAACCATTGTACTGACACGTACTGACCATCATCTGCTTGGATAAGTTAAGTCTTCCGACACGAGCAACCCAGCTGCCTGCTGCGTGTTTTGTTCTTGGATTGCCAGTGTTTCTCGCTCCACTTGAGATGAAATATTGGTCACGATCTCCTGCCAGTCGCGCCGTCTGGATGCTGACCCCCCCCCAGGACTTGTTTGAAAGCACCACTTGGCACCCGCAGCCTGAACAAAAGAATCACGGAATGCCAATGAAGAATAAATTGGATAGCTGCAATATCCAACATGTACTGTTGAGTCTATATGTTTTCTTCAGCAGTACACACAAGGTTTTTGAAACGATTCTGTATTGCACCTGCCCTTTGTTTCCCGAAAAATTGTGAGAACTAACCAATAAGCTCTGAACGGTTCGTTGGTGCGAAAGAAAACATATAAAAGTGAGCAAGAACTCTCACCAATGAAACGTCTTGCACTGGTCAATGAGTCTTGGCTTGAAAGGTTACTGTTCTCTAGTCTGAACGCATGCCCCTGCGCTAGAACCCAGTTTGTTAGCAAATCGGGACCGTTATTTCGACATCATTTGGCACAACATGTCGAGGGATGACTCTTACGCCCCAACTTGGTGGTCCTCCTACTCATGAACAACGGGCAGTTTGTGGAAACAGGTCTTCGACGGAATGCGAAAGAAAACCCGTGACGCAGAAAGCGATGAGCGCCAAATGTGCGACGAAAAAACGCCAAGATCTGTTGCAACAGCCACCAAGTGGTGCTTGAATGTGTTAGTTTACTGCACGGCACCCTGCTGTCTTTGTCATCAAATGTGGCGGACACATTCAGAAACTCTGCCCGGGTAATACAGGGCAATATTAAATGCCGCAAATAAACCACCGTTTTGGAGCGTTCACCCACGGCCACTCACAGCAGATTAGTCTACCTGTCAATGCTCACCTAATTGCCACAGCATTGATGAACAAGAAACCTGCACCGGCTGCAAAAAAGACCTGAGCACATTGCACCAAATGGATCCAATGGTACCCGTCAGGATCTAGCTGCGCCATAGACACACTGCAGAAGTGTCAACAAGCCTACCGCTCGAGGCAATCTACTGTACAGCCTGAAACGCAGCTGGTTCCGAACACTAACTCTTCCCTCCCTCAAACAATCCTGGAAGTGGGAAAACAAACCGTTCGAAAACAATGGTCCTCGGCGACCTCGGCCCTAAGCTGGTGGAGCCATGAAAAGTCCACCGTCGGCCAGCCAACGTTCCGGCAAACCTCCGCAAGCCCTGAGAAAAGAATTCCGGTTCCCCCATGGATGGAGGAAAAGGTTCCAATGTCAGAAGCCTCTCTCTTGCCCTCCCAAGACATATCACCAACACCTCTGAAGCTGGATTCAGCTGGATCCACCTTAGCTTGGATTCATGTTGGCTCGATCCATCTGGACCCCTTAGTGTTTGAGGAGAGACACCAGCTTACTTCTTGAAACGACCTAACGATCGAAGGAGCGCATCTTCCGGGCCGGAATGGTACTGGGCAAGCATGGCGCGTCTTCATGGGGGGGCATTCTTTTTCAGGACAACATGTTCACTTCTAACTGCTAACATGAATAGTTTCCCCTCAGAAAACGCCTCCCCCCCCAACGTCGCAGCTTGCGATCTCCTTGACCCGGCTGAGCTCCGATCTCATCTCCCCATACTCACGGCTCACGTTGGCCTTGACTCTGCGGCGCTCACGTTGGAAGCGGAGGAAGCCGTTCGGAAGCAGTGAGAAAAGATTGGAGGGGGGGGGCGGGGGTGGTGCGAAAATCACTAAGCTGCACCAAAAGGCTGCATAGCTGCCGCTCCAGTGATCTATCCAATGAGCCCATCCAGTTATGCCTGACCTCTCATCATCCCAACACTGCCCTCACATCATCTGCCCACGCCTCGAGTCGCTTCATGCATTGCTCCAGGTTGGCCACGGTGCCCACCGTCAAGTCCCTTGAGGCTCCCAAGTGGTCGCCCAGCAACGCATTCACCTCCCATCGAACCAAATCGAACCAGATCGAACCGAACCAGCAGTCTCAGCCCCACAGGTCTCGGCCATTCGGTATCATCCAACGATCGTTCCCTTTCTTGCATACCAGGAGGCCCGTTCAGAGGTGCCAATTGGTGGTAAGGGGTGTCTATTGACCACCCCTGAGGGTCCAAACAACACCCCTTGGGCCCTTGGGGTCTCCTGGTATAGTTCGCTATGGAGCGATCAAACTTTGAAACAGTTTCACTGGAAAATGGACCACAACCAGTTTCGTCGTCTTGTTGGAAACACTTATACACCCTCTGGTCATTGCAGCTTGTTTCTCCAAACGTGCATCCACACAGGGCAAGCAACGGCAACGTTAATGCAGGTCGGCCAGGAACAATACTCTCCTTCAAGTTGCAGAGTGAAACCACCCCAAGCACGCAAAGTACAAATCAACGCTTACCCACTACGACTCATATTTATATACTCATATACCCCCTGTAGATCCAAACAACATACAGTAATATCCAAAGTGAGAAGGCCAAGCACTGAACATGCATCTATCAAAGGATGTTGAACTGGGAATCATGCGCGTTTGGTTCTCATGGAAGGGATGTTGAACATATATATACTCACTTCCAATGCCGCGCCCACGCCAACCCCCATGCCGCCCCCTTCCAACAAGAACCTCCTACAAAGGTCATCAGCCATCAGCTGCCTGCCAAAGTAGAACCATAAGGAACCAGGAACTCTTGAAGGTGCATGGGATTGAACCTTTCACCTTGGCACTTGCCTCAACTTTTGGCTCTACACCAATCTCCCAACAATCGACCTGCCCAAACGGCTTCAATGAAAACATGAACGGCCCGGGGCCCGGCCCCTTTTTCGGAGACCATCACCGACCCCGCCGCCGACCCCGCCGACACCTGCATCTGTTGATCCAGGCGCTGACCCAAGTCCCAGTGGGAATGTGTCAGCCTTGGGTGATTTCGACGACCAAACATCACCGGTCTCAACGGGGCGCGATTTCAACGGTGGCCTTGTGTTTGGTGAGGTTTGAGCCTTGAGCACCTCAATGGAGGTGAAACACCCCAGGCTTTTGGACCCCAAATCGGAGTTTGGAGTTCCACATAGAAAATAAGAAGCATCATCAACTGATATCAACTGTATCTTCAAAACCCTTGGGAAACGATCATGGACAGTGCCACAGGCCTGCACAAACCTGTGGGACACATCAACCTTCCAGGATGCACAGATGGCCGGGCAAACGTGTTTTCAACGTTCGGCTCATTCAGCTCTCTCTTTGGCCGGGCAGCAACTCCCTCATCCTCCCCAAGGCGTCCTGGTCACACCAAGGGCGGCACCGACACCGTGGATGACACAAACGGACATGTACGCCCTACAAACTTGAGAACCATAGTGCCAAAGGAACTCTAAAAGCTGTAGGTCACAATCTTATTTGTTCGTTCCATTTGTTGCAAACTCATTGCATTCATTTCCGTGCACAAATTCGCTATATCACATCCACCCAAGCAGCAACTCCTGCACTACCCGACGTTTTTTTGGAGGACTCTTGTGCTTGATCCATCCGAGGTGCACTGCGGAGCACTGTGGCAATAACAAGCAACAAAACATATATGCACAACCATGCGCATATGTATGGGCTTGTCTTTTTTTAAGGTGTCCAGTTTATGTAGGGCTGGGATGTTCGACTTAGGCGAAGCATACCCCGAAGCATACCCCCGAAGCATACCCTGAAGCATACCCTCTGGAAATGCTACTACTTTAGTCTTCACACTGTGCGAAGCATACCCCGAAGCATACCTCCGAAGCATACCCCATAGTCAAACATCCCGGCCCGGGAACCTTAAAAAAATACAAACCCGTATACATTGTTCAAGACGGTAGCTGCCATGCAAAGCAGTAAGAACAACCATCAAAGTGTTCCAAGCCATGAAACATGTTGGTTTGAGGGGGGGTACTTTCTGGCCTCCCCAAACCTGCCTATAATTAATCCAAGGGCCTGGAACTTCCCAGTGACCTTTTGATCCCCTGGTTTGAGGTCGCTTCGGCCTGCATGAGGTCACTTAAGGACTCCAAAAAGGTCACTGGGAAGGTCCTGGCCTTGGGTATGTAATGGTATGCAGGTCTGTCAAAGTGGAGAATCTCCAGCAGTGCACCTCGCTGTTTAAATTCAGATCCCAATTAATCAGTCTAGTGGGAGGGAACAATTAAACAGGTTTCGCCAAATTATTCTCACACCCTGAATGGTTTATATAATGGGAAGGAATAACACCAAAAAATTGTTCACCCAGTGTGTTTTTTTGGAGGTTTGTCTTGTCTATTGATTTAGCTTACTTAACTCTTACTTTAGCATTTTTTGGCTATTGCTGCCCTTTCCAGCCCTTACTTAAATCTTCTGAGGTTTGAATTGCTTGAATCATGGATCTGTGACCAGGAAAGCATTTTCAACAACGCGTTTTAAAATTCATCAATTTCATTGCCCCAAACAATTTTTGAGGGAGTAGTACACAAGCCCGGGGTAATTGAAAAGTATGAACTGTTTAGGGGTGGGGTTAATAGGCAAACTTGGAGCCCTAAGGGGAAAACATCCTACTGTATTATTCACACGAATGGTTGTGTGGTACGCCATGTGTACTTGATCATTCGCTCGTCAAAAGCTTCGCTGTTTGTCTCGTCCCGTGAAATCCTATAATGTTGGATCTTAAATAGTAACCCCCCTAGTAGTCGTTGTCGTTGTCGTCGTCGTCGTCGTAGCGGTGGTGGTAGTAGGCTGTAGGTATATATTAGGTAGTAGGTATATAGTAGGTAGTAAGTATATAGTAGGTAGTAGAGGTAGTAGTAGTAGTAGTAGTAGTAGTAGTCGTAGTAGTAGTTGCTGTTGTTGTTGTTGTTGTTCTGGTTCTTGTTGTTGGTGTTGGTCTTGGTGTTGTTGGTGTTGTTATTGTTGTTGGTGTTGGTGTTGTTGGCGTTGTTGTTGGTGTTGTAGTTGTAGTTGTAGTTGTAGCAGTAGCAGTAGTAGCAGTAGCACTAGTAGTAGTAGAGTTCCATGATTCAAGTAAACTGCAGAAGGGTTAGCAATTGAAAGGGTAGCAATAGCACGTGTGTAGCATTCTATACCTCATGCGCCCACTCTGTCTTCAGCCCCACCATCGCCCACAACACGAAACCATTCCCCGCTGGTTGAACCACTTCCCACCCCTGAAGCAAACAAACAATATAAAATTAATCAATATTAATCAGAACATCTAAAGGTCTGAGTCTATGAACGAAAAAACAGCAGTTTCCCTTCACACCCACCTCGACTTCGTGCGAACGAGTATCAAGTATCTACGATAATCTAAGATCCAAACTGATCCTTGTGCCTTACTGAGTCCAAAATGCAAACCGTCTTCACAACCGTACTTGCGATCGATTTGTTGCTTCGACGATGTAATTCTCTGAAAAAGGAACATTTTGGTCCTTCTCCGCTTGCTGCAAACCATCGGCCACATTCAGCAACTTTGAGCCCAAAGGGTTCTTCCTCAGGAAAACCGGCGTCCAAAACGGACACAATCGAATTTCCGGTCTGTGACTTATGGAAGCGAAAAGGGTTGAATTGGGTCCGAGGGAAAACACACAAACACACTCCCACTTCTTTGCAATGCTATAATATAAGTTAAGTAAATATCTATTATTTATTTTATTTATAAACCTGATGACTCGTGCCTCAAACTAATTACCAACAGTGTCACCGATCGTGTCAGCATACAATCTTCCCAGCTCGTGTGGTTTACAAACCAGCTGATAGAACCACCCTTTCAGAGTTGCTAGCAGCAAGAATATGATGAAACAATCTGAAACATCATCTGCAAAACTCTGTGAACACATGTGAGAAACATCCTCCCATATTACCGATCTCATCCTCTCCTCCTCCCCCCAAAAGAACATCCAACAACATCCAACGAACCGATCCTCGGGGACAAACCGAAGCACTGGAAGCGCCAAACCGCAACGGCTTGGCGACGTCGCTTTCTCCCAAGTGACGCCGCGTTGGCCTCCCCCTTGAGCTGACCCACCGCCTGCTGGACCTCGGCGCGTAGATCGCCCACCAGCAATGCCACAGCTTGCCTCAGCAGTCACACCGAAGGCAGAATCGGGCTGAGAGGCATCTGACAAAGGACTCATCGACTGATCGGACATTGAAAACAATCAACAAACATGATAATGGCAGTTGAATGCATTTGACATGGGTTGGCCATGGTTGGCCTGGGTCTTCACCGACCTGGTCCCCCATGTTGGTTGCTCGTCTCGTCGAAGGCCACGGCGGCAGGTGACACAGGTTGAAAGACCAGGCTCTTGATGTTGCCCGTTTGCCATGCGAGATGGACAGTTGTGATATGTTGTGATATTTTGTGATATTTGCACCAGTTTTGCTAATCTGGTGCAAAGAAGAGACCCCCAAACAAAAAGGTTGCTCGGTAAGAAGGCTTCAGAAGGCTTCCCGCCTTACCAAATAGCGGTAAATTGTAATTAAATGACTGTCAATTGAGTGACCCCAAAAAGACAAGGCAACAAAGGAAAAGCGAGTCCCAAATCGGATTGGTCAGGTCATGTCGTCAGTACCGGAATTCCCCCGGCGTCGCTTCGTCGTGCCTGGCTAGACTCCGTTAGATACGGACCTTCAGACATCTTCAAACGAAAGAAGCCTGGGAAAAATCGCCCCATATGAAGAGAGATGAAGAGGCTTTACAATCCCAATGATTGGTATATAATTTTGAGTTCTCTACACTGTATGGATCTCAAGAGGTGCCGTGGCAAGTCCAGTCACAGCTGGATGAAAACCGGTCCTGGTCTCTCCGAGTGACTTACAAAGCTCCAGGCCATCGGTTTCGGGGTTCACCTGGGCGCACGGGCAACACGTCGTCCCGGACACGTCCGACCGATGACCGATCGACGTCGGATTCCCGCACATGGGGTCGAGTTCACAAACAGAAAAACCTCTCCATGTCTCCAGCTTTTAAACTCCAGCTCCTTGGTGGCGTTTCAATGCTTTTCACCACGAAGAGGAAGGACAAAAAGGTAACCAGGAAAAACCAGTGCAAAAACCGGCCCCCCCAAACACACCCCGCTCCACGTCGGTCGCGTCGCCGATTTCTTGGACAAGGCATTCTCCGGCAGCGCGGGAAGCACGGCCCGTTGCCCCGGTCGGTTGTTGGCCATGGCAAACACGCGGCCGACGCGCCGGCGCGGTTTTGGACGGAAAGCGTCTGCGCCCCCCCAACGAATGGCGATCGGATGAAGGACCGGTGAATGAAGCTCCATGGCGCTCCATGGTGGGCTCATTGGTTGTGGGCGGAAGGTGAAAAACCCATGCCAGGCGTTCTTGAGGACGGATGCGGGGGGGGTCCAAGAAAAGCCTAGGAGAGCAACACCCCAAGTGAATCTCTCCAATTCTCTCCATCAAAAGTCCCACTAGGCCTGTGTGGGGAATGAAAAGATACAAGGGCTCGCTGCTGGGTCAAGCCTAGGTGTCCAGTACCATGGCTACAAACTGCCCACCCCAAACAACAAAAATCAAAAGCAAGTGCTAGCTGCTAGTTCATCCAAATCTAGGGGGACCACATTAGATGCATTCCCTTACATTATTCCGGACTTGTTCAAGAGCTCTTCCAACCCGCCATTCCAGACTTTTTCAAGAGCTCTTCCAACCCGCCGTACACTTACAGTCGGTCGGCTGATAGGAAAACAACTTATCAACGAATCTCAACCACAAACTAAATCAACCACACAATCGTCTATTAGGAACACATGCAACAAATCAGTCGAGCCTCAGAAGTGATTGAACATGATTGAACTGCTTAACCATCTGCTTCACCATCCAACAGATTCTCAAGTAATCCTCGGAAGTCATGCCACCGACTTGGAACACTCAGATTCCACCCCCAGCACCGGTCCGTTTCCCCAAGATCTGCCTTGAGGTTCCACCGGCAAAAGGACCTGACGAGGACCGGGTCCTCTAGTCCTCTCTGAGGCGACCAGATGTTCCCAATGTGTTTGGTGGACAATAGTCTTGTTCCCGAACACGGCGCGCAGTCACAAAAGGCGTGTTGCCATTTTAGTCTCCAACTTGTGGCATCCAAACAAATGGCTCTATCTCTCTCTCTCTCTCTTTGGCGGGCATGACTCGTCCCGGAGTCATCTCACAAAGACGCCTATACTGTAGATGGTTGTCATTGTCATGCCCTAGGGCTCCAAGCCCACCCCAAACACCTTCTTAGAAGGCGCTTGGAGCTCTAGGGATGATGTTTTATGAGATGTTTGTTTGGCTCCAGTCCGACCGTCTCGGGAACTGAGTTTGCCCTAGGAATTCCAACGGCTGAATTTGGAACCAATACGGCTGTGCCTGATTTTGCCCAGAGGCAAAGAAATGGACATGGGCAAACTCATGGAACTCTTTGTCACAATTTAGATGTGTTTGGGGCTCCAGCCCCCTACTGATAAGGCAAGGCTGGGGCGTGGCTCCACCGAAAAAGCCGCAAGACCTTGCCGCTGGAAACAGCGGCCTCAAGTTCCTCAGGCTCAACTCGTTCTGAGGGTTTCAGCATGTTTCAGCTTTTGTGGGTGACACATTCTTTGCTTTCTCTTGTCGAGCTCCAACTGTATACCTGGAACTCCCTGGGAATGTCCACAGCGAGTGAGTCTAGTGTGGGGGCCTTCCACCAAAATCAAAATCATGGAACAAAATGTTTCTGCCTTTCCAACCAAGTGGCGGACCCAAACTCAAGCCAAACATCTGTCAGCCCGGACAATAAAAAGACCATCCAGCACCTTCAAGTACCAATCTTGGATTTGATCAGGCCCAATCAAGTAAGTACAGATAGCAGTCATACAAAAAAGGGGAAGAGATACCCAGGTGGCCTAACCATGACGATCCACCTGACGTCACCTGCCCTGGAGCCATGGAAGAGATCCGCCACCTGCCTCGGCACCCGTCAGCAGAATGTGGTCCTTCCGCTCCTCCCGAGAAGGCCTCGAAGAAGGAACGGACGTCATCACTGTGGGAACCCACAAAAACCATGGAAACCACCATGAACACACACACACACACAAATTCCACCACGGGTATTTTTTGTTGGGTGAATCCAAGATGGATGCTCACTGCTTTCTTCAGTTTCGGTCAGGTCTTGCTATCGCAGATCGGATCGTATTGATATGTATTGATCTCTTTCTTAGAAAACGTCCACCCGCTTTCCGACCACCGGTTTTCCGACTGGGAGGTGGTCGTGGGGGGGGAGGTCAGGTCAGGTCCATTCTGAGAGGTCGCTGCGGAGGTCGAAGAACGATGAACATCCAGCTATCGGTCATGAAACACCCACGGCCAGGACATGGCCTGTCGGCCAGGGGCTCGAGAAACGGCTTAGAGGTGCGGAGTCCGTTGGTCCGGTCTTAGAATACCAATGACATGTCCCATCTATTCTCTAGTGGTGCAGAATGGTGCATATGTTAGTGTGCCGGTTTTGACTCTGTGGTAGAGTGCGCAGGATGAAGGACACTTGGGAAGAAGGGAGCGGGAAGCCGTTAGTCACTATCTTGTAGATTGATGAAGTCATCCAAGGACACAGGGAAATGCAACAAGTTCAGTTTCTACTATCTACACATGAAATAAGATGAGGAACTCAAATATCTCCACGCCGACTCACCTTCTGAGCCTCCTCATCGCCTTCTGTTGCCACCCGCCTAGGCCACCCGACCGAACCGGCGCCTCAGGCAGCCGCATGACGGGCAGCGGCCGTGTCGTGGGCTCCTGGGAGATCAAAGGATTTCGCAGCGAGAAAGTTGGTGGAGTTAGGTTTCGAGGACTTTCATGGACTAGGTCGGCGGTTCCGTGGCCATCTTCGGAGAGAGTCCATCGCCTGTTCCGCTCCAAAGGCTCCACGATGAGACTATATTATATGCAATTATATGATATTCCTGCGTGAGGTGGCGCACGGTGATTTGTTGAGCCAAAAAGAACCTCCTCGCTACTGTAGACCCACCCCCTTGTGACTAAACGAGTCTAAACATCTCCTCAATGAGAACTGTCTGCCAAACTTCCCACACGTCCATCTACCTGCACCGATGGAAGCCCCCTGGGTCGCCCGCACTTCTTCACCAAGACCATGGAACATCAAGCAGGTGTCCACGAGCCCACGCTCAGGATGATGGAAGGCCCTAAACGTCGGCCGATCTTCGGCATGCGCCACGTTTCGACCAAAACGGTGGGTGGACCTTGGGAGACCACTTCTAGTGGCCATTCAAGGCTAGCTGAACAAGTCATTTGAACATGCTGGCCCCACCGCGTTTTTTCCTGGATGCACTCCCCGGGACTAACATGGAAGTGGAAAACTCCTTGGTATGAGGGTTTCATGGTCTTTCAAGGGGCCGTACCATCCACTTCCATGTTAGTTCCAGCAATTCAGGTGTGTGGCAGGACATTCAAGGCCAAGCTACAAGATTCGGCAAGAGAAAGCTACAAGATTCGGCAAGAGATGCCCAAGTGAATCCAGGCAACCAATGGCTTCAATGATCAAACATGTGGAGCTACAAACGTGTATAATCATTACTATAATACTATAAAAACATTACTATAAATTCATATGCATGCAAATATTACATGTATATTATAATTGTACATCTATATATATATATATTCTACACAACTCATGCATAACTCATGCATACATAATTTGAACTGTTTTGATCGATACGTGATTATGATCGGTTATATTATGTGTGACTTGCTTTTTTTATGCAGCTCAATGAAGCGAAGGAAGCTATTGTCTGTCCAGCTTGGTCGTGTCATTCCACGACGGTACAGCATGTGGAATGACCCTTTGACCAGCATGATGGTTCGGTGTTTGGACATGGCGTATGTGTTTGTGTTGCTTGGATGAACGAGTCTAGCCCGACGCCAACGTCCGCTGCCGAGGTCGTTCGGCCGAGACACCGTGGTAGCACACAAAGGACTCGAAAGCCACAGGCCGAACAGACCCTCTGAGCTGCTACGTTCGTGGAGACCACCTCAGTGATGAGCAGGTAGTAGGAACAGGCAGTGATTACTATTGCCATCTATTGCCACTCGTGACGAAGATGCAGTAGCGATGCTTGTTTTTTAGCAATGGAAGGTAGTCCTCACAGGTGACCCGAAAATCAACAGGATGCTTCCGGTTGAGGTTCAACTTCAAGAGCTCACATGCTAGTGGCTTCCAACAACAACCAAGTGGCACCACTGGGGCACAGACCGCCTTGCTACTTTTTGTTGTGAACAGGACCTTGTTTACACTAGGACTGCGCCAGTCAAGTCTCCTTGATCAGTCTCTGGGGTGGAGCTAGGATGAGGACCTTCGATTGCCTTCGATTGTTACTAGCAACAGAGGCTAAGCCTATAGGGTTCTATGTACTATAGGGTTCTTCAACCTCTGTTGGTAGCACCTGATCGTTCCCAGCGCGCATTGCACGGGACTGTCTTGGCCTTGTGCACTAGGTGAAGCTTCTTCTTACTGGCCCCTCTCTCACTGCCTACTCACCAATTATACTAGCCATCCACACATATATTTATATATATATATATATCAACCTCGCAAGGGGTGCCCAATGGAACCCCCTTTCCCGTATCGTACGCGGCTGGTCCTATCGGCCACCTAGGACCTCCAGCCACCTCACTTGAAAAACCCTCCAGGGCCCAGGCCATGTTGATGCGCATGCCGTGATAGCCTGCACATGACCACAGTGAGGGAAACATCGGAAACCTGATAGGACTTAGGTTGGCTCGGGCTCCTATGCCACGTGCCGGAGATGTTCCGGAAACGACCACACGTGCCATGGTTCGGAAACCTCAAGTTCTAGAGAACCACATCGACAAACATGGTCGATTTCGACCACATGGTCTGACGCAAAAGCAGCTGAAAAACTGACGCAAAGCAGCCGAAGCCACACCTTCAAACCGTGAAGCCACACCTTCACCCACCAAAGCCAGCCGTATGTCGCCTCTCTGCTTGGCCTGTGCTACGGAGTGGGCACCTGAGTGGTGTGCAACGTCCAAAGCACACGGACGTTGTGGTGCTTGTGGCATCAACTCCAAGCGCCCAAGTGTGTCTTACGTATCTCTAGCCTCTCTAGCCAAAGGGGTTGGTGTTTCATGGGCGGAGTTCTGATTGCAGTCCACACAACAGTAACACACCAAGGAGATCATTCTGCATGGCTGTTGCTTCAAAATGCATTGCAATTGCCAATCTGAAAGAAGGAACGTGTCTGCGCTTTCATTCCTGTACAGGGGGCAATCTTGATAGAACTGTGAGAACCCCCAGTCATCTCCGGACATATCCCAAATGAGCACTGGTTAGCAGCGTGATCCACTAAAACCTAAAACCAGCACGTCTGCAAATTCGGTTCTGAAGCTCTGGGCCCACTTGATGTCCAACCTTGGAAATATTAGAGGGGCCGATGGCAAGGACCACCTATTGCTGGTACACGACCTCAAGTATCCCATCCATTCATCCCCTCCATTTGCACGATCCATTCATCTGACCAATGCTCTGACCGCCGCGGCGGCCCGTTTTTCGTTTCGCCCGTCGGTTTCACACCAACATCTCCAAGTCGGTGGGCGCCTTGGGTGCACGGAAGGCACGTCCCATGTTGGCTGCGATTCGATGTCACTTCTGAATGCACACAAATATATCTTATCACACTATTCAAACATATTGCAACTCCAATTATATATAATATCATAGTTTTATCTTGTATTATGTACAGGTGCCACATCTAGTATACACACTCGAACTGACAAACATCTGATCTCCAAACTGGTCTACATCCCCCCAAAAAGAAGCTTTAATTCAATAACTCATCACAAAATATGGATTCGCTTGGAAAAAAGTCTTTGGAGAAGCTCTGGCACCTCCGGTTCACCCAACCTGCCCCTCTCCGGCCTTCCGCGCAGCGACGCACTTGGCCGCCACTTGGCACTCCGCACATTCCTGGGAACGAAGTGACTTCAAAGCTGGAGCGGACTTCAATCATTCTTAGCCGGCATGGCTTTTGCCAGCTTCAGTGTGTAGTCTCACCTGTCGCACTACCATGAGAACAAGATATTGGCCAAAACCAACGAGGACATGGATGGACGTTCTTCAACTCCTTGCTTTGCTTACACATTGCTACACCAATGTGTTTTGATCTCTTCATCTTAATGGATGCAGGAATTCTGGAACTTTAGTTCAACGTCTGCTCAAACAACACCAACACTGCCAAAAAGCAGCCGGTGGAAAGGGCTCTGCATCGTTACTTGAATTGGCTAGCATTGGCTAGCAACAATATCTGTAATTCTCAGCAACCTGCCCCTGGTGCTCATAGGTGAAAAGTCGTGTAAGATCTTGGAAGTGAGACATGCTGTACACCCCCAGGACTCCCGACTCCCACCTCAAAGTCTTGTCTTCTGATCTCTTCTGAACACGAAGATTGGTTGGCATGTGATTGACCAAGGGCGTTCCACAGGCATCATACGCATCATAATATGAATCGTTCGTCAGAATTCTCTTGTTCCATGCCCATGCCCTTGAGAATAAGCGTGAAGATCTCTTTAAGCATCCCCTCCAACATATTCGACAATATCAGCTCCACTGTTCAATGACCGAGTTCGGTAGTCTCTTCAAAAGTCCTCTCCTAGATCAAAGCAAATTGCTTTAAAACGCAAACACAACATGAGTTGATCAAAACTCCCAACCATGTTCAATAACTCCTCCCTCTTCTCTGTGGATTTCAAACAGCCATGAATACTGTCAACCCTGCCTCAAGTGGTGACGAACTACAGGCACGGTGCTCCAACTCGCTTTGGTGCCACAAAGCCACTCTTTGGCTACGGTTGCGCTCGATGCCTTTTAAACTTCAAATCTGCTCGCAACAAGGCCTGATTGTTGCAAACCAGAAAAGTAGCACTTGACCCTGTCTTCTAGATTTGATTTAACCTCGTTTCAATGGTTTTTGAGGTCTCTTTATGAATTGTGTGGCCACTTTGCTGGTTCTTCCCCCAAGAAAACAACAGGTCAAACATTGTCAAAGTGGAACTTTGATCTGAACTACTCGACATCATGCCCCCCCACCAAGCCTTCCAAAACCTGAGTGAACATGTTTGAAGGGATCATCGGGAAGATGAAACTGCCTCCGGGCCCTCACCATGTACATCATCTCGGACAACGCGCCTAGAAGTTTCTGGGGGATTGTTCACACCATCTCTGACCAAGCCAAGTTTTGGTAACGGTCCATTCTTTCTAGGTGTTTTGCTCCAAATTAGTCAATCACCAAGCAAGCCAAAATACATACGAGTATGGTATATTTGATGAACATGTACGCTGATCCTATTTATTCAGATAGGCCATTGGACTGATTTTGTTCCTACCCTGGAATTCTTATACTAATCGTTGACATACCGTTTGTCTTAGGCTGAACCAACAACACCGTATTGCTCGCCCAGTGCCCCTTCCTTCGCCCAGCAACACTGGGCGCTTCGTATTCACCTCGAGCTGGTGGAGGTGGATTCTCCTGCGGAGAACCAGTTCGCATCAGCTCCTTTTCACATGAAACATGAAAAAGCCTTTGGAGCGGCAAAAACACAAGGAGTAGGACCGTCGGATGTTGGAGGGTGCTTCTGGAGCTTATCCTCAAAGGCAAATGCTTAGAGCTTCGTTCTTGTTGACTGAATCCTGCAAATTTCAGTAGCTTGTTAGACGGTCAGTGTTGCTTTCCGAACTGGATCTGTTCGACCAAGCATGGTTGGAGGGAAGGTATTCACAAAGGAGCGACCCTATGGCTGAGCGCCCTCAACGTTTTGGCTTTTGCGCCAACGTTTTGCGCCTGTCTCAATGCTGATGCCCTAGTTTCTGCCCAGTCGGTTGATGCTATCAGTCGAAGGCGGGCAAAAACCGCAAGGCTCACACGAGATGGTGTACCTTTTTCACCCTTTTTCCACCAAGGCTGGCACCCAAAAATACGCTCCATATGGCCGAAGGGACGCTCCATATGGCCGAATGGACGCTCCAGATGGCCGAAGGGTCGCTCCATGTGGCCGAAGGGTCCCGCAGGTCGGGCCTGGTTGAAGACTTGGAAGAAACCTCCGAAGAGATCAAAGACCTTGTTCTGATCCTTCACGAAGAAGGAGCAGCTGATGACTTCCTCACGATCGAACAGAACATCATCGATCAATTGGCAGGATTGTTAGAGGTTCCCTTCAGTAATTACTGCACATCAGGTCACTCAGGGTAACTAAAAGCTTCAAAGGACCTCAATATACAAAGAAACTTCCACCATCTTCCACCGCGGTGGAAGGGTTGGTGTTTGGAACCCCTTCCGGGTGGTTAACACCTCGACTGCCTGCGCTTCGCCCTTTTCGCGCGCTTCTTCGCTTCCTTGAGGGTCAACTGGGCCCTCTGCAGCAAGCGCCCCAAGCTCTCAAGGGCATCCAGGCCTCCCCGGGCGGGACTCTCAGTGTGGGGATGGTGCAGAAGGTACCAGTAGCGATGCACTTGTTACCAGTAGCTTCTTGCTACTAGTAGCAATGCCCTGTGCTACTAGTAGCTTCTTATTACTAGCAATGGCCTCCAAACTACGTCGCTTCAGCCACGTGGTCCGGTTGGCTCCGAAGGGTCCAAACGCGAAGACCACGCCGGACCGGTGGAACGATTCGGACACTGTCGACCACGCCGGGCCGATCTGGGCAAAACATAGATGCTGTTGATACTGCTATTGATAGGTCTGGCTTAAACAATCTATGTAACAATGGCAGGAACACAAGCCTCTGGCTTGGAAGAGCAAGAATCCTCTGGGTTTGGTGGGAGCCATGCAAATCAATCCCCACAGAATCAGACTGGAGATTCTGCCCATGATCGATATAAGACCTCGACAAACTACTCTAGGACCCCTCTCAAGTGGAGTGTCCAAAGCGCATGTTTTGAATGTAGACTCTGGATGAATAAAACCTTTCCCACATAAAAGAGGTCTTAGTGCATCCAAAGTTGGGGGGGTTATGATGTTTATGTACCTCAAGAGTCTCTACAGTCTTTGTGTCCTGACTTCGAAAGCTCCACACAAACCGCTATCAGCCAAAAACCCGACCACCGTGGCCGACCAATGCAACCCCGCCACCTCAACAGGCAAAAAACAGAACAAAACACGCTTTTGGTTTTAAACTGCTTCGGATCCAGAATCCCTCAATCAACCACCGGCCGGTGAACTGTGTGTCCTGCAGTTGTAGATCGATTGTTGTTCAATTTTGTTTGGTCTTTTTCACATGTTCTTTTTTGGGGGGGGATGTCTGAGGGGAAACTGGAAGGATGGGAATTCGTCCCCACAGGCCACGAAACGTGGAGAAGTCCTGGATCCGTCTCGATTCCTCAGCGTCAGGCGTTTCGGATGCTGAGACCGCCGACCAGTGGAATTCCACGCCAGCTGGGCTGAGGTGAAGGCGAAGCCTCATTTGCTGGACGAGGGTGTGGGTGCTCATCCTTTGAGGTGGTTAGCTCGCTGCATATTGTTGGCGCGCCTGTTTCTTCACAAATCCCATCATTTTGCCTCATGGTGGAAAAACTCCCCTTGGGGTAGGGGTCGATGTCTGGATACTTCTGGCAAATTCTGGTACCATTGGTAGATCTTGGCAGTAAATAGCCCCGATTGCTCAATGTTGGAGCTGGAAACTTGATGTGTTGGCAATTTTCTGGTCTTTCGTGTGTTGGAACCATCAACGTCCGGAAAGTGGGAAAAAAATGGACGTGACGTTAGTCCTCTGCGCCAGTTGTGGAGCAACCAAGCTGCAAGCCATCCCCAAATATACACTATATATATATAGAGATTTATATTATTATATACATATAATATATATATATATAATAATGTATATATTATGCTTCACGATTCACTAAAAAACATAGATCTTGATTGTGAAATACAATTAGAACCTCTTCATAATTCTTCCTATAAAGGTTTCATTCATCAAGAGTCTACATCATCTTCCCATGTTGAAGCCCATGATCTGGGGTTGAAGCGAATGGTGACCCACTCCCAACTGGTAAGATTCCAAGTACCAAAAGACCCCCCTTCCGGAACGGCAGCAGATCACACCTGCGAATAGGTCTTGGCGGCTTGGCGCTTCCCAGTCTCACAGCGGGTTGGGAAGCCCTTCACTCTACAAGCACATCAAATGGTCGAAGTAAGACATAATGAGACATAGTAAGACCAGGTCATGATGTCCATTCAGCCTCTTCGAACAGAGTGGTTACTACGGATTCGATTCCCATGCTAAACCAGGCCACTCTGAGTCAAAACCAGGCCCTCTGTGGACTCCTCGGACTCAGACCTGGCCGCGGTGCGGGGATGACGGGACTGGGTGAGGTGGACCACGTGCATGGCACGAGTATGGTCAACACGAGCGAAGACGCAGGAACTCTTGATTCAAGCCGTGCTTGGATTCACCTCTCCCATCTACCAAGAAATTGTGTCCATAGTAGATGGTCCTTATAGTGGTCCTTTGTAGATGGATGTAGATGGTGTCTTCAATCTTCACCTTCACCTCTCCTGGGATTCCTTATGGTGGTCCTACAACCTTTCGCACGCACTCCCAGGAAGGCCGTACTGTTGACACTCACTCCAGACACCCACTCCTTAGCTGCTGAGCTCCTCCGGACACATCTGCAGTACATCGCAAAAGCACTGACTTCTTCGGCAAGCGCTGCGCCTCTTCCATGTGGGGACTGGGACGACCGGGGACGACTAGGGCGGGTGGAGGCCATCAATCGGACGCAAAAAAATGATCCTAGGTCCTAAGTCAAAGATCATCAAAGGAGCTGAATTTCTTTTGGATAGGTAAGTCCCAAAACGCCCCGAGTTCTGCAAGATCCAAGCCCTTTAAAATGCGTTTCACATCGTTTCATGGCTTTCGTGAGAGCTCCCAATTCTCTCCACCTACGTCCATCCGAACGCCGCCGAGCCCGGCCACGCTTAGCGACCTGCACGATGGTCAACGCGGGGACGACCTTCGTGGTCTGGGTGACCTGGTGGGCCGGGAGTGACGCGGCGGGGAGGGCATGGCTCGTGGTCTGGGAAGTGAGGAGGAGGCGTTTTGTTGGGGAACTGCCCCTGAAAATGCCTCGCGAAGACCGAAGACGATCGCATTACTCCCCCATATTGAAACAAGCAACAAATTGGAGCATTTCTGGCTGGTTCTAAAATAGTAAATTTGTTTACTTACTGTTGCAGGTAATAGGACAAACCCAAACTATCCAGGACTTCAACACTTCCGCAGATCCGCCGAGGCCATACCCCCCCAAAAGCCCGCCTCCTTGATAGCTCGTCGGACCTCCGACGCCTCCGAGATTTGGGCCACCTGGTGACGTGGGGTTCTGTCTCATTCTCTTATTGTTTGTCTATAGGTTCTCAGGTCCTCCTATATCGTTGGCTCAATATCTACGCGATGGGCTCTGGTGCAGTCGTGGCAAGTTACATAGTAGATGCACCAAGATGGTGCAGGTCTTTCCAAATCATAGGCCCTATGGATCCACATACCTTCTCAGAAGGTATGTGGGCTCTCCAAGCCTACATAAATAGTCTCCAATCACCTTCTCAGAAGGCATGTGGATCCATAGGAAGGAGATTGCACCAAGATGGTGCAGGTCTTTCCAAATTTCACTTCCAACCTAGCACAGGGATTGAACCCCTTTGGACACTTTGTAGTCAAGCGGTTCTTTGTGGCATACTGGCATGCTGTGGTTGTGGGGCGCTTGTGAGTCTGGTGGTGATCACGCAACGCGAGCCGCTGCGTCGATCTCGTCAGGTTTCTCCTGTTTCATGGTGTCAAAAGGCAAATGCTGACCAGTCACGTATGAGCCCTGGCCCCTGTCATAGATGAATGTTGTGTCTCAAATCTATGTCACGTCGGAAGTCACGTCTCAAACATTGCCATGATGTCATGAATAGTTTCGGTCCTACATGTTTCTGTCTGGGAGTGTTCGCTTGGGAATGTTGGCAGTGCAAAAGTGCCAAACGCAGTGGTCACAGCTCATCAAAGAGAGAGAGAGAGAGAGCGAGAGAGTAGCAATGCATTCGTTGCCAGTAGTTGTTCGCTGCAGCTTTGCGTTCGCTGCAGTCTGAAGTGGATTCGTTGTGGCTCTTCACGCAGTGCTTTGCCGAACTCCCCAGCCCTCAAACTGTGGTCCGGTTTGGAAGCACTTAGGACTCGCATGGTCTCGCTCTCCGCTGCCAAGCGTGGTCTCTCAATGACATGGCTCGGGTCGGCGCTGCCGTCCGGGTCCTCCAGGTTGGCCCCCCATTGAAGAAGAAACTACGAACGGAGCGATCGGACGCTACTAGTAGGGGTCCTGGCCGTAGCTACGAACAGAACAAGAGGACGCTACTAGTTACTAGGAACAAAGTGAGACATTCAACTTCTGAACCCAAGACATGCGACGTCGCGATCAGTATCAGTGGAGAGCGTGCAGCACATAAACATCAAAAGCTGTGTCATGCATGTGACAGGCATCCACCAAGCTGGCATGGGTTCATATCAGGGAACTTCGCCACTCAAACAGGGAAGGATGGACTCCAGTAGAAGAACGAATATGCATACACAAAGCCAGTGGCATGAGGTCCAGCACACCCTCCCCCCCAAAAAAGGGACCTAAGGCAGAAAGGATCCAGAAAACATCAGATCACTAACAGCTGTCATCAAGTCCGCCTCATTGTGCCGGGGGTGCTCAGCAAGCGGTTGAAAAAAAAAACTAAAAAAACAATTGTTGTGCACTCAACTGGTTTTTGTTTTTGTGTTTTAATCAAACAGTCAAAACATACCAAAACAAAAAACAAACAAACAACGCGAAAATCTCCAACTGAGCTGGAAAAAACTGGTACGAAAACCATGATCCCAACAGCAAACCGTGCGATTTACAAGCGGCGGTCTTTATGTTTGGTGGCGGTGGCGGCGATGGCGATGGCGATGGCGATGGCGGTGGTGGTGGTGGTGGTAGTGGTAGTGGTAGTGGTGGTAGTAGTAGTAGTAGCAGCAGTAGTAGTAGTAGCAATAATAGTATTAAACACAGCAGTAGCAGCTGCAGCAGCAGTCGGAGTAGGAGTACACAGGAGTAGGGGTAGGAGTAGGAGTAGGAGGGGCAGTAGTAGTAGTCGCAGTAGTAGTAGTAGTAGTTGTAGTAGTAGTAGTAGTAGTAGTAGTAGCAGTAGCAGTAGCAGTAGCAGTATCAGTAGCAGTAGTAGTAGTAGTAGTAGTGGTAGTAGTCAGTAGTGGTGGTCATTCTGGCTGAGATAGGTCGTTTTTCGCCGAGAAACCTGGCTAAATACGGTCCATCGAAAGTGAGCAGCAACAGCAGCAGCAGCAGGAGAAGGAGCAGGAGAAGGAGGAGCAGCAGCAGCAGGAGGAGCAGCAGCAGGAGCAGCACCAGCAACAGCACCAGCAGCACCAGCAGCAGCAGGAGCAGCACCAGCAGCAGCACCGGCAACAGCACCAGCAGCAGCAGGAGCAGCAGGAGGAGCAGGAGGAGCAGGAGCAGCAGAAGGAGCAGGAGCAGCAGGAGCAGCAGGAGGAGCAGGAGCAACAGCAGGAGCAGGAGGAGCAAGAGGAGCAAGAGCAGCAGCAGCAAATACATGATGTACGTAGGTAAGAAGGTCGTTCCAATGACGTTTTGGATGTCGTCCGGAGGGTCGTTCCCCAGCTAAATGACACATTCCACAAAGACAGAAAACATCAGAAATAGCTGCGGCGGTGCGTGGAATTCTGAACGAAGGATCCCACAATACTACTTTACATCAACCCACCTTTTTTTTTTTCTGGCTCAACTTCTTGGGACGAGCCACAAATGCAGTGCAATCGACCAGGGTTGAGTCGTTACCACTGGTCTCCAGCATCCGCCGGGCGATATCCTCCCTTGGATGGCGCCAGTGGCGATGTCTCCACACACTCTGAACGGCAAAAGAGGAGGACTGCTCGACTCCAAATCCAGTGACTCTAGTTTATGGCTGCGCTGCAAAGGTGACTGAATGTGAATGGGTCTCTCTCTCTCTCTCTTTCCCTGACAAAAACGTGAAGTGTCGTGTAGATAATTATAGCACAATGACGCCAAATGTGAACCACAAGCTCAGGTGACTGTTTTAAAAGAAACATGGTTAAAGGTTAAGTTAAGGCCTTATTCGATGGTTGGTGCTTCCAGTCTGGTGTCATGCAGGTTCCGCCCTTCCAAGCTCTTCCAACTCCCAAGGGTCCCAAGGGTGCTGGAGTGTCGCACCTGATTTCTTTAACCCCTGTTGTAGGAGGACATAGGAGTTGCACACTCCTTGCTAATATCAACACTTGCTGGGTCCCTTGATGATGCACCCTGGAACCATCTATCTGGGCACACACCAGTGGTTTCAGGGCCAAGCATCGTTTCATGAAAGGCATCTCCTTCACAGTCAGAACTGGCCAGGCTCCCCTCCAGAAACATCAGCCCTGGCCAGAAATGTAAGAACTCGTTGGCGCGCAATGTCGAGTGAGTACAGTAGAGGTGACCGCCTTATCGTGACACCGCGGGGTCCAAGACGTCCACGTCCGAACGTGGACTGTCGGCCCCGGGAGGATGGCCTGTCATTGTCCTTTACTGTCCGCCCTTTGGATGATTCCAAGGGGTGTGCTCCTTCTTGGTTCACAGTTTTGCTGGTTGAGTAGTTACATGTCCTCTTGACCTATCTGTTGCCCACACACCACTCCCCAAAAAGAAAACACATATTCTCTTAGTAACATATGTTTCTCTGGGCAGGGCATGAGCCCCACAGCCATCAACCCTATTAAAGCTCGCAGAAGAATCTGCCGTCACTGCAAAAACATCCATCCCAAAGTTCTGACTTCAAGCTGCCAAGCTGATTGAGCCCTTCCCAGCCTCTGGCTGACACTGCGTAGATACCTTTATGCCTCATGGAAGCGACCATCGACGCGAAGACCTCGACCATCCTACCGCCAAAGTCGCTCCGCCATCGCGATGGAGTCGCTCAACTTGTGTCAACAAGCACCACCTTCAATCGGCTTTTTGAGAGATCCAGATGTGTGGCTCTCAGACCACGTGACTTCTGTTCTCTTCTTGTTGGGGGGAACTGAACCCACTGAATTTACCCAAAGGCTCCATGCGAATGTAAGATGTCTATGCCTACAACCCCTACAATCAACCACCCCAACTGACCTGGTGTCATATGCTGAATTGGAAGATGTCTTCATGGTCATTTGGTAGCTGACATGCTGAATCGGAGATGCGGTTTCTTCTTCTAGTGGAATGCCCTTCCTCCAGTCGACGTCAACCAGGCTACAAGTACGGTTTCAGAGGTTCGATGGCACTGGCACCCCGTTCGATGCCTTTTTAGATAGGGGTCCATCTAAACCACCCCGAACCTGGGGGGCCCTTGTGCCATCGAACCTCTGAAACCATGGTACAACGAGCAGTTGCACCTCCAGCTCTGTCGAGCGCTCTTGCCATCCGGAATGTTGGCCACGCAGGCGATGGAGTTCCCCACGAACTGACCGACGGTTCGTCGTGGGTGACGAATTGCCAGGCCGTTTTTTTTGTTGGAACCAGTCTCTGGTTCCAACTAACTCCCTCACTTTCCCTGGTTAAACGTTTTTCCATGTTTTTCCAACTGTCCTTGTTTTGTGGCGAAACCATGATGAAACCAACTCCCAAAAGGGCCAAAGGTTCTCCACTGGCTGGGTAGGCCAACGTCAGAAGTGGTCCGAAGTGGTCGACCGCTGAAACATCTGCTAGACAGGTTCCATGACTTCCGAACGCTCAGAAATCCAATGGGCTTGAAACATATGTCACCGAGGCCATGGAGTGGGTCAATCAACGCAAAAACATAACTCCCTCCATGTTGCTGGTCAAAGGTGGGACATGTTGACCTACTCCCAACATCTCCATGTTCCATGATTAGAGTTATATATCATACGTATTATACCATACGTTACCATCCTCTTGTGTGGATCATCCAGTGACGGACCTTTCTTTTTCCGAGGGAACAGCCATCCCATCCCGTTTCAACCACAACCAAAACCTCTCCCAAAGACCGCTGGTGGAAGGAGCTGCCCCCGTTGTCGGCTCACAACCGGTGTGACCGGACAGCCGGTTTTAGAGTTATCAACCGATGTGATGTGTGTCCCTTGGATTGTCAACACCCTATGGTTGTTGTTCAAACTCTATTCTTGTTGATGTTTGTCTGTTTTGTCTGTTTGCCCCATTAGTTTTCGTTGCTCCCTTGGATGGTCAACCGCTATTTCTGCTGTGCAGAAAATCAAGCCGCCGATGAGAACACATCTAAGACCAAAGCCTCAGGAACAACCACTACTACCTACCACATTGACCATGGTGCTGGGATCCAAGAATGACCCGTACTGGCGGCATGGACAATATGATTGCACACTTACTTGGACAAAGCAAAGCCTTTTCTCCTGACGCCCTGCAGAACACAATGTCAGCATGCTGCTTAGAGGCTTAGGGCTTAGAGGCAAGTCCACTAGTCGATAATTTTGAGTGGCATAGCGGCATAACGGACCCGAACGTTGTCAAAAAACTTGGACTTGCACCCTTTGCACACGTTCATTTGACGAAAGCCTCCGCAGTGTTTATTGATTTGCCCAAGCTCTTTGTCCACTGTGGATGTGTCTCACAAAGGGGGACCATTCAGGATCCCATCAATTGGCTTTAGAGTCTTCATTCTTCATCTACTTTTCGTCTAGTTGTCCTGTTGCTAGAAGGGTCTGAGACTGGCCACCCCCTGCCCATCTGTCAAGCTCCTGATACTCGCCAGGCATTTCAACGACCTCGTTCCACCGGAGTGCGAGGGGGCCTTTCGCCGTTGCATCCATGATCTTCGGGTGTAGACAAACGCTGTCCGGAATGATGTTTGCGTTTCTGGTGGCCTAGACATAAACTACAAAAACGACCGCATCGAGCAAGTGAAAGACTGGACTGGCTTGGGCAGGATCAGATCTGTGTTTGTAAAGACGTCTTTTTGTCCAAAGGCATGGTCGAGAGAATTTCATCAAATGCAGGCACCAAACATGCTGTTCAGCTGTAAATGGGGCTATCCAAACAAGGAATTCGAATATCTAAATTCAACGGGGTCACAATATGGCACAATGATGATATAATGGCTTGTCTAGGTGGAACTCGACCAAAACACACTCCCGAAAAACCAACCTTGTACCTGGGCTTCCACTGATTAGGCTAATATGTGCTGATCTTGTCTATATACAGTAATATGCAGGACACCAAAAGCAACACACTAAGAAATCAGAACGTGCACAAATGTGCACGAACGTGCACACTTCGACAATTGTATTCAGCTAACTCAGTTCCCCGAGGAAAGGAATGGCTCAACGGTAAGGTGAGGAGTCCGATCAGTTGAAGATGTTTTAACGAGTGGGTTTTGCACAACTGCGGCGACAAGCTGCAAAAACGCGCGGCTGCTGAAAGTGGCTGAGAAACCTGTTTTTGGGGGTGGAAGCATGAAGAACCATGAATCAAAAAGTGGAAAAGTAGGGTGACAGCTTGTTCAAAAGTTGTGCAGGTACACAGTCAGACGTCTCTGACTGCTTCCCTCGACACACCATAGCTTCGTTGCGTCAGGTAGGTGTGTCGAGCCTGACGCCCCTGCTGGTGGAGATTTCTTTCAGGGTGGAAAACGGGGGGGAAAGTAGAAAGTCAGTAGAGGTGAACCCTTGGTCCAGGGGTTGACACACACAAACAGCCGATTCCGGCGCAAGTGTGTAAAACGTGGAAGGTGGAACTTTGTACAGAAAGCGCCAATATTGGCGCTGCGGAAAACTAGTAGCCACCTAAAAAGCCTTAGAAAGACAGACAAAGCAAACAAAACAAACGCAAACTAAGAGGGCAAGAAAGAAAGATAGGGGTAGTTACGAGGCCCACTTAGTTAAATGAAAGTAGAGCGCGAGCGGGACATTTGTCTTAAACCGCCCGGGTAGCTAGCAATAGGCTAGGAGAAACAGAAGGAAAGGCACCAACACACAAGTGTGTTGAGTGCGATTTCCTTCTGTTTCCCGAGTAGCGGGTGGGGTAGCAACGGAGGCCCAGGGGTAGGGAGGGGAAAATGCACGATTAATTCATCCGGCCTGTGAATACTTAGCAGCACATGCACATGTGAATACTTAGCCGTCAAACATCTCAAAAAACATCTCGAAAAAACAGCAAGTGTTGCAAAACTGTCAGTTGTAGAGCTGTCAAAGTTGGCTTGATGTGGAATGCAGTAAGTAATGTAGTGGTGTGTTCATGCAAATCGAATTAAATCTGGAAGCTCAGGTCTGCTAGCTTGAGTTCTTCATGCGGAAAAGTCATGTCAAGAATGCAAAAACTGCAGATCGCTACAGAGTCCGTTGGAGAAACAGTTCCCGTGGTGAGGCTCGGCAGCCTTTGTGGCAGTTAATTCAATGGTTGTGTCGGTGACTTCCGGTGGAATTCCTGTGAAAAGTGCACGATGAGACAGCGCCCCAATGACGGGGATCACACTCAGCACCCGAGTGGGACGGCTGAGCGAAACACACTTCGACAATTGTATTCAGTTAGCTCAGTTCCCCGAGGAAAGGAATGGCTCAACGGTAAGGTGAGGAGTCCGATCAATTGAAGATGTTTTAACGAGTGGGTTTTGCACAACTGCGGCGACAAGCTGCAAAAACGCGCGGCTGCTGAAAGTGGCTGAGAAACCTGTTTTGGGGGGTGGAAGCATGAAGAACCATGAATCAAAAAGTGGAAAAGTAGGGTGACAGCTTGTTCAAAAGTTGTGCAGGTACACAGTCAGACGTCTCTGACTGCTTCCCTCGACACACCATAGCTTCGTTGCGTCAGGTAGGTGTGTCGAGCCTGACGCCCCTGCTGGTGGAGATTTCTTTCAGGGTGGAAAACGGGGGGGAAAGTAGAAAGTCAGTAGAGGTGAACCCTTGGTCCAGGGGTTGACACACACACACACACAAGCAACCTATATGAAGCATGAATTGGCAGGGCTTCCTCTCCCAAAGGCATTCCACTCTCCGCGCACTGCGGGAACGAAGAAACAACACAAAACAGAACCATCTGTGGACATCTCTGCGGCTTTCAACACAAAGCACACAACACATCAAAAGCTTTGCAATGGACCTTCCACAACAACCTTCCCCACTGCTTTTCAATGGCAAACATCACTTTCCAATGGACAGTCCCCAACACCCGGCAAACCGTGCACGAAGTGGCAAAGTAGACTAGAACCTCTCCACATATACAAAGATGTCTTACAATCCTAATGGGCGGGGGGATATGAATCACGAACCTCCATGACTTGCCAAACATAAGCCCAAACACTCCGTGTATGTATGGCATATTTTACCCACCATATATAAGATGTTTTCAGGATGTTTCGGGGGCACATATCATTCATACAATATATATCGTTAATATTATATTATGATTCTACATGGCCACACACATGGCATATCTACCCATGCTATACTCCCGGTCCTCGCCGGCCCCCCAAGGAGATGTGACCCTTCGCCGCCTGGGCTCCCCGAGCCGTCAAGGCGGGTGGCGAGGCACGCACCGACGCTGGTAGGACAGACCTCAGGACAGACGCGGCGCGTGGTCGAAGGGCGCGGCGCGTGGTCGATGCGGGAATAAAAGAATCAAAAGAAAACACACGGTATCTATTTGATTCAGGTGTAGTAGAATAAATATTTGTATACAGTATACATATCATTGTCCTGATATATGTAATGGTTAAGTTGCCTTATTATAAGGGTTCCTGGAAGCCCAAGTCTAGAAACACCTCCACTCGCCACGAATTCACCCTCTCGCCGGGCAACATCAGCGCCGCTCTCACCGTCTCGCCCTGACCTTTGGGCGCATTCACGAGGCAATCCACCTGGCGATCGGCCACGGGCGAAGGCCTGACGCGTGCTTGGCGCCTGAAAAGTCTTGGTCCAAAGGGAAAAGTGAAACACACCAGGACTCACGAAAGGGGGAGTGTTTTTGGCCTTTAAACACTTTCTGGGGGGGTCCTTGTACATACTTGTCTTAAAAGTTGATATCAAACATGAAACACATCAAGCCCGTACTATCAAAACCTATAATCCTTGTGGGCCAGCTGATGCAATTTCATCGTCCCTCGTCGCACCCCCCAAAAAAACCAAAAAACAGCGACCACACTCACTCCGCATGTCATGCCGGCATGCCCACTCTCCACCGATGAGTTCTGCTCCCAAGCGGCGAGATCGGAGAGATTCGCACCCGCCGCAAAAGCGATGTCGCGCACGTCCCAGGTCTCTTGGAGCATGGTCTTCTCGAGCCTTCGAAGCGAGACCCGGACTGGTGGGACTGGCGAGGACTGGTCAGGGGTTGATGGTAGGGGTCGTAGGTACACCGGATCCATGGTAGCCATATGGAGCCTCTGGTGGACAATTCAGTAGGTTCACTTCCCCACAAAAAGAGAAGAGAACGGAGGTCATGTGGTCTGAGAGCCACACATCTGGACATAGGATTCTCAAAAAGCCGATTGAAGGTGGTGCTTGTTGACGCAGGATATCGAGAGAGAATTCTCCCGCAGGATATATAAGGATCAACCTTGAAGAACGAGTGTCGAGACCGGAGAACAGCCATGAATTCCAATGTGGGAAGATGCAGAAACAGCAGTGGTAACATCAAGTCAGAATCGTTCGGAACATCTAGTGGTAACATCCAGTGAGAGTGCAGTCCAAACACTCACACACTGTTTTGAGGCAAGTCCTCTGAAGTTTGTTCTGCACACTCCTGCAGTGTGCATGAGGCCAAGCACCTCGTTCCCTCCGTGAATTCCTATGAGCAGCAATGTTCTCCCACATAAGTGAATTGCCATGCTGGTGAGGATCTGCACAGATCCAAACCCAACAGTAATGGACAAATCGCTGCCGAAACTAGGGCAAATCCATGAGCAACCCCAGAAAGATAGCGGATAGCTCTGGTCCTGGCTTTTGACCCGCCAAACGCCGGATTTGGCCACTTGCAAGCGAACGGTTACGCTTCTTCATCCGGTCTCCGAGAGACGTCTCGTTCAGTTCCATCATGGCGGTCATGTAAACGAAGCCATGGGATATGATCCCCACACTTTCCTCAGTCGGACCAACAAGACCTTCCAGCCCGCCAACGCCTGCCTGCAATCCAGACCTTCCCTGATAGCAACGTAACAATTTACAACAATGACAGCCAAAGCAAACAAAAGATCAGTGGGAAAAAACAACATTTCAATGGAATCGCCCTCACTTCAATGATGTTGTACACGCAGATTTGTGCTGCAATGGCATTGCACGACCGTGATTCATGGTCAGCAGTGTTGTTTAGAAGCAGTGTTGCTTTTCTACCTGCTTCTTGGCCGAAATATCGCAAGAAAGTTAGCAAACAGCCCCCCATCCAAAAAAATACTCGTTTGGCCAACGCCATACACACCCATAGATTGGTGGTTTGTATGAGGCGCTTGACTATGCAAATATATCCTGGCATGTAGCAAATATCATAACCTTCATGAAGCCTTCATGTCACATACCTGGTTAATGCCAAGTCAGGATTAATAAATCCCCCCAAGTTAATCCGAGCCCACAAAGCCGCCGGAAATTGCCCAAATTAAAAGTATTATTGGCTGTTGATTTCCCCCCCCCTATGGTCTAGTTTTCTACCAACAATCCCCCCCAGTTAATCCGAGCCCACAACCAGGTCAGTTTTTCGTACTACTACTACTACGACGACGACGACTACCACCACCACCACCACGACTACTACTACTACTACTACTACTACTACTACTACTACCACTACCGCTACCGCTACCGCTAATGCTACTGCTGCTGCTGCTGCTGCTGCTCTGCTACTGCTACTGCTACTGCTACTGCTACTACCACGACCACCACCACAACCATCACCACCTACTACCTTTGATGAAATCCTTAACAATGTCTAGGGCTCAGGGCCTATAAATGGCCTTATTAAAACAACAATTAAAAACAATCATTTGACAAGCTCACAAAGGGTACCCCTCACAAGAGCCGGTCCCCCATCAATAATCTGCACTACTACCCCTATTGATTTGATCCTGTGTCCCTGGCCTTTTCTTTGTGCTTGTTTAAACTTGTTGTGACTACTACTACTACTACTACTACTACTACTACTACTACTACTACTACTAC
>CAXAMN010025694.1:776152-792084 GCA_963970005.1 Durusdinium trenchii
ACTTACTACTTACTACTTACTACTTACTACTTACTACTACCTACTACCTACTACCTACTACCTACTACCTACTAAAACGTACTACCTACTACTACCTACTACCTACTACCTACTACTACCTACTACCTACTACAAGTACTACCTACTACCTACTACTACCTACTACCTACTACCTACTACTGGTACCTACTACCTACTACCTACTACCGACGACGACTACGACTACGATGGCTCCCTGAGCCGATAATTCAGGGGGAGTGGACCTCATGAGTGGTATCTCATACCTTCTTGACCTTGTTGACCTTCTATGTGGGGGGGAGGGGGGGCAGATTAATCCGGGGTTGACATTATAGGTCATAAATTCATCTATGATTCATACCATTGTTATAGGTTATAACCTTCCTTCCGTCATGTTATAGGGTGATCGGTCGAGTCGGTCGAGTCACCCTCCACGGGTCGAGTGCCGTCCAGCGACTGCCGTCTTCTCGCTCCCTGCAGGCCACCAGGGCGTGTTCACGACCTGCGGTGTGCGACGGTACCGGGAGATCGATCGATCCCGAAGGTGGAGACGATACGTTCAAACCTTGAAACATATGGATATATATACATATACATACCCATTACATCTACGTATCGACAGGTCCATATATGTATATATGATTATATATATATATATTATACGTTGTGTAAATATAACAGTCGTAATTACGTGGTGGTAAATGGTTGCTCCTCATGAATCAAAGTCCTTGATGGTCCCAGACTGGCCGAATTGGTGTTGTGGATGGTCTCAGCTACTTCCCAAATCCCCACAGATTCACAACCCAAAGAAGCAGCAAAAAAACAGCATATAGTTCTACATCAAGCCATGAAGGCAGCAAACACGAAGCTGCCTATCTCTGCCTACTGCTAGCTGCTCAACTGATCCATCTGTCGGAACAAGTTCAGCACGACCCACCTTCTTGATGATGTCACCACTGTCTGCGCTGGCGCAGCCAAGCAAAAGCACCTGGGCCACTGAACCATTTAAACTCGTCGATCGCGACTCTCGAGATTCTTTGAGACATCGGTGAAGAAGGGTCACGCCGATCGAGGCAAGGTGAAGAGCTTGCAAGGTGAAGTAGTTAGAAACCTCCGAGGGTTTGAAAGTCAGACTGGTAAAACTGATGGTACTCGGTCGATCTAGTTGGTTTGCGGTTCGGTTCCCATGCCATGTGTCTAAATATTCAAACAAAGCCATGAACATGCCATCCTGCAATGTGAAAGGCTGCACTTGAGAAATCTTGATTCTTGATCCATCATGATAGCATCAGGATGTCCACCATCAAATTCGTACTGTTGATGTATCCGATCTGTAACCGTCTACACTCAGGCAGCAAACCCAGGATGCCCAAGAACTTGGAATATGTTAGATAAACTATTATGTACTGTGAGTGAAGCACTCTTTGTCCAGAAGCTGAAAACCGTTTGTTAACAACACATGAATCATGCAAATAACATCAAATAACCATGTCGGGCTGTTCCCCAAACATGTTGTATCGAGTTGTTTTTCATGCGCTTATTTATTGTTTTACAAGGTTTTGGAACGCACTCGAGGAGCAAACTTCTTCTGGAGGTCGGTGAACTCGAAGAACACGAAGAGAGCAAAACAGCAAAAAGTGGAACAGCTCTCTTCAGTAAAACAACATATTATAGCGACAAAGCGCGATGAAATACGTATTTTTGACTCCGAAATGGACAGGTGCTCTTAAATGACTCTTTAGCAGGTTCTGGTTGACTCGTTCTTTGGGGCGATCGATCGGATGGAGGCGATCGCGCAGGGAACCGGGGGTCCTTCGGTGGTTTTCGATGAAACGATAAAGATCTCTTAACAGTACGCTTTGGGATTGAAATGGATCCATAATCCGGATCCAAAATCATTCAACAGTCAATATAGCTTCTGACAATCTCTGATTGGTGGGGAACGGCTCCTTGAGAGCTGCGCTTGCGCAGCCACAAGCACGTGCGCTTGCGCGCATCTCCTGAGGGCCTGGCCGCAAGGACGCCCCTTGGAGCTCCTGGCGGACCAGCGACATCCATCGACCAAGACCGTGGTGTCTATCGACCACCCCCTTCAACACAATTTGCTGGGCCCAGCTGGGCCGTATGTTTTTCGGTGTGTTCACGGGGTCTGCACTCTGAACTCGGATCTGAGTATAGATATGATATACAAATGTTTCCTGGTGGGAATGCTTTCAACCTGGCCGAGTTCAGCAATACTTCTGAAAGACTTTGAACTTGGCACCTCACCAATCCTCGCCACACAAAAACCTTAACGATATGCATTGATTTGAGAACAACATCGGACCAAAGCAGGTCCAGCTGCAGCATGCCACATCTATCAGGCATGTACACATGACATGAAATAGCAGAAGGATATTCTCAGCAGCTGTTGCTCTCCGCCGTACCTCCCCTTCTTGTAGGTTACTAGGTGTTCCTTCTGGAGTGCTTGGGGGCATTGCACGAGGTAAAGGACCCACAAGCTAAGGAGGAGGGTTGAAGAGGCCGCTTGTGCTCAATGTCCCCCCAAAAGGGGGGGCATCTCACAGGCGGGTCCGTGGAGTACACATGTGCAGGATCCTGTACTGGAGAAAATGGAGATGAGACTCTCATCATGAGAGATGGAGGTGTTCCCTGACGGTAGGTCCCAAACAAGATGGCGGTCTCTTGAATGGTCCCAGTGACTGTAGGTCAGCCTTTCAACGTGTTTGGAAGGGCATAGGGCATTTCCATGCATTTCCATACTATACTAGGAGGCCTGAGGTCTCTTTTTGCAACCCCTTAGACGTTGAGTTGTCTCTAAACAACCTCTCAGTGCCTGGTCCTATCCCAAGGTTCCACCAGTCACACGACAAACGCGCTGGCCACACCTCCCAAACACGCCGACCAAGCCATCCCGAAACACCGGTGTTCAGCAAACCGGTCCACCCGACCGACGGGTGAACTCGTGACGTGTTCGGAACTCCGTGATGTCGTGTGGTGGCAGTGAGACATGGCGTTGGATGGCGTGGCATGCGGCATGTGCTGCACAACTCTGTGCCTTGGATGATGAGCCGCCTTTGAGCCGAAGAAGCCGTGAGACAGACGGCGAGGCGCAGGAGAAGCTGTGACATATTTGCGTCATGTGTTTTGGAAAGACCCCAAGAAAGAGCTGGAAAACACAAGAAAGACCCTGGTGTGATGATGAGGACGGTGAGGGTCACTACTATCACTATCTATGATGCATACTGATAAAACCTGATATCGAGTAGCTCAAGCATGGCTTTGATGATAGATCTCCAGACCAATCTTCCGTTGGACGTGGGTTTGTGAGAACCACTTGGCCCTACTTTTCAGTCCAAAAAGCATAGCAAACCCGCAAGCAAGTGCAAGCGCGCGCACCCATGATCGCCTTTTGAACACAATCAAGGGGTCAGTTTCGCATAGTTTTGCATTATATTTATTGGTTGTACACTTCAGTTTGGCGTCGTCTGAGCGTCGTGTTTTTGCGGTCTGAGTGTCTGACACAAAGCTTTGCCGTAGCCCTTGCTGCGAGCCTCTGGGTGCACCTGGCCCCCCGGCGCCACGAGGTTCGATGCAAAGTTCGATGAAGTTGGACGTCTCCAACGGACCAGGTGAGATCAGCCCCAAGAGCATTCACATCGTTCGGAGTGGAATTCCAGATTCCACATGCACAACGAATTCTATAATAGAAAAGGACTTGAGGCCAGAGGGGGTGAACGAAAGCTAGCTAGGGGGTGAACGAGAGTCTGGTCGTCAGGGATGGGCGCTGCTGCGCTGGGTGCTCTGCTGGCGCCGGGTCGTCTGCTGCTGCTGCTGCTGCTGGCGCTGGGTGGTCTGCTGCTGCTGCTGCTGCTCTGGGTCTGCTGCTCCTTTGTGGTTTGCTGCAGCTGATTGGTGGTAGACTGCAGATGCTTGGTGTGCTGCAGCTGCTTGGTGGTCCCGCTCACCGCGCGCAGGGGGGAGTCGAACCGCGGGGGGGGGGTCCATAAGATTGATTTAATCAATTATTTGAGGTTTCTGAGGTGCGTCCACCCCGTCACTTAACTTGCTAAAGCAAGAGCAACTCCAGCTAGCTAAGGCTAGCTTTCGTGACTTCGTGCCCCTTCCTTGCCCGCTCCCACATGTCATGCTGGATGTTTATATGGACTTTCCATTTTGGCTAAGCCCTCGTCTGTGGGTCCAAGTCGTCTGGCCATCCCGGGACTGAAGTTCACAGGGCGAACCATGTAGAGTCCATGGGCGATGTGGCTGCCACGGCCGTGAGCTGCTGGATGAAGCACCTAGGCAGGTGCGAGTGCGGAAGGACGATGGATGGAAACCTTAGCAAGGCATGAATTGAGTAGGGGGAGTCACTTGTTTCTCTTAAATCTATACTCTTCTCACGGGCAATCATCTGAATTGAACCTATCCGATTCAAAATCTATTAATACAATAATATGTTTTTGGAGTATAACGCATTTTTGGTCCAACAGTGAAGAACAACGTGAAGGCTAACTGGTGGCACCCTGCCCCTCCCTCTTGCACAGAGTTTCTGGGCATCAGCGCTGCACCCCCCAACATATGTGACATATGGTGTATATATGACATTTCCCAAACACTCCATGTATGGCATATATGCCTACATTGACCCCCAAAACCACCCCAATGTAGGCATATATGGCATACATGGAGTGTCTGGGTATGATATGGTATGATTAATCAATATCACGGACAACATGGAACTTGACATGTCTCATCAAGAGAAGATGTGGGCATTCATTATAGGGGAGGTCTGCCAAAAACACCGTTTGTGGCAGCTCTTTTCAGCACTCCAACGCTCCGGCTCACCGGTGAGCCGGAACGCTGCTCGGCTCTCGCCCAGCTGCATACACTCCAGCGATGCCCTCGAAGCCCGGAGCCTCCGTTCGGAGGTCCGGGCTGTTCAGCGTCGAAGCGAGGGAACTGGGCTGTTCAAGCGTCGAACATGCATGAGGGGGGGTCCCTTTTCTGTGCCCCACACCCGAGCTCTACAACAAGAGCCATGGTTTCTTTGATGCATTTATCCTTCAAAGGCATCTATAGAGAAATACATGCAAGAAATTATTCAGTCCTCCTACACACGAGTTGCAAAATGTTCCTGCCTACCAGCATCCGAGCCTCAAGAATGAAGGTCTCTGCATGCTGCGAAGGCTCTGGCAGCCATTGGGATTCCAACTCCTGCGAGGGCTCTGGGCCGCATCGCTCGAAGGGATGGTGCTCGGTCTCTCGGGAGGGTATCTTTTGGTGATCACAGCAGAGTCAAATGCGGATGACCTGCCTGAGGGAACCCCTGCTTCCCTTCAAACAACGGAAACCATGATGCGAAAAGCAAAGCCAGACTGGAAAGGGAAACTCCTCTTTTGTGTAGATCTCGTCGAATAGAAATGCATCAGGTTCCTGGCAGCTGCTCGTGCTGGGGCCAAAGTCAAGCCTCTGCAACTACTCTCCACATACATCACTGGCCTGAATTTGTCAAACTGCTAGAGTCTGGGGCAGAACTCTCTGGTGGAATTTGGTCCACCCGCGTCGAAACCTGGAGATATAAAGAATTTCAGTACCTAAGTGAGTGCAGAATGATGATCATGGGCACCCCTAGGCTCCAATAAGTATCCCTGCCAAGCTCTGGGAGTCCTCTTTTATCCGTGTCTCATCCTTTCGACCTGTGAGAAAGCCGCATTCGTCACAGGTCTAGAGGAGGGTGACAAAAACACATTTCTGGAGTGTATGCATTTGTTGTCTTGTAAATTTAATGTACTTATTACTATATAGACCATATATTAACACATATTATCCTATTACTATATGTAGTGTGATCACTGTACGTATATATTAATGTTAATTAACATATTAAATATATATAATAGTATAATTATGCTCTAGACCCTAGAGCTCCTCAGAAGGGCGCCAGGCCCTCCAACAAACGACCCCAAACACCGAAACGGAGGGTCGTCGGAGCCCAAACAAGATAACAAGGCTATCTGCCTTGTGTGGCTGTCCTGGATTGGGTTTGATCCATCTGTTTCAAAGGTGAGCTCTCGAAGATTGAGTGATCGACAACGAGATCAATGGATACAAACACCATGCTGTACCCGGTTCTGGAGCCAATCTTCGCCGTACATCCACCACCCTTGCCCCCTCTGGTCGAGGAAATTCGCTTCCAAAATCCTTCAGAGGATTTCAGAGGATACTCCCTGGAACCAACATGGAAGTGGAGTTCACCACCTGTTTGTAGTGAAAAAAAAGGGTCTTTCAAGGGTCCATTCTCCCCTTTTTCCATGTGAGTTTTAGGGAGTGTATCTCTGTCCAGTCCTCTCCCCGTGCTCGTCTACGTCGTTTCGTCGCACCTGGGCGACCAGCTCCGCCAGGCGGAGGATGCCCTTGAAGTCCTGCGGGCGTGAGGGCGTCCGGCGTTGGCTCGGGCGTTGGCTCGGTGAAAGAACGGCCCGTTGTAACATCTGTCCACTGCCATGCGAGGTTGAGGAGGAACAACCGAAGTGGAAGCCCCGTTTATGCCGAGTGGCGCGATCTGCACAAGAAGGGGCGGATCCTTCTGTCAGGCCAGGGGGGCTCGACACACTCGTCTAATTAAGCCGGTAAGCATATGACATCGTCTATTCATGTAGATTCTTGATGTCCACATGGTCTCATTTTGCCCATACCCCCGATATCCCCCGATCAGTCATAGCCATCTTCATCCCCAGGAGACGACTCAGATATTTTTTGGTACCCACCTTTCTTGAATTTCTTGGCCCCTGTTCTAAGAGTCCATACTCTGCCTTCTCTTTGAATGTGTATTTTTCCATGGTCTCTAGCCACATCGCCGGCTTCCGCATGGTCACCTCGACTTCCGCCGGGCCTCGGAAGAGGCCACCGAACACTCGCGCGGGAGGCCACCAACAGTCCAAGCCCAAACGCTCGGTGTGGGTATCATTCGACAGTTTTTAACACGCCTTCCCAGCCAACACACGCATAATGACTTGAGTGTTTTGGACTGGAGTAGTGCCCACTACTCATGAATTCCATTGAATTACTATTGCGGAGTGCGGATGTAGGCAAAATGCATGGAACACAAGGAGGCCCACATCAGATCACAAGGCAGGCCATGTGTCAAATGTTCTTCCAACTTCTATATCTTCAATAGGGTGGTGCTGGTCCTGTTGGGTTTCATTGTCCACCCATCCAACCATCTCAAGATCCGAGGCCGGAACGAATCATCTGGTGGCACCCCACCATGGCGGCTTAGGGACGGGGGGCTGGTTTGAAGCGGCCACAAAGAATAAATGGACACCCCCAACAGGTGTGGCTCGTGCATCTGGACACATATGACACCTCTGGAACTCGTGCCTTGACCAAATATGGTGAGGTCTTGGCCATTGTCATGCACCCAAGGCAGGCTAACGTGGTAAGGGAGACCTCCGTCGCTGTGGCGGTATGCCCATAGGCTGCAGTGACCCAAACTCTGCAGGCCCAGTCTGGTCAGAGGTTTCGACACCTGGGCCGGCTCGAGTTTCAAGCACCTAAAATCCTAAGACCTGGACCATGTCAAACCATGCTAAAGAATTGTAAAGATCTGCGTTGGTTTTAACATATTTTTCTTGATTAAAGTGCACTTAATATAACTTAATTATATGCTCATCGTCAAGCATCTCAAATCCATGAGTCTTGACCGCTTTGCAATGCATGATTGCTGCCGTCTTGTGCTCCAAACAGCTTTGGAGAAGAGTGCACAAAATCACAAAGTGCCACTGGGTCCACTCAAACCGAGGTGATCCAATAACAGGATGCCTCAACCTCCCGAACTTATCAAAAACAGGCAGCTTTCAGCATGAGCCTCCCAAACCGTCCTGATCTCCCACATAACGAAACAAGCTGCACACTAACCCAGCTGGTAGGTCAAGCAAGCAAATCTTCCATGCGACGTTTGATAGCTAAACTATGCTAAACCCGGTTGCCCCTGGAATTGCAGCAGCACAATCCCTACCTCCCCCCCCCCCCCAAAATTAAAAAAAAATAAAAAACGAATCTCAAGAAAGGCCCTGCAGCTTTGCAGCTGGAACCACGTCTCTTCATACACTTTGTTTTGGAGATCTGGCTGTGGGTCAAAACCAGGGGACCCTAGTTGCTGTGTTTTTTCTCACTGTGAAGTGGACAGAATAGACTATCAGCCCCCAAAAAAGCCACCTACCATAATGAAAGGGGCTCTGGGTTGGACATGCTTTGAACTACCTCACCTGGATCCACCACGTCTATCGTTTGCGTCTGTCTCGTTCAGTCGGACTCTGGGGACGGACTTCTTCCGGTCCATCTGAGCGGATTGGACAAGGGCAACGGTGGTGAGGATGGACCAGCCACTGGGAATCATTTCGCTCCACTTGGGCACCTGGTGCACGAACAAATATTCAGCCACTGAGCTGAAGAAGTAAAGAAAGCCGCATCTATCAGGATCGGCTGAACCAGTCATGGAGAGCTTGAGCTTGGTTGAAAGAGGCCTCAGCCTTGGAGGCTGAGGCGCCACGTTTCTGGAGATTCAGTACCCAACACATGGAAGTGGATGGCACCACCTGTTTGTAGAGGAACATCGCCTTGAAAATCTAACCATGCCATCCACGTAACCATGTCTGTGAGTCAGAGTGTAGACGTTTGTAACACCACCCAGCCTTTCTCACACAAAACACATCAAAGCACGATGGCTGTGCACCTTCTGTGCCAAATTTTGGAGACTGGAGTTTCTTGATCATGTCGTGACGACATCAATGACATCCAACGACTCGAGGCGTTTGTTCGCTCCAAGCTGTTCCAACACGAAGAGTCCATAGAACATGGAATGGCAAAAACAAGACTGACCATCCCTGCAAAAACATGCAAAAACAAGTTAGGTCATCATCACAACTGGACATCACCAAGAATGCACAACGATGCACGATTTTTCTTCAAAGCCACAAAACGAAAGGTGCGAATGGTATATAATACACCTAGACCTAGAACCCATGTGATCCCTTTTCTTAGACGGCCTTCAAACCTTACGGCCTTTTAGTCAAGGCGTCATGTCTGGGTTCTAGGGTAGAGCCTCCACAGGGGCCGAGCCTCCCTTGGCCTTCTTTGTGCCCCCCTGCCCCTTCACGTGCCCCAGTCTTCAGCCAACCACATCCGGTCTTGAGTCTTGAGCATCCATTTTTTGCTATCAACTGTAATTGAACAAGTTTGAGGAATCCCCATTGAGATCATCAGTTCCGCTTGAAAATCTGTCGTATGCCGTATGTCACCCGCAAGTGGCGGCTTCTTCATCACATATGAAGTCCGGCTTAGTTGCGCTGAGTCGAACTAAGTTGCGTCCGGACTGGCAGCTCACTCACTGACGCGAATCTTAGAATCTTCCACGAACCTCGCTGACGCATCGGGAAGTTGGGGCCTAGCTACTTGGTCAATCAACACCAAGCTACTGTAGATGCCCTGGGCGTTCCATGCCACAAAGCAGCTCAAATGTGCCAAGACCAAACACCTCTTCACCAAAAGCTTCATCGTCTTTCACCGCCACTGGGTCTCCCCAGCTCTTGTCCGCGCAAGCGGAGCCAAAGGCCACCCACCTGGCGAGGGCGACCGTTTCCCAGCTCGGCCGTTGGATGTTACAAGGCTCTGATGGGGAATCAGGCACCTTGGACATTGGGACTGTTACATGTATATAGGCTATATATAGGAATCAAATGCCAGTGATGCCATTGGGACTAGCGTGTTTTTTTTGTTTTTCTCCGGATGCCTCTGATGCCAGTGCCTCTTGATGCGCCGCTCCGAAGGCTGATGCTGAATGGGGGTTTCTATATGTGACCATCGTTGGTCGAGGGCATCTGCCTAAGACGCTTTTCAAGACCCTTTGTGAGATACCACGGTCCAAAATCCTCGATGTCAATCCAGGTCGAGTGAGCTGACAGTCGGGTTGTTTGAAAGCTCCCTTGACGATGTCATGTCCTGATTCTTGACCTAAAAGGAAGTGTAGATGTTGGTATTTGATGGTATTGGGATTCTTGTATATCATTGATTATTGATCACCTGGCTACGATTGTATATGTTGTTTTTACGTTTTAACCTGCCAAACTACTCATAAAATGAGGCACATTTGGCGACATCCAATCAAAACGGAGTCTCACCAAACACTCCATGTATACATTTGACATGTCCTACGATCCCATACTAGATAGTGGCACGGTTTCCAATACACCTTTGTTTCTCTCTTTGAATATCTTTGAATCATCTGGAGAAGTGCCTAAAACCCAATGACTCCAATGACCTTCTTGACACGGCCTCTAAGGATCCCCCCAAGCCAAATGAGTCCCCATGGAGGCTCTGTCTTGGACCCTGCAGGTTCGCTCCGCGCTTCGCTCCGTGGGGTTCCACAGCCTGGTGTGGCAGCTGCCCTCCATGGGATGTGGCCCTGGGATGCGGTGGAATAGAGTGGAGCTCACTGGCCCTAGAGCTTCGGCAAAGATCTTAAAATATCTTAAAATCCTCAGATCATCTGAGATCTATGTACTTTAAGAGGGAACCCTGGCCGCCAGGCGTTTTGGTCTATTTTGTCCAGGGGTCTTTGAGAGGTCTCCCTATTTTGATGCACTCCCATCTGGAGATTAGTAATGATTAGTACGTAATCCTCAGGGTCTCAGAATGCAATGCTCCAAAATGCTTGACTTGTGCTGGGTCATGAAGCTATGAAGCTGAAGGATGGCATATCCGAGGGCTGTGAACTCAACTGGATAATCACTGGAGATGGGATTCGCCACTTTGAGATCTCTACGGATCAGCAGAGCGAGCGGAGCTGTCTCTGAGGAAGATGTTCTGAAGGGGGTTCTTGGACCAAAGGAAAGAAAGACTGCAGCAATGTTTGGAATTGTTTCCTGATCTTGGTGAAGTTCCCTGCTCTGGGATAATTCTGTCTAGAATGTCTGCCAGGCTCTCTCATTTTGATGCTTTTGTTGGTCTGGCACGACAGTATGGATGGCAAACTGCGCTCGAAGTTCCAAGTCGATAATGCAAATCCGGAGTTCTTTCGGAACACGCCAGGTCCATCATTCGGTGCTCATGTGCTGCTCCAAACCAATGGCGGGCGCCACACCGGACGCTAGCCTTGTTGGGCCACCGGACGAGTAGATGACGCCCCTGGAGCAGTCGAAGTTCTTCCGCTTCGCGCCACCTCCACCAATGATCCACAAGCCGTTGGTGCCTGGCTTGGTGCCATCGTTCATGCCATCGGTGGGACCGAGAGGTTATATAAGTGACCAGACCCAGTATGGGGTACCGGGATAGTCCATAGGGTTCTTCAACCGTTGGACTGATCAGAGCTCGATTTTGGTTCAGGGGCTCCAAATCAGTTCAATTGGGGGTCATGGCACCCGTTTCGCCCGCTTTCACTCTGGTAGGTTCACCTCCCTGTCATGGTCGATTCATGTCTAGTCTATTCTGTGGATGTTCGGTTGGAAAAGCCACGGTCACCTACCCAGGGTCCAGTACCAGTCTTATGGATCGTCTGGGTGGTAACATCCGCTTGTTCTCAGGTTATGTGATTTCATCAGGTTACATCCCACGTTTTTTTTTTCTCACCCACTGAGGGGACATGTGTTTAAACCTTCTCCTTGAACAAATCAACACTTAAACACATATTGACCGCTTCCCTCATGCGTTTGCACCCAACGTGCTACACTACGCGCTACATATGTCCATAGATTCTTCCCTTTGACAATCATGATGTTAAATCGAGTCGAGTTCCCTATGCTTCCCTATAAAGTTCACCCCACACTCAACGTATCCGAGTTCTTTGTTCCAATTCAATGTCCTCCCCTCCTCCCATCCGAGCTCCTCCTCACTCCTAACACACCACGAGTCAGTGCACCGCTACTCTCCTTAACGACGACCCCGGGGAACAGATCGGCTCGGCTGCTCCGCTGCTCCGCTCCTGAGTAGAGCCAAAATTTGCCACCCATCTGCTTCCACAAGGGATGGCCATTGGCAGACTCTCCGGCCACCAGCACATACTCTCCTGAGTACCGTGGGGTGGAGTGGCATGCCTCACATGATCTCAAAATATCTCAAATGGGGTTGGATCGAAGCGAAGCACCTGGTGCGGCCAATTTGCACCCGCGACCTGTCCAATGCCCTAATCTCATTGGATCAGGCAGCGAACGAAGGCACGGCCCAACCCCCAACAGGACCGACTGCTGTGGGAACCAAACGACTGATCCTCATCTCACCGCATTGACACCCCTTTGTCTATCTTTTTTCTCATGCCCGCGACCAGCCCAGCTCACCGCGAGAAGAGAGCTTTCAAACGCCGGAAGCCTGACCAACGCGTCTGGATGCTTCGCGCTGCGCGCTCCCGACGTCTTCTCCAGCGACGAATTCGAAATTGTATGAAGATCACTGCCTTGAGAAGCTTTTTGTTCCTCGCCTGGCGGCTCCTCCATGCTCTTTGAACCTTCAGCGCATGCCATTGCAAGGCGGATGCATCTGCTTGCCTCAAGATTTCATCTGCATCCATCACATTGAACATCTTCACCTGGCTGCGGCCCTGTCGACGTTCGATTTCCAAATCCTTGATCTGATCTTGTTGTTCTTTGAGCTGCCGCTCCAAGAGATCAATTTCAGCTTCTTTCGCAGCAGCCTGCACCTCATGCCAGGTCACTTGCCGCAAGTTCTCATCAGTGCTAGACTTCAAGCTCTCGCATCTCACGGCGGCTTCTTGCGAGTTCTGAACCGCTTTCCTTGGATGCTTGAGAGAACCCCGTCAAGCTGTCTTGGAAAGTCCATCAACCAAGTTCTGATTCCAACACCAGGTGCAAACTCTATGGGTCGCGCATGTGACCTATATCTTCCTTGAGAGTCCCCCCAAGAGCCCTGTACCTCTACGCCCTGTACACCACCCTGTACATTCCGCATACCAGGCTTCCGCCTGGCATGAGCCACCGCGTCGGACACCATCTTCAAGGCCTCTTCCGGAAGTGGTGGCACTGGCGCCTGCATCAGCTCCTGCCATAAGTCCACTGGAAGCGACCACGGACACCTGATGGCGGCGGACAAGGAGTCAGCCGCAGAAACCGATACCCCCAAAAATGCATATATATATATATATCCTCTAAGAATGAGAAGAACACACCAAAAGGGATGTTTTGTTATTAAAGAACAGGTGCCAAATCTTCGAAACAAAGCTGTTCCAAACCACCGCCCAAAGCACGGAATGCTGGACTCCAAAACCTCCACTCTTCCTCTGAGCACCTCCAAGTCATCTCCCTGAGCCCTGACCTCCTGCTTCGTGTGACCAATCTCCCCTTGCCGCTCGGAACCCAGAAGATGGGACATCTTCCGCAAATGCCCCAGGAGCGCTTGCAATTCTGAATGGTCCTCAGGCAACTTGGGCAACGCCAGCACTTGGGCCAGGCTCTTCGCGTCGATGGACGCATCGGGCCACACTCCGCCTTCAGGTGCCTCAACACCTGAAGCCGCCAGGCACAGCCGCGCCACGTGATGCTGATCGCGCAGACCCCAGCGGAGGCCATGGTCTTCGAACCAGGCCAACACATGGCTCAAGCGATCCCCATGCTCCAGAATCTGTGCTGAAAGCTCCTCTGTGTTCAACGGCTCCGTGTTCGACTCTATTAGTGTCCTGACTGGTCGAGCTGGGCGCAGGAACTGAGAAAACTCCAACAAGACGCATTTGGGGCGTTCACCTATCTGATGTCCCTAGATGCATACTGACATAGGAGGGGATGCGCCGGTGAGTCACCATGCAACGATAGCTAAGGTTCATAATATATATTTACATACTGAATATTACTGAATATTGTATCATCAAGGGAGTCTGTGTGTACGTCATTGTCTCTGTTCGTCCTGGACTGCTCAATCAGCAATTGTGCCTCCAAATGCTGAAGCTTCGACTCGATTCCTCGCGACTGAGGTGGGACACTCCAAAAAGCGAAGGTGTCGCCTGGCAAAGCTTCCGGCAGCTCGATGCTCACGCACATCTCGGTCTGATGCGATGCCCAGTTGGAGGGGAAGTCGGAAGAAATGCGACTGTAACCTGAGCAAAGATAGCAAAGGAGGAATGGCCATAAGTAGAACCTGAAACTCTTGCACGGGATCCGCCTACCTGCCCCAAGAAGCTTTTAAGGGATCTTAAGGGGAGGGCCTAGAGGACAACTTGGCGCTCAAACACAGTCAAATGAGATGCTTTATGAATTTTTTTTAGTATTATGAAGGATCCACCTATGGAAGCATGACTGGGGCTGGCCCACCAGCTTCAAAGTATCCCATCCAAGCCGCATGGCACTCGACGACCGGCGAGCATGAGCTCTGCTGTGATGAGCTTTGGATCTTGAGGAGCCAAGCATGACTTCAATCGCTGATGTTCCTCCTTGCTCTGCAAGGTCACCTCCATGCGAGACTTGGGGCGGCTCCTCCACGAGATTCCGGACCTTGAAGTGAAGGTCCGAAGAAAGGCTCCAGGGCAGTTTCTGCAAGTCTGTGAGGTAAAACTGGGTCAAGTGAACTGTGTGAATTATATATATAATTTTCATGACTCCGCAAGTTGTGCATACACACGAAAGACTCTTCTTTTTCTCGAATGGGGATGCTTCCGGGACAGCTAAGCTGTCAGATGACATTTTATTGTCGCATCACCTATAACCACTTCTTACTGTACATAAGAACCACTTCGGACTTAATTACTATTGAAACTGAGACTACCCGCCTATCTTCCCCCACTCATCGTAGTCGAACTTCACATCGATCACGTCACACTCCAGCGTCTCTGACAGCTCTTGCCACTTAAGTCTGGATGGGGCGTCAGCCACGTTGCTCGGAGAAGGGACCCTGGTGTACCACGAAAGACTGTCGTTTCGAGCGTCTTGAAGCATGGCCTCGATCAACATGGTTCTACTTGCTTTCGACTTGGTGCAACCGGTCACAAATGCCTCCTTCACTCCCTCATTATCTAATGAAGTATAGCGCTCTTGCCCCCCTCTAGCAGGTGGCCGAGGTGACGCTTGCACATCACTACTGGCATCATCTCTGCCTGTGCGATCACTTGCTCGTTCCCGAATGAGTGCCACTCGTCCAGAATCTTCATGGAAAACTTCGAAATCCGAAGGCAATGGGTACTGGAATCCGGGGGGAAATGATGACTGCTCCACAAGAGGCTACCCCGGCTTCATAAGCTCCATCCGTAAAGACCAGACACGGAACTTCTCTCGCCAGAGCCACCAGTCTCCTAGGCGGTGCGGTCCTGAGCAGTTGTGCAGCTAGGTCTACTGGGATGTCCCGCGAAGATCTTATTGGTTAGAAGAGTTATAAATGGTTAGATAAGTTCCAATAAGCTAGTTATAAGCTCTAGTAAGTAGGTTATAACTTCTAGTAATGGTTTATAACCTCTCTAACCACTTCTAGGTTTGAGGCTAACCTCTATAAACTTTATATCGTTTATCTAACCTCTTAGCTTGTTTGTTAGAGGTTAGCCACTTCAACAAACCCTAGGTTACTAAGTGGTTAGCTGATTTGCTAACCATTTAGCTTAAGGGTTAGCTGGTAAAGCTCTCCGAGGACTGAAAAATGTGGTGTCGGTGACTTTTTGGTCACCAAGTCTCACCACAACATGTTTGAATGTTTTTGAATTGAAAAAGTTATATGTTTCATTTGAAATATGTTGTATTTGCATATGATTTGTTTTTTGAAAAATCTACAGTGTACACATAGTAATTTTGCATTTTCATTGTTGCATTTTCATTAATTGTGGGTTCTTGCCATGTCATGTCCAAGCCTGGTGGGTTTACCCTGTAGAGAGCATGCATGTTTAGTTGTGATTTGCCATGTTCATTTGAAATTTCACACTTTCATTTTTT